>JBBBDQ010000847.1:165000-502500 GCA_037127315.1 Ascarosepion bandense
CATACACATCCGTCCCTTTCTTAGACGTCATGATAAAATTAAACAAACATACACTTTCCACCAGTCTATACAACAAACCCACAAACCAACATAAATTCCTGCACTTTAACAGTTGTCAGCCCCTTAAATTAAAAAAAAAATCTATCGTATACAGCTCATTTCTAAGAATCAAACGCATATGCTCAGAAATTCTAGATTTTCTATACAACATTAACAACCTAACAAAGCAATTTCTAAAATGTAAATACCCAATATATATATTTGTTTTTTCTAAAAATATGCGGTTAAATATAAGAGAAAATGAATGTCTATTATGTTTAATAATGAGCCGTTCTAAACGTCGTATTTTGGCTTTAATTTCAGTTGAAAATAAAGACAAAAATTCTCCAACATTTGGATAATTATTTATTGATTTACTTCTAAGCTTTCGGCTCACATGAGCCATCTTCAGAGAGGTTATTTACATTGTAATACAATAACATCCACCATCACCGACAATTTTATTTGGTGTTGACATAAAACTCCGCTCTTATATTTAACAGCATATGTTTAGAAAATTATTTGCTGCCTCGATACACTATATATATATATATATATATATATATATATATATATAGTGTATCGAGGCAGCAAATATATATAAAATAAAATTAATTTCGATGTTCAAATCAGTTGTATGGCTATTTCTACATGAAATCCCTAAGAGAAATTTCACGTCTCATCGGCAACTTTTTATTTCAAAATATTCGAACATCGAAATTTATGTTATTTTATAATTTGCTCTGTAATTTAAATATTAATTACATTGAGCCCTCCACCTTGATCATTTTTTTAATATTAATGTAATTGATATTAATTAGGATCGGGTCTTTGGGGTTTGTCTTCCTGCTTTTCCTTTTGTATTAAAATTTATATATATATATATATATATATATATATATATAATTTACGCTCTCACACCCTGATTGAGCACTCTGGAAGAATGGTAGGCTTTGAAAAACAGTAGATACTCTAGCATCTACGCATCGGTCATTTATTAATGTATCAAAGCACTCTTAGCTAGTGGCGTATATTTACATGGTATATCACACGCTAAAAGTTTCCCTTATTAACCCGAGCACCCATGGCTCAGAGGTAGAATCGCCGACTGATGTCAATTCGGTCGGGTTACGATCCTGGCTAATAGAAATCGGAGTTCTAACCATACTGATGAGCTGTGAAACAGATCTGTCATTGAATGACTAAAGAAATAGTCTTATTCCAACGGGAGAAACTGGTATAGAATAAAAAGTGTGAGAGGCCGTGAACGTTTAATTTAAAGTATATATTTATTGTTGTTGTTCTTATACATGTTATGATACTTTAAGTGTCCATAATGGTATTTGTGACGCTACACGTGTTTCGATTCTAAAGTTGACTCTCTCCAGGTGAATAAACTTGTGGCTTTACGTATCGAGTTCCTCCTATATATATATGGATGTAAATAAGTATATATAAATATATATATGAATGTAAATAAGTATATAAATATGCGCACAGATGCACATCAATATATAAATATTAATCAGGTGTTAATAGAAGAGAGCTCAATGCGATATAACAGCAAAAATTATATATTAATAAATATACATATTATCCTATGTTTTAGGCACGACTTGGAATTTCAAGCATTAAGCAATCATCAGGGGTATATTAAGAACTAAACGTAATATATATATATATATATATATATATATATATATATATTTTTTTTTTTTTTCTAGACATATGCTATTAAATATAAGAGACAATGAATGTCTATTATGTTTAATCATGAGCCGTTCTAAACATGATTAAACATAATAGACATTCATTGTCTCTTATATTTAATAGCATATGTCTAGAAAATTACTTGCTGCCTCGATATACTAAATATATATATATATATATATATATATATATATATATATATATATATTTAAAAGCATTATTCCGGCTTCGTTTGAGCAATATACTGCAAATATTTCTCTTTCAAATTTAATTTATTTAATTAATTATAATGTTCATTTATACCTTATATTCTAATATTATTTAAAAGCTATTTTATTAAAATTAATGACTCACACTATACTTATTTGGTTTTCATAATTCTAACTTACTTTGGTATACCATAATTACTTAATTCTAATTTTAACCTAAACAATCCAGCCCTTTCAACTGATGAGGTAGTACAAAATCAAATTTAAAAAAACTTAAAATCAACACTGCTGTTAAAAATTATTGTCACTTATTTGAAAATGCATGTTCCTAACATGTATCTGAGCCAGACAAAATAAAACAAGTGTCATGTTTTGACATTAAGCTACATTGTTCTCCATGAGACCCAAATTTTCAACTCCATATTTTTAATCTAATTATCATTGTTGATTGAGTGATATTAACACACTCATAGTCATATTGTTTAGATTCCTCCAACTATCCCCACTTAATTTTCTGAATAACTACGAATTCATCTTCTATTTCTCAAAGTAAATCATTTTCAGCATTTATTTTTAAAATATCACCTGAAGAAGAACAATATTGTTTTGAAACATGAAAATTTTTGTGTAATGATATAATGCTTTCATAAAACATTGTAATAACAAAATTACAATATTAATATCTACTCTGTATTGAGCACTCTTTATAAAAGTAAATGCTTGAACTGTAGGTTTTTAATCTATCTGTTCTTTCACGTCCTTATAATATATATATATATATATATATATATATATATATATATATATATTGTTACAATATATATATATACGTGTGCGTGTGTATATATATATATATGTGTATATATATATGTGTATATATATATATTGTTACAATATATATATATATATATATATATATGCGTGTTTCAGTGTGTTTGTTTTTGTGCTTTTTTTTTTGAGCGAAGAATGATCAGATATTCAGAGATACCCAAGCATAAAACCACGAATTTGTTCGCCTGAAGAGAGTCAATTTTAGACTCGAAACACGTGTAGCGCAAATCATGAATAGTTAATACTTTATAACTTGTATAAATACCAAGACAATAAACATATATTTTAAAGAAAACGTTCACGGCTTCTCACACTTTTTATTTTATACTAATTATTCTCGTTGGAACAACCTTATTCCTTTATTCCATATACAATTGGAGTAGATAGACTAAACTATCGCCCGGATCACAGTCCACCCACGTCTATTGAGCAGGTGAAAAAGCTCATAACTTGTTCCTTGTTTAAGATGTGGTTTCCGGTTTTCTATTTTCCAATCTTCTTACTCTTACGTAGGGCCCTGCGCATCAGTGGTGTTACTGCCTTGCTTGGGGTGATATATATATATATATATATATATATATATATATATATATATATATATATAAACAGAGAATGATTCTAATACATTATTTCTCCCGATGATGTGTTTGGGTCCCAAACACTGAAACAGCCATGTGATTGTAGAGAAGAGGATATATATAGAAGAAATTATGTACATGTTCTATAACATAATATATATATATATATATATATATATATATATATATAGTTACAATGTATAAATGTACACACACATATATATGTGTGTGTGTATATATATATATATATATATATATATGGTCACAATATATATATATGTATACACATACATATATATATACACAGATATATATATATATTTATGTATGTGTATATATATATTTTTTTTTACAATATATATATATATTGTAATAATATATATATATATTGTTATATATATATATATATATTGTTACAATATGTATATATATTGTTACAATATATATATATATGTGTGTGTGTATATATATTTGTGTGTGTATATATATATTGTTACAGTATATATATACACATATGCATGTGTATATATATATATTTATATATATATATGTGTGTGTGTGTATTGTTAAAATATATATATATACACGCACATATATATATGTGTGTCTACATATGTATACATTGTTACAATATATATATATATATACTTACACACACACATATAGATACACACATATATATATGTGTATATATATTGTTGCATATATATATATATACATATTGTTACAATATATATATATATACACACACATATATATATTGCAACAATACATATATATATATATATATATATATACATACATGGTATCATGGCTGAGACTAAGAACTGCAGTTATACCTACTAGATCCAAACCCGAAGCAAAAACTAAAACTAAAATAAAAGGGCTGAAAAAATATAGATATGCAGGCAGATAAAAAGAGACACACACAAACATCTTGCCTTTTATATATATATATATATATATATATATATATATATATATATACAAACTAGCAGTATAGCCCGGCGTTGCTCGGTTGCAATGAAAGCTTTAAAACTAATCCATGGTCCTGGAGATCAGACTCTTTATACGTTGGCACGAAAGACTAAAAAGTAATAGTTGTTTCCAGTTAAAGTTCCAGTTATATATATATATATATATATATATATATATATATATATATAAACTTATTTATAAATACTACTTTGTCTCAGTGTGTGTCTGTGTGCCTGTGTCCGTTACCTATAGACTCCGAAACGGCTGAACCGATTATCTTGAAAATTTACACAGCTGTACTATAAGCGTCTGCGAGTGTTCTTAGCTAGGTTTTGTGTCGAGGTACCCCCGATAAATATCGGAAATCGATAATCGAAAAAATCTGGTTGTAGCAGGAATGGCCCGATTTTAATCAAATTTAATACACTCATAGACAAAGACATAAGAAACGATATTCAGAGGTTTCAAGGTTGCAGTTCTTACAATAGTGCAGAAAATCGATAATATATATATATATATATATATATAAAAGGCAAGATGTTTGTGTGTGTGCGTGTGTCTGTTTATCTGCCTGTATGTCTGTATTGTTTTCAGCCCTTTTAGTTTTTGCTTCGGATTTGGCTCTAAGTAGGTAAACTTGTAGTTCTTAGTTTCAGCCATGATACCATTTACTAAGAGGACTTATTTAGCCTTCAAAATTCAGTTTACGACGAAAAAAACATATTTGATATCGATACCAAGAAATTAAAATTTGACTTACATCCATTTATTTTTCTTTCTGTCTACGGTTTCGCCTTAACTGGAAACAGCAATTGCTTTTTAGTCGTTGGTGCCAACATCCAAAGAGTCTGAGCTCCAGGACCATGGATTAGTTTTAAAGCTTTCATTACACCCGAGCAACGCCGGGCTATACTGCTAGTATATATATATAAAATGGGTTTATCCACACGGCAGTCTGTTACAGTAATCAGTTGTGCTTGAGAAGAAATTTTCTGAGTGGGCTATCCTTCTTACGAATGGGAGAGAATGATAATGGCATCGGTCGAGAATGAATGTGAGTAAATATGAATAGAATAGAACAGAATAAAACTTAAGTGGAATATCCTTCTTACGAATGGGATAGAATAGGTGGAGAATGAGTGGGACACAAAGCTGTCGGTGTAGCAAGGCGGATCTTGGCTGTAAATGTACGAGTTGGTGGCATTAAAAAGTGGGTCTCGTCTGAACTTTTACCGTGGAATAACGATAAGGTTTTGACGTTGCATCTCTGGCAAAAGGGTTGTAGGTTGAGAAATATGCGGTGGATGAAAGGTAGGTGCAATTGATTCAATTTTGATTTTCACCTAAGGTAGGCAAATGGTAAAGGCGTGTACTTCAGAACTTCAGGAAGAAGGAAAAAGATCAGCCACGTTTGGGTCTGTGCCGTTCACGAATAAAAGCAATGAAGAATACCTTGTTTTTGGCGCTAAAATGTCAGCACACAAGAGTGCGCTCACACACACACACACACACACACACACACACACACACACACACACACACACATTCGGGCGCCTACCAAAGCAAATAGACAGACAGACTGGTGCCTTGATATCCGGCTTCTTTTATTTTGCCAATATAATTCAGCTGTGAAAGAATAAAGTCATGTCTTCCATAGAACTGGAACGTGACGAACTAAATGGCGTCAGAATATGAAAGAAGTAAAAAAAAGAATAAAATGAAAAAGAATGAAAAATTGTCCTTTATTGTCTGTCCCTTCAAGCATCTAAGCAGTGGTTCTCTACCGGGGTCCATATTGAAATTGTGGGGGTCTATGTAATATTACAAGGTTCCACACAAAAATAGAAAATTGGCGGTCCACGGTAATATTTTAGGAGTTCATAGAGCAATTTCACTTCGGAAAGGTTGGTACAGCTGCGAATTGTAATTTCTACGTGATGTTAAAATAGTAAAGATAGAAAACAAAAAATAAAAATAAAAATAAAAATAAAAATAAAAAACAATAAAAAACAAAAACAAATAAATAAAAATAAACAAAAAAAAACAAATAAAATAAAAAAACAAACAAACCTGTAAAACAAACAGAACACAGAATCAAACGATGTAATTTAACGTCCATTTCATTCTACCGGATGTTTTAATTGTAAAAGATTAATAAAACTGATTTATATATATAAAAAATGGGATAATATATGGTGATTTATAATGCTGAAAGTAAGGGGCACCCAGTTAGGATCGAACTCACTATACAATTGCAATGGTTCTAGCGAGAGAAGCTTGCTAACCATTACAGCACCACGGGGTGGCCCCCCCCAAAAGGGATAATATATCATTAACTTCGATGGAGCCGAAAAAAAAAAATTCGCAGAGCAACATCAACCACAGAAATCTTATTCTTATTGAATAAATCTTTACTTTAAAAAAAAAGTATTAATTACTCACATATTTAAAATGGTTTATATTATACTTGCATCATAACCAGGCGTTGCCCGGGCAACTCAGAACATTTTAGTAGTAGGGGAAGATGCCACTTTTTATTTTACATATTTTGTTTTTGTTTGAAAAAACACTTTTTTAAAAATATTTCTTTTGTTTCAAAATTACGGAGAAAAATATTCACATTTTTTGTTGACCAAATGAATTTTTAAAACGTCGGAATATAAATTAAATATAAAGACTCATTTTTTATTTTTTTAATAAAAAAAATGTTTTAGTCGGGGTTTGACATGTGTGATTTGATTTCTGTGACGTAATTTAGCAACCATCTTAGATCTTAGATGTTTTACGGAGCAAATGTAAACAATCGACTCCTTTGGCCAAAAAGTGCAAAAGGAAAAATTGCTGAACTTAAACTCAAAAAGTATGTGTCGACCTGGCTTCCCTGTAGATATGTGTCCCTAGAAAGTTTGAATGGCGCAGCTTAAAAATTCTAGGCGTGCATAGGGAACAGTCACACACAGATCACAGATTGCCTTTTATATATATATATAGATCATTATTATCTATTTATTTTACAAGTGTACATAAATATGTTCCATATAAGTTAAATACAAGTTTATTTTCATTAAATTAGCTTTACTTAAGAATAAAGTATATACATTTACTATTTACTATACAATTCCTAGGCTTAACTATGTATAAAAGAAAATAAACTTCTTTTTTCATCGAATGTTTATCGGAGTCCACCAAAATAAAATTAAGGGTAAAAGGGATCCAAGTGTATAAAAAAGGCTGCGAACCACTTATCGAAATACACGTGCAGGCTACGTAGCCCATCAGAGGATAGGAGTTAAAAATGAGATGAAAATAAAATTTAAATTTAAATTAAAAAAAAAAAATGCAGGGAGATGAAAATCATTAAAAAAAATCAGACGGGTGGAAAAACAACTGTTTCGATTTTCTATTTTACAAACATTTGTTGTGGTGCAGTGGATATCGGCTCGAAACGAAAAATCGGAGAGCCGAGTTCGAATTCCAGTTGATGTATTCACTCATCCGCAAATATTCTTAATCAGTCTCTTTTCTCTACCTGTGGGTCAAATAACAAGACAGTTTGGGTTCTAAAGCCTTGGTTGGCAACCAGTCTACTGTAGGAAGTAATGGCAACCTTCTTCTTCTATGTACCTTGTCCTTTCAGGACGTAAGCGATCATGGCCATACACATCTCCCTATCCCTGATGGCTCTTAGCACGCTTTCTCCTGTTACATCACCCAACCCCCGCTCTGTCATCCACCTGATCAGGCCCTTCAAATATGTTATCCGTTGCTTTCCTCTGTCTCTTTTTCCCTCTATCTGGCCTGTTAGTATCAGGTTCTCCAAGCCCTCCTTTCTCATTGCATGTCCCAGGAATTTCATTTGTCTCTTCCTGATGCTCAATATTAATTTCCTTTTCGTTTCAATCATTTCCAAAATCTCATCATTTCTCACATGCTCAGTCCACGATATCCACAGCGTCCTTTTGTAGAACCACATTTCAGCTGCTTCAAGTTTTCCCTTCATCTTTGTTGATATTGTCCAATATTCACTGCCATATTGAAGAACTGACATCACATAGCAATCCACTACTCTCTTCTTTGTTTCTCGTGAAAGTTTCCCGTGTCTTAATACTTTACTCAGCTTCTGGAACGCGTCTTTCGCCATGCCAATTCGCCTTTGGATCTCTGTGTCGCACTTTCCGTCTTCAGTTAGAACACTTCCCAGATATTTAAATTTTCGTACCTGCTTGATTTTAACACCCCCCACCTGTATTTGGCACTTTGGCCTAAAAAACAAAATGGCAACCTACTACCGGAAAATATTCTGCCCAGTCAGACATGTCTCTTTAGAGACATGATCGCCCAAGTATGTATCATATATAGTACTTAAATAACTAATTTCACCAAAATCCACAGAGGCATCTCGTACTTTATACAAAACTTATGCTGACCGGTCCTTAGTTCGTGTCCCAGCAGAGCTAGATACATTTTTCAATTCAGGGTTTTCCTTCTCTTATACTAGATGCCAATCGCGGCTATAGTGTCTGGTCTACCTTGCTATTTAACACATTGCTTAATTTGTTTTTTATGACTTATGAAAGATAATTTGTACAGTTCTTACCCATTTAAAAACGCGATGTGATTCATTGAATTATTTGTTATTACTATCGCATTATTTACGACTTATCAGCCCGTTTTTGTTTATTTAAAGCCGAGACGTATTTCGGGTTGTTGGAAGCTGCTTACAGTATCCAGTGTTTCTAAGCGGTCCCTTATCTAAGTACTGACCGGGCTTGACGCCGCTTAACTTCGGTGATTGAACGTAAACCGGTGATTTCAACGTGGTCTGTTTGTCTGGCTATATATCTATTCATTCAAATTAATCTATTTAGTTTTATCTCCACATTCATCTATCGAGCTCATGTTCATGTTATCTATCTATCTATCTATCTATCTATCTATCTATCTATCTATCTATCTATTCACTCTGACCTATTAAGTTTTATCTTTCTGTTTATATATTAATCTCAAGATGTTCAGGTTAACTGTCTATTCTCTTTCATCAGAACACTTTTATTTATCGATAAAAACGGCTCCCACTATCACTTTAACAGAGATACGAAAACGACAAATCCTGCTATCGTTCAATACGCACATATATAAACCATAAATTAAAACAGATATATATAACATCAGATCGTAAAACGGCGCCCACTATCACTTTAACGAAGATACGTAAACGCCAAATCCTACTATCGGTCAACGCACACATATATAAACAACAACAACAACAACAACAACAACAACAACACACACACACACACACACACATGCATGCACAAACACACTTACAGGCACAAACATACATATGCTCACCACAATTAACGGTAGCAGTAGCAGCAAAAGATGACCATTTGTTGAAAGACACGGTCCACGAGCGGACGTAAAATCAAGCTCTCCTATCATTCTGAAGATGAGACTTTGATCTTGAAATATTCATGATTAATTCAATGGGTAATGCCCAACACCTTTTTTACCTTCCTTTATTTTACAATGCAACGTGATATTCTTCAAAACCTACCTATACACCTAATATATACAATGCATCAAGCAAATTACAAAATTCTCATAGTCACTCTGATCTATTAGCTTTGATCTATTCAGTTTTATCTACCTATTTATCTACCTATTTATCTACCTATTTATCATATACTCTCATGTTATATTCATGTTATTTATCTATCTACAGGGTGCGATGGATAAATTAACGTCTAAATTACTAAAAAATAACAATAACACTAGCATCTCATTTTAACAGATATATTTACCAAAATTACACAAAAATATCTTGAAATACTAAAGAGTAAATTTGTTCAATATAATCACCATTGGCTTAAACCATGCAGTACTAATTTTCAATGTCCTCAATATCTATATCTATAAATGCTCTGCTTGGTGCGATGGATAATGTATCGTCTAAATTACACAAAAAATGAAAATAACACTGACATCTCATTTTAACAGATATATTTACCAAAATCACACCAAAAAATCTTGAAATACTAAAGAGTAAATCTCTTCAATAAAATCACCATTGACATCATCCACAGCCGCTAGACGACTTTGGAATCTCTTCTGCACAGTCTCCATGTTTAAGTGGGTGAATGGTGATATACTCCTTGCCTTCAGTATTTCTTTGGTGTTAAAGGAGTTTTGTTGGTCTCTCACTCAACCACGCCTAACGCATAATAATCAAGGGGTTTGCAGTCTGTGGAGTCAGGTGGCCATATGTAAGGTGTGATGTGGTTGCAGAAATTGTCTAACAGCCATGACGGGTTTCTCCTAGACGTGTCATCATCATCCTGCCGCCTCGGCCAAGACAGAAGTCACTACACCCTTCCAGTATTCCCTATTTGTCATAGCTCCAATAAGGTCTTCCTTGGCTATAGATGTATCTCTATGTATCCTGTCTGGAAAGGTTAACTTACGAAATCGATTGTGAGGTGATGGGTGCCTCCATAATGCAAACGATGAAACAAGTGCACGGCCACAATGCCCAGCAAAATGGACACGTCACTTTTGAAGTAAGGCTGATACTCTTGGTAGGTTTTCATATATCATTTCTAGAGTTGGGTGGTTTCGCCATGAAAGATCAAGTACTCTTCTGAGAAGATGAGTATAACATCCATCTAAACGGTGCTGTTGTTTTGCTGAAAGAGTCCAAGTTTCAGATCCATAGAGTAAGATTGGTTCAATAAGCGCGAAAAATTGGATTTTGATCTTACGACTAAGATTGGATTTCCATATCTTATCCATTTTGTTACAAGCAGTCCATGATATGACTTTTCTGATATTGAAGTTTTTTTCAGAATTCTTGATGTGTGATCATAGAGTGTGGCATGGTGCAGAGTCCTGTTATCATATATAAAGGTCTATACAGCAGCAACCCTCTTGGTCCAGGGCAGCACTGCCTCCTCAATGCACCTGATCTAAACTTCTTTGTTGAGTCTAAGGCCATGTGGGAAGATGAATGGAGGAATAATGTTGCTATCACGAGTGATCACTCCAAATATCTTCGCAATTAAGACTGGACGCATCCAAATCTTTCCGAAACCTTTGTACTGTCCTCAGATTAACACCCAATTAATCTGAAATGTTCCTATTGGAGCATGCCTTTTCCACATTTCTGGCGGACTGAATTGAATCATAGTGTTTTTTTTTTTACTTCTCACAGACTGTGCGATGGACGTTACACTAGGGAATCGTACAAAAATTGTAACGCTACACGAACACACTGGCAAGCTTTACAGAAAGATCGCGGATAGTTTGGTGCCAGCCTTTCAACTCTCAGTCGTATCATAAAAGTGAAAAAACAAACGGGATTCATCAGTTCAAAATGTAACGCTAACAGACGACGAATACGTAATCAGGGAAAGTGTGAAAGATCCTAGGAAGACATTATGTGTTTTGTTTCAATTAATTTGTACAAGGGTGTATCTATTTATATATTCACTCTAATCTTTTAAGTTTTATCTACCTATTTATATCTATTTATATATTGATCTCATGTTCATGTTATCTGTCGATCTATCTCTCTATGGATATGTTTCATGTGATTTGCAGTATTTTCTGAAGCCGGCCTATTTCTACTCAGCACCTCATAAAATCGAACACAATTTCAAATTCACTCCCTAATGAATCCCCTGTTGGTTCGCACTGTAAAGATCAACTGTCCCTTTTTGATGCGTCATCTCGGCTTATCCACCTTTACAAAAAGGACAAATGCCTTTTGTTCAATAACCAATCATCAATGGCGGGAAAATCTAGATACACTTTTGTCCTGCGGATGTTTCGGACAACTAAAAATAATGAAGAGGAAAACAAATGTTAACTTTCAGCTACTCTTTCCTTTGTTTCCTTCTCTATCTCTTTTTAATTCTCACCTTCTCTTTCTTTCTTTCTTTCTTTCTTTCTTTCTTTCTTCCACTAAAATTTCCTTTTCTTTCTTTATTTCTTTCACTGTAATTTCATTTTCTTTCTTTCTTTCTTTCTTTCTTTCTTTCTTTCTTTCTTTCTTTCTTTCTTATCAACCAGTTTCTATTTATCTCAGAACTATGCTCACTGTTGTTATCGGTCGTTATGTTTTCTTTATTATTATAAAATTCCCCCACTATAAGACTCAAGAGCACCACGAGGTAGCGGACTAATGAATGAGGTGTGTAATATGATGAATACCTTCTAAAAAAAAACCATTGGAAAAGGTATTAATCCGTCTCTTCCCTCCAGTTATTGGTTAAATAACAAGACAGATTGGGTTCTATAGCCTTGGCTTGCAACCAGTCTACCGCAGAAAGCAATGACAACCTACTGTCCAGTGAGTCATGTCTCTTTCGAGACATGATCGCCCAAACTTGTATCACGTATGGCACTTAACTGACTGAATATGAAGGTAGGACATAATCGAAGAAAGTGAAAATTATGAGGATAAGGACGACAGACAGCGATCGACTTGAAAAAGTTAAAAGTGTAGCGTTATGGGATTCTTTCTCGCGGTAGTCATTACCCTAAAATAGCAGTTCTAAAGAAACTTCATCCTTACAAATGCAATACGAAGGAAATGTAAATGCTTCGACTTCGTGGACGTATAATGGCGAGTTATAGCTGTAAAGGCCTGAACTGGTGGAACTAAGGAATATAAATCTCGTTCAATGCCGATAGCAGCTAAACTCCGCGGAAAGCATGTATGAAGAAGTATAAATTGAGCAAGGGTACCTTCCCCTCTCTCCTTATTTCTTTCACACATTCTCTTTCTATCTATCTCTCTCTCACACACACTTTCTCTTTCTACTTTTCTCTCTTTCTCACACGCACACTTTCTCTCTCACTCACTCACTCACTCACTCACTCACTCACTTTCTCTCTCTTCCTCTCTCACTTTCTCTCTCTCACACACAACACTTTCTCTCACGCGAACACTTGCACTTTCTCTCTCACATACACACATTTTCTCTCTCTCCCTCTCTCTCTCTCTCTCATACACTCTCTCACACACACACACACACACACACACACACACACACACACACACACACACACACATATATATATATATACATATTTAGTATATCGAGGCAGCAAGTAATTTTCTAAACATATGCTGTTAAATATAAGAGACAATGAATGTCTATTATGTTTAATAATGAGCCGTTCTAAACGTCGTATTTTGGCTTTAATTTCAGTTGAAAATAAAGACAAAAATTCTCCAACATTTGGATAATTATTTATTGGTTTTATTCTAAGCTTTCGGCTCACATGAGCCATCTTCAGAGAGGTTGTTTAAACTGAAATATTATAAAATCCACCATCACCGACGATTTTATTTTGTGTTGACATAAAACTCCGCTTGGCAACGGCAATAGTTACCAAAAATAATAAACGCAGTTCTTAAGTTTGCGATGCGGTTTTATGACGTCACACCGCGGGATAGCGCGAAATGACAACAAAACCATCTAGTCAAATGCAATGTAATATGTTATTTCCTGTTTTAAAGTTGATTTTATTGAGTGTTGGTTGTTTTGATTTGATGTACATGGCCTCCAATATCTGCAGGTTCCTCTTACTGTGTGTATGAGTAAGGATCACCGTATTGTTGACCAAAATCTGTCTGATATTACCTACATGTTCATGTTTTTCAGAGAAATGTTGTTTAATAGTACTCTGATCAGAAAGATGACATGTAAGTCTACGGGAGAGCGTGGTTGTAGTAAAACCAATATATGTACTAGGTTTTTGATTATTATCAGAGATGCAATCTCTGAATGGGCATGTAAATTGGTACACTACATTGGTTTTTTGTAGAGAATTTAGTTTAGTGCTTGTTGGGTTATTATAGACTATGAGGTCAATTGTTTTAAACTTTTTATAATATATAATGAGTTTAATTTGATTATTACTTTCCACTGGTTTAACATTTCTACGTATTATGTTTTTGAGAGTTTTTTCATCTTGTTTATAATTATTATGTATTTGGTTGCAATAGTATAAGTTAATAGTGTTATGTTTATTTTGATGTAAACCATTATTATTAATATCATCATTATTGTGAGTGCTATTGTTAATTTTGTTGAGATACATTTTAATTTGTTGATCAATAACGGAGTTAGGAAATCCATTATTGACTAGTGTTTGCTTAATGTTGTGTAATTCTTTATAAAATATAGATTTGGAAGAAATTTGTGTGCGTTGAAGTAAGTTTTTTATAACAGCTAACTTATATCGTTGAAGGCATAAAACCGCATCGCAAACTTAAGAACTGCATTTATTATTTTTGGTAACTATTGCTGTTGCCAAGCGGAGTTTTATGTCAACACAAAATAAAATCGTCGTTGATGGTGGATTTTATAATATTTCAGTTTAAACAACCTCTCTGAAGATGGCTCATATAGGTCCTACGCTCTTTCTGATCTACATCAACGATCTCCCCGATGTAATCAGATCCCAAGTAGGCATGTACGCCGACGACACCACCGTTTACTCTCGCTACGACCGAAAATCTGCTGAGGTTGACAAAGCGAACCTCGCTACCGAGCTCGAGAAGAACCTCCAATCCCTAGTGGACTGGGGTAAGAAATGGCTCATAAAATTTAATGCTTCCAAAACGAAGCTGCTCTCTATTAACCATCATAGACAATCACTCCTATTCCGCATTAGCATGGAACAGGCTTGCCTCCCTGAGAGTAAAACACAACGCCTCCTTGGTCTCACACTCTTAGCAGACCTCAAGTGGAATGACTACACCGACTCCATTGCTAAATCCGCTGCTAAGAAGGTTGGTTATCTGTGCAAGGCCAGGAAGTATTTCCCGTCTGAGTCCATCCATATATAAATCTACCATCTGCCCGTGTATTGAATACTGCTGTCACATCTGGTCGGGTGCCCCTGCTGTTCACCTTGGGGTTCTCGACAGAATCCAACGTAGAATCTGTAATGTGATATATACCGACTTGGCAGCTCGGATGCAGTCGCTATCTCACCGGCGTGACGTGGCTTCGCTGTGCCCCTTCTATAAATACTTTCACGGTTTCTGCTCCAATGAACTTAGCTCACTCGTGCCTCCTAGGTATTAATTTACACGAGCTACTAGATTAGCAACTAGGTTCCACCCTTTTACAATGAAACCGATAAAATGTAACTGCAATTTCTACTCTAACAGCTTCTTTTCACGGATTTTCCACCTGTGGAATTCCCTTCCATATACTTGCTTCCCTTACAGCTACAATCTCCAGAGATTTAAATGTAAGATCAATAGACATCTCCTATCACACTAACTCGCATCCATTCTCTCAATCTTTTTTCCCTCTACTCCACCCCTAATCTCGGTATTCTCATCCGTCTATTACCCTCCTCCTGACATTTTCTATAACTAACCCCTCTAGCCACTTGTTACCCCTCCCCGCTATGATCTGTTCTTTGAATTCAAATTTACCAAGCAGCTTAACTCGATGTTGATTTTTGGGAAAAGCAAGAATTGAAGAGTGAAACTTTCTTAATTCAAATTTCCTGTGTTAAACTGTGAGGTATGTTACAAATTATTTCTTAAATCTGTATTTTTCGTTTTTTTTTTTTAAATAGGAGTAGATAGGTCACACTATCGCCCGGTCCATACTCCTCCCACGTCTATTGAACTGGAGTAGAGGCTTGCCCCTTGTTTCCTGTTTAGGATGTGGTTTCCGGCTTTCTCTTCTCTCTCTTCAGACCTTGGTATTGGTGCTTCCGTGAGTTTCCTGCGATATGGCCGGTTGGTGGCAACGGCTCTTCACTGTGAGGGTACCGGGTTGGCAGTTTCCTGGTTGCTGCTTCCGACTGGTAATTAGGAGCCCTAACTCTTGTGTAGCGTCAAGAGCGGCTGCTCTGATCAACAGTTGTATAATATCGGGGTTCTTGTAGTGCCATGTCGCGCATGGATAGATGTCCCTGCAAGTGCTTTCGGTGGGCAACCCCGAGGCCACACCTTGTTGCAGCCCTAGCCAGTTTCCCTCCCAGCACAGATCGTGGATAATGACCGCCTGTATCCTCTACCCTAGATCCCTTTCTACAAACAGAATCATGACTAAACAAATCAGATATGACCCTAAACCAGTTAAATCCGAACCACCTAAACCCATTAACCTTTCCTTCACTAATATCCGGGGCATTCGTACTAACTTTCCTAGTGTAGAAGCGTTCCTGCATAAAAAGTCCCCTGACATCCTTGCGCTCTGCGAAACTAACCTCAACTCAGCTATTCCCTCCTCTGACCTCTTCATCCCTGGTTATCTTCCCCTTTTAAGGAAGGATTCCACTGTCCATATGCATGTGCTGGGTGTCTATGTCAGCGAACACCTCCCCATAGCTAGGGTGACTTCACTCGAATCTACTGACCACCAATACATATGTCTACGCCTGTCTCTCCTCAGTTCGGTTAATTACCTATTCTTTCTTTCCCGTTCTCCCTCCTCTCCTGACTGCTCCCTACTAGATAGCATTGCTGACAACATAGATAAGGCTATTTCCTATCACCCATTCGCCCACATATTTGTATTTGGAGACCTCAATGCCCATCACTCTGAGTGGCTTGAAAACGCCGTTACTGATCCAGCGGGCATTCACGCCATGAACTTTGCTATTTCCCAATCCCTTACGCAAGTGGTGGACTTCTCCACTCGCTTCCCAAGCACTCCCTCGGGTCATTCCTCACTGCTAGATATATGTTTCACCTCTGCGCCTGATGCCTGTCAAGTCGCGCAGCTTTGCCCTCTCGGCAACTCCGACCACGCTGTAGTCTCTCTCAGTATTTCTTTCCAATCTCACTCCCCCCCAGGAGCCCCCTACCTCTACCAAAAAGCTGACTGGGATGCCTTTCGCGATTTCCGTCTATTCCGGAGACAGTCAACTGATCACAATAGGCGCCTGTTCACATCTGCTCGCAATGAGTGCAAGAGAACCCTAAATGACGCCAAACAGTTGTTTGCTGAGAGAATGCGACAGCACATAGCTGACCGCAAGTACGGCTCCAAGGACTATTGGAGGATTTGTAAACGAGTGCTCAACAATAGGAAATCCTCAATACCTCCTTTAATCCATGGATTTGAGGTTCTCACATCATCTGCGGACAAAGCTGAGTGCTTTGCCCACAGATTCTCATTCAACTCCACATTCGACTCGTCCGGAGTACACCCACCCGACTTCCCTATTAGAACTGAGGCCAAACTGTACGACGTATATATTACCCCGACAGTAGTATCCAGAGTAATTTCAAAACTCGACCCCCATAAGGCGTGTGGAGACGATGGAATCCCGGTGATAGTCCTTAAGAGGTGTGTTCCTGAACTTTCCCCTGTCCTCTCTAAACTATTTAACTACTGCCTTTCTGCTTCCTGCTTTCTTGCATGCTGGAAGTTCTCTTCAGTCGTTCCTGTATTTAAGAATTGTGGTGAACCCTCGGACCCATCCAACTATCGCCCTATCAGTCTTCTACCGATATTCGGGAAAGTATTCGAGGCTATAATCAATGCTGAAATAGTTCATCATCTTACCGCCCACAAACTGTTCCCCGACAGGCAATATGGATTCCGCTTTGCCAGGTCCACGGCCGACCTGCTAACAACCGTAACGGAGTACATGCTACAGGCCCTTGATGAGTCTGACGAGGCTCGCGCGGTTGCTCTGGACATCTCCAAGGCTTTCGACAAGGTTTGGCACTCTGGCCTCCTATGCAAACTACGCGGTTATGGTATTACCGGGCGCCTGCTTGACCTAATCCAATTTTTCTTAAATAACCGCAAAATGAAGGGCGTTCTGAATGGGCGTGCCTCTTCGTCCTACAGCACGAATGCAGGTGTCCCATAGGGCTCTATCCTGGGCCCGACGCTCTTCCTTATTTTCATCAACGACCTCCCAGATGAGATCAAGTCCCAAGTAGGCATCTACGCAGATGACACTACAATATACTCCCGCACCAGTAAGAAACCTGTTGTGGCGGACAGACATAATCTCGCTGCTGACCTTGAACGGGATCTACACTCTGTGGTGAACTGGGGCAAGAAGTGGCTTGTCAACTTCAATTCATCTAAGACCAAGCTGTTGTCTGTCAACCATTACAGACAACCTCTCCTGCCTCCCATAAGCATGGACCAAGCGATTCTCCCGGAGAGTAATACACTACGCCTCCTCGGACTTACCCTGTCCTCAGACCTCAAATGGAACCACTATATTGAATCCATATCAAAATCTACTGCTAAGAAGATTGGGTCACTATGTCGATCCAGGATGTTTTTTCCACCTGAATGCATCCTGCATATATACAAGTCAACCATCCGTCCGTGCATGGAGTACTGCTGCCATTTATGGTCAGGTGCCCCTGCCGTTCTCCTCAGTGTTCTTGACAAGCTCCAAAGGAGAGTCTGTAATGTGATAGGTACTGATCTGGCGGCTCGACTGCAGCCACTTCCCCATCGTCGAAATGTGGCCTCCCTTTGTCTGTTCTATAAATACTTTCATGGCTTCTGCTCAGACAAACTTAAGTCACTGATGCCTCCTCAACACGTGTTTATTCGTGCAACCAGACTGGCAACTGGGTCCCACCCATTCACAGTCAGGTTAGCCAAATGCAGACGACAATTCTACTCCTGCAGCTTCTTCTCTCGCACTTCCCGCCTGTGGAACTCGCTCCCGTATTCTTGCTTTTCTGACGGCTACAACCTCCAGAAATTTAAATGCAAAGTCAATACTCATCTACTAACCACTGAACTCTAGCTCTCTCCCTTCCCCCGTATAACCTTCCCTTTCTCTCCACCTATGTATCTGTCATCGCACCTGCTTTCTCAGCTTTCTATTTTTCCTTTCTAACTAGTTTGTACTCCTCACTCTTTTCTAATTAATCTTTTTACATTTATGTAACCCCCTGCACATCAGTGGCGTTTCTGCCTTGCTCGGGGTGAAATGATTAAAAAAAAAACCTTCCCCTATGTAACCTCCTGCTCAACAGTGGCAGTAGAATGCCTTGCTTGGAATGAGAAGATTATATATATATATAGTTTTAGTGCAAAGTATTTGCCACTTTAAACTGCTTGCCAAAGTGCCTTTTATCAGTAAAACTATTAAAAAGTAATAATCTTGGCGCCAAAAACTAGTGCCACATCTTGGGATTGGTACATTTGATAAGATCAAGAAATCAAATTTCTGACAAATTGATCGTTTTGAAATTCAAAACTTGAGTCTCTTGGTTAGAAAGCGAACGTCTAACCACACACACGCGAGTGCGCGCGCACACAGACACACACACACAACACACACACACACACAGAGGCACACACTCGGAAATACACAGTCACACGCACACACACATAGGCACCCCCACGCACATGCGCACAGAAAGACATAAGCACACGCACACACACGCACACGCACACGCACACACACACACACACACACACACACACACACAGACAGACTCACACACACACAGACAGATGCACACACACAGACACAGGCACACACACACACACACACACACACAAACACACACACACCCACACACAGAAAAACAGACATACATACAGACAGGCAGACAGAATAGGCATTCATTTTCTAGTGAGAAAATGGTAACGCATGCGTTTTGGTCAAAATTCAACCCTTTTTATGAGCAGAGCCTCTGGAGTGGCTTAACCGCCCAACATTTGCACCGCACTCTCTTTTGCAGATGCTTACGACCACATCACGTTATAACACCCGATCAACAAAGTTAAGCAACCTCGAGCCTGGTCAATACCTAGATGAGTGACCACTTGGGAATAAATACCAGGTGCAGTACACTTGGTTGTGCGGGTGGTGTGATAGAATTGTTAATCGGAGAACCAAGTTCTAATTCCAGTCGGGTTCGTTATATTCACTTACGCGCAAATACCCCTGAGGAAGATATGAATTCACCTCGTGTCCTCCTCCACGCTATGTGTCAATAAATGATTTGTATTTTTGTAGTTGGAGCGAGAGAAGATATTTCTTTTCCAAGATTATTTGTGTGAAAGCAAACGTAATGCTCTCAGATGAAATTTGAACTCGGCACGCCAACTGTACTTTCTGTGTGGTTAAACATTACGTGCACATCCATCTGCTCCCTGTTCCCTGCCACTTATTGATTTTTACTATCGGCTTCTTTGTTTCTTTACAGATCAAATAGGATGTATCGGCTGAAACGTTGCTGTTATCGTCATATATATAAACATCTAGCAGTATAGCCCGGCGCTGCTCGGGTGTAATGAAAGCTTTAAAACTAATCCATGGTCCTGGAGCTCAGACTCGGCGTAAAGAATATTTGTGTGAAGTTTGGTGAGAATCGGATAAAAATTGTGGATTTGTATAAAGGACACACAGAAAGATAAACAGACACACATACAAACATCTTGCCTTATATATATATATTATCGATTGTCTGCACTATTGTAAGAACTGCAACCTTGAAACGTCTGAATATCGTTTCTTATATCTTTGTCTATGAGTGTATGAAATTTGATTAAAATCAGACCACTCCTTCTATAACCCGATTTTTTCGATTATCGATTTTCAATACTTATTGGAGGTACTTCGATGCAAAACATAGCAAAGAACACTCGCAGATGCTTATAGTGCAACGATGTAAATTTTCAAGAAAATCGGTTCAGCCGTTTCGGAGTCTATAGGTAACGGACACGGACACACACACACACACACACACACACACACACACACACACAGATAAAGTTCCATTTATAAATATGTTTAGATAAACAAGTGAAATTCGTATGTCCGTTCCGTCACTAAAATTGAAAAAAAAAATGGTCGGCTCCTTGTAAAGCTATAGTAAGTATCTGGCATCTTTTACTATGTATTATTTTTACAAGAGTAAGCTGTCACAGATTTCAAAGGAGTTTCGCTGCCTTTTGCGTGATGACTTATTTCCCGCCCCCCTACAACCTCTTTCTTATAGACGGAATGTAGCAAGCCTATCCTTAATTTCATAGCAAAAAGGTCCTATGAACATCATTCTATAGCGTCATGAATACAGACCTTTAAAACTAAGAAACCGTCTTGCTACTTCCAGAGTTAAATCACTCTCATTCGCCACATATTCCTTTGGTAAGAAGACCTTTCCTCTACGAAAACCGTTTCAAAAGAAACGCTTCACCTATGACTACAAAATCTTAACATCTTTAAGTCTAGTGTGAATCATTATTGTCTCACTCATATCTGCGTAACCTTCACTTTCTGTTTTCTCATTTTTCGTTCATGTCACACATATAATTAAGTAATATTCTACCTCAAGTAGCCCTTGAATCAAAAACAGAATTACCCTCTTTGATAGATGAAGGGCATTTTTCAGTGCGCTCACGTCTCTACCGATTGTGACATAAGGTAGAATTTTAAAGTAGGTTTACGGGCAATAACACAGGAAAAGTGTTATGGGGAAACACACCTATTCCTCAGATAATGAATTCTCCCTCCTATATTAATTAACGGGGAGTTCTTTAGACTTCTATTGGAGTTCAGTCGAACTACTAGGCAGTTGATATTAGTCGGCAGTTAGCCGAATATTAAGGAGTTAGCTTTCAGTGGAAGATTGACCAAGTTCCTAACTTTTCGGGTACGTTAAGTCGATTAACAACCGACATAGCACGGTTATAACGTTCAGTGCGAAAAACTACTCCGCAACAAAAAGTGCCCAAGCCCCTCGTCACTTCTCCTCCTGGAGACGCCCCAGGTGCCGGGAAATAAACTCATCCCCCCACCTCCAGAAGAAGAGATACTACCTGGGGTTCGGGCTTAAAAGTATTTGGGCATCACCGAGCCAAATGGCTGCGAAGCGATAACGATTTTCTAAGACTAGTTTCGATATGGCACAAAGTATGGGGCACCCAGTGAGTTTCAAACTCATTACTCAGTCGTATTTGTTTAAAAGGGTTGACTTTCTAAGGGCTGCTAAAATGTGACACAAGGCCAAAAATATGGGGTACCCCGTGAGGATCGAACTACTCAGTTGTCAAGTCAAGTCTCACAATAGACCTCAAGTTGAATGACTATATCGAATCCACCGCTAAATCCGCTGCTAAAAAAGTTGGTTATCTGTGTAGGACCAGGAAGTTTTTCTCGTCTGAAACAATCCTGCACATATATAAATCTACCATCCACCCGTGCATTGAATACTGCTGCCATATCTGGTCGAAAGCACCTGCTATCCACCTAGGGGTCCTTGACAAAATTCAACGGAGAATCTGTAATTTGATCGATCCCGAGTTGGCAGCTCAGATAAAGTCAATTTCTCACCGGCGCAATGTGGCTTTCCTGTGTCTCTTCTACAAATACTTTCACTGCTTCTGCTCCAATGAACTTAGCTCACTGGTGCCCCCATGTATGAATTTACTCGAGCCACAAAATTAACAACTAGATCCTACCTTTTTACTGTGAAATCAATAAATTGTAAACGCAAATTCTACTCCATCAGCTTCTTTTCTCGCACTTCCCGCCTGTGGAATTCCCATCCGTATACTTGCTTTCCCGACGGCTATAATCTCCAAGAATTTAAATGTAAAGTCAATAGTCATCTCCTGATACATTAGTACGTAGGGTCGCAACAGTCAAGCCCCCATTTTGATCTAATTATCACTATAATCTTCAAGTCTAGAGTCAATCCTTATCTATCCGTCATACCCTCGTAAACTTCACTTCCTACTATTTCGTTCATCGCACAAACCTCATTCAGTAATATTCTACCTAAGTGGCTCTTGGGTTAAAAAAAAAGAATTACCTTCGTTGTATATTAGGACCTTGAATAAGTTCTCCATGTTTTCCAGCAGATGACGTTCCCAGAACTGTGTGCGTGAAATTTCAGATGGTAACGCATTTATAAAGAAGTATTATAAGCAAGCTTGAAATTCAGTGTATATCAATTCGCCGAAGAGTAAACAACTTTGTTTTTATAGCGTGAAACAAAGAAAATGTATTTGCAGATAATTTTACTGCACTACTTCATTCAAAAGAAATCTGCAGCTGAAGCACACAGAATTCTCGTTGAGACTTACGGTGTTCATGCTCTGTGGGTAACAAAATGCAGAGATTGGTTTAGACGCTTCAGAAATAATAATTTTGATGTTGAAAATAAAGAACGCTATGGCGCACCGAAAATGTTTGAAACGAAGAATTAGAGGAGTTACTTCATGAAGACTCATGTCAGGTACAAGCTGGACTTGCAGAATCACTAGGAGTTGATCACGCAACTGTTTCAAAACATTTGAAAGTATTAGGAATGATTCAAATGCAAAGACATTGCGTGTCGTACGAGTTGAAGCGGAGAAACGTCGAACGGCGTCTTGCCACGTGTGTAAAAATGCCTCAACGGCAGAAAAGGAAAGTTTTTGCATCGTATCGTGACAGGCGATGAAAAGTAGATACACTCCGATAACCCTAAGCGTAGAAGATTGTGGGGGTAAGCCGAGCCATTCATCAACATCAGCGGCAAAGCCTAATATCCATGGTTCAAAGCTTCTGCTCTGCAATTGATGAAATCAGCCGGGTGTAATTTATCATGAGCTGCTCAAACTGACCAAAGCCATCAAAGGAGATTGCTATTGACTGCAGCTGATACGTTTGAGTCGAGCATTGAAGAAAAAACTGCCGTTATACGAGCAGAGACACAACAAAATGATTTTGCAGCATGACAACGCTAGACCACATGTTGCTAAACAGGAGAAAACCTACTTGGAAACGCTTGAATGAGAAGCCCTACCCTACACACCATATCCACCAAATTCACCAGACACTGCCCCGTCAGGTCATCACTTGTTGCGATCGATAACACATGGTTGAGCAGCACTTTCATTCTTATAAAGATTTCCCAAAAATGGGTCGAATCATGGTTAGCCTCAAAAAGACATGTCGTTTTTCCGACGTGGAACTCAAATTCGACCAGAAAGATGGGAGAAGGTAGTGGCTAGCGATGCACAATACTTTCTTACTAAGTTTTGTAAATGAAACATTATTTTTCATGATGAAAAATCAGCGAGAACTTATTCATGGTCTTAATATATTTACTATTAAATTACAGTATGAAAGAGTTCGGCTTGATACAATTAAGGTTAGCTTACATTTTTTCCGGATAAACATTAGCCTATTTGAAAGTAAACTTCGCATATAAGCATACATCTTTAACCATTCTTTGGGAAAACTAGTTTAAGCTATATGCCTCTGAATATAGGAATTCTGTATTTCTTGGAGCTCGTATTAAAAAATGTTCCCCGAAAAAAGAACTCATTGTTTTTATTACAGAGTTTCTGTGTTACAGTCTTAACCAATCTTTTCTTAAGAGAAACTTGGCTTTTCGCAACTTCACGCGAACACGTGAATATCCCAAAAGACAGTGGAAAAAGAAAGAAATAAACGAGGTCATTTTCTAAATAACGGCAATGATAAAATCATATCTGTAGCAATACAAAATGGCGATATAATTCGAAAATAAATACTGACTTTGTTCATCAAAATCACATGACATACCGTGTATTTCCGCTATCCAGAGAATATTTATAGACTTGCTCGACCTTTTGTTAAACATGTTTTATTAAATTTGTTTAGTAATCTCAGCTAAATCTAGAACAAGGATAAAATGGGGCTCTCAGTGAGACACGAAATTGTAATTTATACCTCGTGTATAGATCACACTCAGCTTTCTGTAATAAACCAACTGCAAATTAGCAAAACATATTGTATTTTGGTTCATTCCAACTCATTTTCACGACGCCATTGTTTATTATTACAATATTTTGACCGGTATACACCCAGGTCTTCTTTGGGTGTTTTAAACTTGATATATTTCGGCTTACGGCCATAGCAAGTTAAAATAGATTCCTGTACGATCATGGAAGCTAAGCAACGTCGAGCCTGGTCAGAACCTAAATGGGTGATCTCTTGAGTATAGCAGATACTGTCAGCTTGAATGTGCAGAGGATGTAACGTTTAATCGGAGAGGCGAGCTCAAATTCCAGTTCCAAATTCACCTACGCGCAAATACGCTTGGGAAATGTATGAATCCACCTCTTTTGCTCCCAGCTATGGATTAATTAGTAGTCTTGTATCACTAAATTATTATCTCCAAGAAATATTCTTACAATCTAATTATATTTTATGGCTTTAAATAACCTGAAAAACGGTTGATAAATCGTAGAAAACAGTTCATTCGAATTGAATGATAGATTTGGAGCAATTTTCTCGTCTTTGATTTTTTTTCATTATTTTTTTTTAATCACAACGTTTCAACCGATTTGGGTGGATGTTTTAATCCTTTAATCCATTCGAATTAATTTTCTTCTTGGCTTTGTTCGAATTAAAAACGGGCTTGTTATTTTCATTTTCACAAAAATATTCTTAAAAAAAAGGTAAGAATCAATCTCTTCTTCCACCAAATCTGGAATGACTGGCAGTGCAGACAGACCTCTGTGGACGTATTTGGCAACAAGTTTAGGAGAATGGCAACTCTGAATTCCTTGGCGAAGCACATACTATGCAGCTAACGAAAGGAGCGCGAATTTCATAAAAGAACCTATGACCCAATATACAGTCGATAGAAGTAGATGTCTTCCTAGCACCAGGTTCATATTCTTCCCGATTTGCTTGAACAGAAGTCGAGCTTTATCCCTTATTTCCTATTTACGATGGGTTTCTCGGTTACTTTCTTCTTCTGAGGCCTGAATAATTGTGCAGACATTCTTTCTTTCTTGT
This sequence comes from Ascarosepion bandense, assembly GCA_037127315.1. Taxonomy (NCBI): domain Eukaryota; kingdom Metazoa; phylum Mollusca; class Cephalopoda; order Sepiida; family Sepiidae; genus Ascarosepion; species Ascarosepion bandense. Next base: position 191,102 of record JBBBDQ010000847.1, read on the forward strand.
TTTATATGGAGATGACGGCTACGTCTCTTCATACTGATCGTACTGCGTTGTCGGTTTCATGTCCACATTAATCTCTCTCTCTCTCTCTCTCTCTCTCTCACACACACACACACACACACATATATATATATATATATATATATATATATATATATATATTGGGTTTAATTTTGAAAATGTTTTGTGTCAAGTTTTTTTTTCAGTGATTTTACTAATAAAATGAATTTTGGCAAGCAGATTTTTTGTCGTAAAGTGCTCGATATTAGGGTGAAATAAAAGCGTTGATGAGAAGTACAAAGAGTTTTTCTTTTTAACTGGGCAGATTCATGCCGACTTCGAAGTTTTGTAAAAACACTGTTATGTCACTGTTATGTCACTCGTCAGAGCTACTTGCCGTTAGGTCACAGTTTTTTTTCGTTTGCATATATATATATAGATAGATAGATAGATTGATCTATCTATCTATCTATCTATCTATCTATCTATCTCTCTCTCTCTCTCTCTCTCTCTCTATATATATATATATATATATATATATATATATATATATATTGATTGTTTAATACTTAGTTTTTGGTCCTAATAGAGTTAGACCAGTACACATTTGTATTAAAAAGTGCTCTATACAATTATATTGTAGAACTTTTGAATATTTTCCATTTTAAAACGAGTTATTCCGTTATCCAGGTTTTATTTGAATGTTCACGTGGCAGAGAATTTATTTTAAACAATGCGCGTTCATAAATTCCCTGCCGCGTGAACGTTCAAATAAAACACCGTTACAAGAGCGTTCTTAAAAAGAAAAACGGTAAAAAGGTAAAATCAGTTATTAAAAATCGCCTGAAAACACCACTCATGCTAGAAACCTGGGTAGCGAAATAACTCGTTTAAAAATGGAATATATATATATATATATATGTCAGATTAAATAAATTGAAAACATTATGTTTGCTTATTTTTAATAAAATCTCTTCATACTCACGGATAATCTTTCGCGTATCACAATCAAAACTGTAACGTTGACATATGTTATTTTCATTTATTTCTCAAGGTACCCAAGTACTTTCAATCTCTTTCCGTGATCATCTTCAGGGCTGTGAGTTATGGTAACAAATGTAACCGGAAAACTGTGTTGCTAAACATTACTGTACATTTTTTCTGCTTCAAATATAGCAGTTGACAAATTGCTAACGTGAAAATTATCCAAAATGCACGGTAATTCCTGGAGGTTGTATCCGTCAGGAAAGTAAGTAGGAGTTCCACAGGCGGGAAGCACGAGAAAAGAAGCCGCTGGAGTAGAATTGTCACCTGCATTTGGTTGATATAACTGTAAAAGGTGGGACCTTGTTACTAGTCTGGTTGCACGAGTAAATTCTTGAAGAGGAGGCACCAGTGACCTAAGTTCATTGGAGTAGAAACCATGAAAATATTTATAGAAGAGACAGAGGGAAGCCACAACTAGCCGGTGAGAAAGTAGTAGGTGTCGAGCTGCCAGGTCGGGACTAATTACATCACAAAGAACACTGAAACGAACAGTAGGGGCAACAGACAAGTGTTCCATGCAGGATTGATTTGTATATGTGCAAGATTGCGTCGATTTTAATGTCACACTTTCCGTCACCTGTTAAAATATGTACTAAATATTTACATTTTTGTACCTGCTTGATTATGGTATCTCCAGTTTGTAATTTGCATGTTGGACTGTTCCTATTTGCTGATAATCATGCATTCTATCATCTGACAGTTGATGTTTAGTCCTTTCTTCACCCTTTCCTTCATTGCCTTTTGTAGGATTTCCCATAATTTACTTTCTCTCTGTGTCCTGGGTATGACAATAAACTACATCTGACAGAAAGACCTCTGATTGAGAGGTTTTGAGGAGTGTGGAACCACTTCTTAATTGTTGTCTTAATTGTTAATTGTTAACCTGGGGTGGTAGCACCTGTTAGGGGGGGGTACCAGCTATGAACCCCCAATGAAAACTTTTCGTGTTTCTTAACACTTTGCTTAGATTTTAGAAAGCATCTTTCAATATTCCAATATTTAAATTTTTGTACTAGCTTGATTTTGGTATCTCCAATTTGTAATTTGCATATTGGGCTCATGCCTTTTGCTAACAACCATGAATTCTGCTTTGCTGTAGTTGGCGTTTAGTCCTTTCTTCTCTCTTTCCCTCACTATCTTCTGTAAGAACTTTATAGATTTTATTTCCTGTCTGTTATTAATACTGTATGTCATTTGCATATCTTATGTTCTTAAGATTGTGGGCGCCAATAAGGAATCCTAGTAAGACATCTCAATCTTTCAAAATTGTCTGTCTGTAAAGGTTAAATAAGTCCGGTAAGAAGGCCCATCCTTGTCTGGCAGCGTTTTTATTATTGTATATCTACTGATGTACGTTGTGGTGCAGTGGATATCGGCTCGAAACGAGAAATTGAAGAGACGAGTTCGGATTCCTGTTAAATTCGTTATATTCAAATACGTACAAATATCGACTGGAAAGATATTGTTGTGGATTAGTTTTCACGCTAAACGTTATAATCGTGCTATGCCGGTTGCTAATCGACTTAACGTACCAAAAATGTTAGGAACTTGGTAATCTTCCACTGAAAGCTGACTCCTTAGTATTTGGCTAACTGATGACTAATATCAACTGCCTTAGTCCAACTATGTCCAAACTGGAACTAACTAATAGTTCTACTGAACTCCAATAGAACTCTCTAGAACTTCTAAGGACTTCCCAAGAACTTCTCAAGAACTTCTTGAGTTAACTTCCTGTTAACTCTTATTAATATAGGAGAAAGAGTCCATTATCTGAGGAATAGGTGTGTTTCACCATAACATATATAATTCCACTTCTTCCTCCAGCTATGGGTTAAATAGTAGGACATTGGGTTCTATACCTTGGTTCGCAACCAGTCTACCGCAGAAAGTAATGGTAACCTACTACGGGAAAATTCTTCTGCACAGTCAGTCATGTTTCTTTCGAGACATGATCGCCCAAGCTTGTATCACGCGAGACACTTTCCTGGCTGATATCTGATGAACTTATTTTCTATCTTTATGAAGGCGGTTTGCTGTCAGTATAGGTTCTCAATTACATAGAGGTTACAAAAAAAAACCGTCTTTTTGTAAGCTCCTGACGACGTGCATGAAACATTCATTCGTATCATTGCAAATACTTGGCCTTGTAATATGACAGGTGCTCCGCAGAAAATGGGTAGTTAATTCCAAGAAGACATTAGAACGTATATTCTTCATTTATATTAACGGTTCTCGATTTTTAAAAAAATACGAAAATATCTTTTACGTTTTTAAATGAAGAAGAAGTATTCTAATGTTATTTAAACATTGCGAAACGTTTCGGCAACAACATTTCGCAGCGTTGCCATAACTGTAAGAATGTTGATTGAAAAGAAATTCCCATTTTAAAATACTATAAGTTTTAGAAGAAAATGACCAGAGAGGAGAGAAAAGGGTTTCACATGTGGTTTTATTTAAAACTAGCAGTATAGCCCGGCGTTGCTCGAGTGCAATGAAAGCTTTAAAACTAATCCATGGTCCTGGAGCTCAGACTCTTTGGACGTTGGCACGAAAGACTAAAAAGCAATAGTTGTTTCCAGTTAAAGCGAAACCGTAGAATGAAAGAAAAATGAATGGATGTAAATCAAATTTTGGTTTCCTTGTATCGATATCAAATTTTCTGCACTATTGTAAGAACTGCAGCCTCGAAACTTCTGAATATCGTTTCTTATGTCTTTGTCTATGAGTGTATCAAATTTGATTAAAATCGGACCACTCCTTCTATAACATGATTTTTTCGATTATCGATTTTCGATATTTATCAGGGGTACCTCGACACAAAACCTAGCTAAGAACACTCGCAGACGCTTATAGTACAACTGTGTAAATTTTCAAGAAAATCGGTTCAGCCGTTTCGGAGTCTATAAGTAACGGATACACACACACAGACACAGACCCCCCCCCCCCCCACACACACAGACAAAGTTTCATTTATAAATAAGTTTAGATTCGATATGCCCACGAGATTTTGCTATCAGCTTCTGGAGCCGACCAGGAATCGCGTCAACTGATTTCATCAAGAACTCTTGTGGCATGGAATCATCTTCTTGCATTCACCCATCAGATTTTTCTAAAGTTTTGGTTTGATATAATAGAACTGTTCCTTTAATCAACCAATAAAAAAAAATTGTCACAGAGTGTTAGTCAGGACACCAGGCTGGCCAGTCATATATAAAATAGGGGGTTAATTTTCAATCAACCCGTATATATAAGATAAGAGTCCGCCAATAAAGAATCCTGATAGGACATCTAATTCTCTCGCTGTATCGGTTGAATAAGTCCGGTGAGATGACACATCCTTGTCTTAAACACTTTTTTAAACAAATATCCACAGAATTCATTTTCTATCTGTATGAAGGAGGTTTGCTGCCAGTATATGTACTTGATTACAGAGAGGTTACATAAAAACGTCTTTTTGTAGCCTCCCTATGACATGCCTGGGACGTTCACACGTATTATTATAAATATGTTTGGCTTTGTAACGTTCCAAGTGCTCTGCAGAAAATGGATAAATAATTCTAGGAAGATATTAGAACGTTGACATCTTGAGGAAAGACAATCAAGAATTTATAGTGGTAGCAATCCGAATAAAAACAGGAAATGGGTTCAGCGAATATAAGGGATGTAAGACAAGGATGGGTCTTCTCACCGGATTTATTCAACTTATGCAGAAAAACAATTCTGACAGAACAGAAATTCTGACAGATTAATTCTTACTATATGGCAACCAATGTTGGACAATCTCTTCAAAGATGAAGAAGAGATTTGAAACAGATATGTGGTTCCACAGAAGGTTGCTGAGGACACCACAGACAGAGCATGTGCGCAACGCCGAGGATTTGGAGTAGAATTGAACCCAAAAGAAAACTTATACTTAACATAAGGAAGAAACAGCTGAAGTATATGGGACACGTAATGAGAAAAGAGCGCTTGGAGAATCTGATACTCACAGGGCGGATAGAGGGAAAGAGGGACAGGGGTTAAAACAGCGTGTGACATACTTGATGGGCTTAAGCAAATGGATGACAGAACAGAGTTTGGGAGAAATAGCAAGACAAAATATATTAAGTGCTACAAGAGACAGAAAGATGTGGAGGGCTATGATCACCTAAATCCTGAAGGGACACGGCAAATAAAAGAAAAGGATTCTTCATGTAAATAAATGATTACGTTTTATGCGTGTTGTTAAGTGAAGAAAACGTATTCTGGTATTATTTGATTATAACGTTGTTGCTTACGCCCACATAACGTTGAAAAAAACGTTAAGCAACGTCGAGCTTGGTCATTATCTGGATGGGCGGCCGCTTTGTGAGTGCCACATGCTGTGTATGGCGTAAAGGATAATGGCAGGGAATTATTAACGGGAGAGCCGAGTTCAATACCCGATGACTTCGTTATATTCACTTAAGGGCTAATATCATAGGCCAGTTTATGAATACACATCTTCTCCTCCCAGCTATGGATTAATAAGTAAGGCTTGTATCATTAAACCATTATTATCTAACTCCCCAAATTCTTAAGATCTAAAAATATTTTCTGGCTTTAAATAACTTGCAATGGGTTGATAAACCGTAGTAACGAAGCACTCAATCATAACGTCGTGAAGATGTTGGGGATGAGCGATCAGTTTGGGAGTCATGGAAATTGTTGATTGCAATGGTTTAGTAAAGTTAACACAGCATCTCATCTACTCCAACCCAAATACGTAGCAAGAACGTTACGCGTCCGCCTGGAAGAGCCTAAAAGGTGCCGAATTTGAGGACTGTATATAATCACATGGATGTGCGTTGTGGGCTCGGAGCAAGAAATCGGGGAGCCGAGTTCGAATTCCAGTTGAATTCCTTGCATTCACTTACGCGCAAATATCCTTGGGAAAGGTATTGGATTAATACCTTTCCCAAGGGTATTTCCTCCACTTATGGGTTAAATAACAGGACAGCTTCTATAGCCTTGGCTGGCAACCAGTTTACCGCAGAAAGTAATGGCCACCCACTGCGGAATAACCTTTTGCCCAGTCAGTCATGTCTCTTACGAGACATGATTGCCAAGCGTGTATCACGGATGGCACTTAACTGAATTACTGATATAATTACACTCGTGAGTGTAGAGATATGTACGCACACATCTTCACTATTATAATAAAAACCATTATGTATCTATTTGTATGTGTGTACTTCAGTAATGAGTTGACTTCTTCTGGTGGCTAGCGTGTGTATAAAACGCTGTGGTGCAGTGTATATCGACTTAGAACGAGAAATCTGGGAACCGAGTTCGAATTCCAATTGAATTCGTTGCATTCACTTTCACGCAAATGCCCTTGGGAAAGGTATTAATCTGTCTCTTCCCTCCAGTTATGGGTTAAATAATAGGAGAGATTGGGTTCTATAGCCTTGGTTGGCAACCAATCTACCGTAGAAAGTAATGGCAACCTATTGCGGGAAACCTCTTTCGACACATCATCGCCCAAGCGTGTATCACGTATGGCACTTAACTGACTGAAAGACCGCATATCTATAACACGCTAAAATTTCCTCCTCTCTCATTCCATGCGCTAATGGCTTAGGGAGTAGGAACTCCGACTGACACCAAATCAGTCGAGTCTCAATCCCGCAACACTGATGAGCTTTTTTAATTTAGTATATATATATAATGAATTATTTTGAACATTATTTTTACTGATACTCGTATTTAAGTAGATATTCTGTTTTTAATTAAACAGTATTTTTATATTTATATCTACAGGCCTGATTATTTACGACAAATTTTTATTACGAAAATGTGTGCTACCCAGCAGGATTCGAACCTGCGACCCCTATTACATAGGGAAAGCATACCATTTGATCTGGTACCGTCTTGACCACTCGACTATGGATAGCCTCTTGATCAGACGAGGTTTTTATCATGCTTATATAACACAATTTTCGATTTTACCGTAAACAAGCATATCTGCTCTGAAATGTATCGTAATGTAAGAATGTTACGGAAATTAACGAAACTTGGTTATAAGCAACCAACAATTTGTAATGAATAATTTTGAACAAGTTTCGTTATATATATATATATATATATATATATATATATATATATATATATATATATATATATATATATATATATATATATATATCCTCCTATAACGTTCAAGAGTATAACCCGTGAGGAAACAGTTAATAATCCTCTCAAATATTTTGACAGCAGTGGTACAATCGAATAAGCATATTATATGTACAAATTAGAAAAAAAAATCAGTCACGCTGTTATTTGAGCGACGATAAACCTGGCAATAATATTGGCGAGAATAATGAACGTGACGAGCATTGCTTTTCTAAGCCCAGACGCCCCACTCCGTAATAATTAGTGGTCAAATATCCAGAATGCTTCGTCGACAAACAACAAGAGCAAGAAACAACAACGATACTAATAATAAATAAGAGCAGTCAAAGATTTTAAATATTCGCTTAGGCAATACCGACATTATGTTAACGATTAGCAAGAGATGATTCTTAAAATGAGAATAACTGAAATATACTTGACCAGTATTAAAAGTGAAAATACAAAAAAAAGAAAAAGAAGAAAAATGTAAATTGAAATTGTAAATTAGGCTACAAAATTGTAGAATAGTTCGTTTTTACTTTATAATCTCCCAAAGTTCTATTTTGACTAATTTCTTTGTATTTCTTTTTCTTTAATTTTTTGCTTTCGGATAAATATTTCATTTATATTATGATTAATAATAATGTATTATTATTAACTAATAATGCGTTCAGAAAATATAAGGACGTAAAGTAATATAAGGAAGGTAATTCAGTATTTGGCATGTGAAACGAACGAGAAAATATTACTAAAAATCGCAAAAAATAGTCCAGAAGCTTTATCCAATAGTGAACCGAAGACAAAATCTAATCAGTTCATGCCAGTCATGAGGCCAATCATCCCTGAAAGTCTAATTCAAATACATTCAGAGGGTCTTGAGTTTTAAAAGATAAAATACATAAAAATATGTTAAAATACAACTTTGGCATATTAAATATTAACCCTCTAGGGCCATTCGTATCATATTTGATACAGTATGAAAACAAGCCTTGAAAGAAATATTTTCCTGAAAAATTTTTTAAGAGAAATATTTTATAAATTTCAAATGAAAGCAGTACTGACTGCTCAGTCAATGAATACCAAATGTTTCCTTATAGGGAAATACCAAATGTTTCCTTATAGGGAAATACTGTATCAAATATGATACGAATGGCCCTAGAGGGTTAAAAAGTAAAAAGGAATTCTTCTACAATTTGTACAGCCTAATTTTTAATATATAATATAAAAGTAATTTATTACCTAAAAAGAAAAAAAGAAAAAAGAAAAAAGAGAGCTCAAAAAATAATTTTTTTTCTTTTTTGATTTCCCCTTTTTTTCCCTCCACGTTTATAATCGGTGGGTTTTTCGAGACGGATTTAAATATATTATAACAATTATTAATATTATTATTATTATTATTGTTATTATCATTATTATTGTTATTATTATTATATATAAAGAAAGATGAAGGCTACACTCGTGTCGAAAAACCTCGCACGAATCTACGAAGAAGGGAAAAAACTGTTAAAAAAACAAAACTGGACTGACGATTGTGTTTAAGTCTGAAACAGACGGTCGTCATTGGGTCATGACTTCAATGTTTACTTTATATTTATATTTACACAGGATCTGTCCCTGATTCTTCTTCTTCTTCTTCTTCTTCTTCTTCTTCTTCTTCTTCTTCTTCTTCTTCTTCTATGTGCCTTGTCCTTTCAGGACGTAGGCGACCATGTTCTTCCAAGTCACTCTATTCCTGGTGGCTCTGAGCAAACTTTCTCCCGTAACACCACGCAACCCCCGTTCTGTCATCCACCTGATCAGGCCCTTCAAATATGTTATCCGCTGCTTTCCTCTGTCTCTTCTTCCCTCTCTTTGGCCTGTTAGTATCAGGTTCTCCAAGCCCTCCTTCCTCATTGCATGTCCCAGAAAATTTAGCTGTCTCTTCCTGATGCTCAGTATTAATTTCCTTTTTGTTTCCATCCTTTCCAAAACTTCATCATTGCTCACATGCTTGGTCCACGATATCCGCAGCATCCTTCTGTAGAACCGCATTTCAGTTGCTTCAAGTTTTTCCTTCATGTTGTCCAACATTCACTGCCATATTGAAGAACTGACATCACATAGCAATCTAGTACTCTCTTCTTCGTTTCTAGCGAAATTGTCCTGTTTCTTAATACTCTTCTCAGCTCCTGGAATGCATCCTTGTGCTTTTGGATCTCAGGAATATACATGTATAGAAACTGTTGTGACCACAAAGTGAGAGATCAGTTTATATATTGATTGTAATATGAAATTGATCACCCACTTTATATCCAGTATGCTTCTGTAGAACCACATTTCAGTTGCTTCAAGTTTTTCCTTCATCTTCGATGATATTGTCCAGCATTCACTGCCATGTTGAAGAACTGACAACACATAGCAATCCAGTACTCTCTTCTTTGTTTCTAGTGAAAGTTTCCTGTGTCTTAATACTTTACTCAGCTTCTGGAACGCGTAACTTCGCCATGCCAATTCGCCTTTTTGATCTACGTGTCACACTTTCCGTCTTCTGTTAGAACACTTCCCAGGTATTTAAATTTTTGTTCCTGGTTGATTTTAGTATCCCCCCTGTATTTGGCATTTCAGGTTGCTCTTTTTGCTGATGACCATGCATTCGGTTTTCTTGCAGTTTATTTGTAGTCCTTTTTTGTCATTCTTCAACTATCTTCTTGCAGTTTCCTTTCCGTGTCTGCAATCAGCACTGTATCGTCTGCGTACCGTATGTTATCCAAATTGTGGTCTCCCATTACAAATCCTGGCATAATATCTAGGCTCCTCAAAATAGTCTCGCTGTACAAGTTGATAATTTTCCCAATAAATGTAGGATTCCTTAAAGAACGAAACGCGTCACAGGAAAGTTTTTCTACATTGTCATTAATTTCCCGATATTTTTGTATTAATCCTCTCACCGCCCCCCCTCTCTCTCTGTCTATATATATATATATATATATATATATATATATATATTCTAGTCATCCACAGACGGATCTGTTTCGCTGTATCACAGCTCATCAGTACGGTTAGACATCCGATTGCTTTTAACCCAGGATTGAAACCTGACCGAATTGGCGTCAGTCGGTGATTCTACTTCTGAGCTATGGGCGCTCAGTAGAAGGAGACAGACTTTTAGCGTATGATGTATCATACGCCAGTAGCCATAGATATGTGTGTGTGTGTGTGTGTGTGTGTGTGTGTGTGTGTGTGTGTGTGTGTGTGTGTATTTACGCTCTCACACCCTGATTGAGCACTCTGGAAGAATGGTAGACTTTGAAAAACAGTAGCTTCCCTGGCATGTACGCATCGCTCATTCACTAATGAATTAGCGCACTCTGGCTATTGGGCGTGTATAATGATAATGCTAAAAGCCTGCCTTCTTCTACCGTGCGCCCATGGCCCAGAGGTAGAATCGCCAATTGACGCTACTTCGGTCGGGTTTCAATCCTGGGTAAAAAACAATCGGAGTCTAACCGTACTGATGAGCTGTCTGCGGATGACTGTATATATATATATAATTTTTTTTTACTCATATCACCCCGAGCAAGGCGGTAAGGCCACTGGTGTGCAGGGGGTTACGTAAGAGTGAATAGATTGGAAAAGAGAAAGCCGGAAACCACATCCTAAACAGGGAACAAGGGATGAGCCTCTACACCTGTTCAATAGACGTGGGTGGAGTGTGAACCGGGCGATAGTTCAGTCTATCTACTCCAATTGAAAAAAAAAAGAGTGAAAAGATTGGAAAAGAGAACGACTGGTCATGAGTAACACCGACTTGGCATTGACTAACAAAATTTTGACTAATAACATTTTGACATTTTATTTCTTGCATGGTTTTTGGTGTGTGGTCAGCACTGTAAACAAGAGCTGTGTGAGATTTTTTAAAAATCAGTTAAGTGCCATACGTGATACACGCTTCGGGCAATCATGTCTCGAAAGAGACATGTATGACTGGGCAAAAGACTATCCCGCAGTAGTTTGCCATTGCTTTCTGCGGTAGACCGGTTGCCAGCCAAGGCTCTAGAACCCAATCTGTCCTATTATTTGACTCATAGCTGGAGGCGAAGAGATGTATTAAATTATTAAGTCGTAATTTATGGGGGATCAGTTTATTACTTTAAAACAATTTAAAACTGATCCTCCACTTTATGCCCAGCAGAAGTCTTAATCATGTTTTAAACTATTATATTCAGTCAGTTAAGTGGCATACATGATACACGCTTTGGGCGATCATTTCCCGAAAGAGATATGACTGACTGGATTATCCGACAGTAGGTTGCCATTACTTTCTGCGGTAGACTGGTTGCCAGTCAAGGCTAAAGCTAAAGAACCCAATCTGTTCTATTATTTAACTCATAACTGGAGGGAAGAGACGGATTAATACTTTTCCTAAGGGTATTTGTGCGTAAGTGAAAGCAACGAATTCAACTGGAATTCGAACTCGGCACCCCGCTTTGTCGTTCCGTGGTGATATCCACTGCACCACAACGCACATCCTAACTACTTCTCTCAAAATGATCAATTTCTTGATATTATTTCAATTCCGTTCAAGGAATTTTTACTAGCTCAATTGAATATATATGTGCGTGTGTCGATATGCTGACATAACATAAGAGAGAGAGAGAGAGAGAGAGAGAGAGAGAGAGAGAAAATAAGGACTGGAATTATGATTAATTTTTCAATAGCCGTGAATAGTCAGTGTTCAGACTAAGACACGAGCCAGTATTTTCAGTGTTAACTGTCACGTGTAGCACAGGCAGGGTCTTACTGCAAAATAAAAATTGGCAAACAGTTTTTTTTATCTGTATTCCCTTGTTTACATGACGAAAACGCCACTAATATGAAAGCCTAACAATATATTTAAACGTTTGAATTCTTATTCGTATTTGACTTTATAACGAACTAATCTATATATCTTTCACTCTCTGTCAGTCCTTCTATCTCTCTGTTTCTGTCTGATGTCTGTCTGTCTGTCTCTCTTTCTCTATCTCTCTATAGACAAAGAGAGAGAGAGAGAGAGTGGGGGAATGGTGTAATATGCAGCAAGAATTCTTTTTCAACCAAGTTTTATTAAACAATACCGACAAGGTCTGTCTGTTCAATTGCTTATTAAGTTTTTCAACTCCCAAATAAGTTGTTTTATGTCAGAATTTGTGAAAATATGTTTATACGAGACAATGACTTTGTGGATAAAAGTTTTGGTTTGTGAATTTGGTAACATAAGTGTTGTGAGTTAATTCTTGCAGTGTGTACTTGCACTTACAAGCAATAACTGAAACAAAAATTAGACAATAAGCTTAGACATGAGCGGTGTTCAGTGCAGAATTCCCTCGCAGATCGATAAAGTTTTATATAATATGTTTGTGCGTTTTGTTTTCGCCTATCTATTGCAATCCCTTATTTAGACAGGCTGAGAAGATCTTAGTTACAGTTTCGAGGGGAAAGCGCCTCATCTAGCATGATCGTCAATTTCCCGCCCCAACAGTCGACTACGACGACTTTTCCTTCGACAGCTCTTGAACAGTTTCATGTACACAATTCGGATCAAAAGGCTGGTAAGTTTTTCAGGCATTTCTCAACATTCCGACCATGAGCCTCGGTTTCACTATACTCGATTTGTCAACAAAGTGACTATTTGATGATATCTGTCTATAATTCTCAGATGAGGCAGCATTTTCGGCGGACCTGGAGCAGACCACCACCACGTTTCACTTCGCTGTTTTTCATTTATTTATTTATTTTATTTTTTACTTTTTCAGCCCAGTCCTATCGATTGTTAGTTAAACTTTCCGATTATCAAAAACATTTTTGAAAAATTACAATATTCAAACAGTCTGGTTGGGGGTCAGCTCCTCATACAACGTTAAAGTAAATCGATCCTTCAATGTACTATAAGGTTGTATGAGAAACCGCCCCCCCCTCCCAAAATTGTCCAAATATTGAAATTTTTGCAAATGTTTTTGTCATTCGTAAAGTTTAAGATGTAAAAGATAATATTGCTCTGAAAAAAGTCCAAAAAATTTGATAATTAACAAATTTACAGGTGGCGGTAATGTAACGGCGACTGGTTTCAAAATGGAGACTCGATTCACTATAACGTTCTATGAGAAACTGATCCCCCGCCCAGAAAATGTTCAAATATTGAAATTTTTCAAACATTTTTTTTCAATCGTAAAGCTAAGTGGGTAATCGACAGGACTGCGCTGAAAAAAGTAAAACAAAATGCAAAACAACGAAACCAAACGCGGCGGCAGTCTGCTTCAGGTCCGCCGCATTTTCATATTTACGCTCTTCGGTTTGTTGTTCCAAACTTTATTGCCATGTTTACGACGTTTCGGACGTTATAGAGAAAATCATTAGCTTCAAATGCTGCAATATGAGCTCTGGAAAAAAATTACTGAGAAATTATGTTTTTATGCCCCCAAATTCATAAACTGATGTTCATTAGGACACAATGCTCAGTGGATATAGGCTTTGGTTAGTGTTAGTGTTAGTGATTTGATCCAAGGAGCTGTGAGTTCAATACCTGGCTACAGCAACGGTGAACGAATAACTTAGACGTTTCTGTTGTTTCTTCCCTCTGTGCACTTTCTCACTTTGTTTTCTGGTTCTCTTTTTTTCGCAAGAAGATTCGAGCCCAGACCCCATGTAACCGATATCTATATCTGTCTAAAATTCACTTCCTGCCTAAATTTAAAATTTCTCTCTCTTAGCCGTTTCCATCGGCTCTTTCCTCTCAGTGCTTTCTCTCTTGTTTTCTCTTTGCTTTTTGTTTCCTCTGTGTCTTTCCGTTTCTTCTTTCCATCCCTTTCGTAATTTCTCATTCTGTTTCTCATGTTTCTGCCTTTTTTATTTTTTTAAGATCTTCTTACTTCGTACAAAAAGATTTCCAAAAATAAAAGTAAGTGACGTTTTTCTTTAATTTCTTTTCAATAAAACGTTTATTACCATCATTATTAACTAACTGATGAGACATTATTCTTTCAATGTCGAAAGAAAATGTACAATTTTGTAGTAGTTTGTAGTTTGTACATGTTCTAAAGTATAATATAAATATATATTTACACTCACACCCCGATTGAGCACTCTGGAGGAATGGTAGACTTTAAAAAAACAGTAGCTACTCACGCATCTACGCATCAGTAATGAATTCGAACACTCTCGACTACTTGCGTGTGTTTACATTGTATGTAACACGCTAAAGTCCGCCTTCCATTACAAAGCGAACATAGCTCAGATGCAGAATCGCCGACTGATGTCAATTTGGTCGGGTTTCAATCCTGGCTAGAAGAAATTGGATTTCTAACCGTACTGATGAGCTGATAATATATATATATATATATATATATATATATATATATATATATATATATATATGAGAGAGAGAGACATGTGCTGAAAAGTTAACGGCGCAGATGGAATCTTCTTCTTCTTTTATGTGGCCTGTCCGTTCAGGACGCAGGCGATCATGACTCTCCACATTTCTTTATCCCTGGTGGCTCTTAGTATGTTTGCTCCTGTTACACTTCGCAACCCCGGTACCGTCATCCACCTGATCAGGCCCTGCAAATATGTTATCCGCTGCCTTCCTCTGTCTCTTTTTCCTTCTATCTGGCCTGTCAGTATCAGGTTCTCCAAGCTCTCCTTCCTCATTGCATGTCCCAGGTCTAAACACCTGATAAGATGACCGAAAATCAGAATTTTCAAATTCCTTTTTAGTCGTGCTGAGAAGTTTTTCTCCATCTTTACTTTACATGACAAAAGGACAGACACACAGACAGACGAATACTTTTTTTAAATCATTTCACCCTGAGCAAGGCAGGAATGCCACTGATGAGCTGGGGGCTACATAACTGTAAAAAGATTAATTAGAAATGAGTGAGGAGTACAAACTAGTTAGAAAGGAGCAATAGAAAGCTGAGAATGCAGGTGCGATGACAGATACATAGGTGGAGAGAAAGGGAAGGATATAGGGTGGGGGTGAGAAATAGGAAAGAAATACAGTCAATGAGAGAGAAGAGAATAACAAAAGAAATAGTGACGATGAGGATAAGAGTAACAGAGAGAGAGAGAGAGAGAGTGGAGAGTGAGAGTGGTTTGTTGGTTGTTTTGTTTTATGGCATATAAACCTCAGTGGGTCATTTAATGCTAACAAAATTCTGAAATAAATTGGTAAAAAACAAAAATATGGATGTTTACATATATATCTGAGCCATTTTTAATTACTCATATTTTTAGTACAACCGAGAGAAAGAAAGAAAGAAAGAAAGAAAGAAAGAAAGAAAGAATTGATTCAGTGATGTAGCCAGATGGTGAAAAAGTGTGACAGATAAAAAGTGATACAGAAACATGAACGGAAAAAAGTGAAAGAGAAACTAACATAGAGAGAGAGAGAGAGAGAGAGAGAGAGAGTGAGAGAGAGAGAGAGAGAGAGATGCACATACATGCGTACGGGGACAGATAGATAGATAGATAGATAGATAGAGAGAGAGAGAGAGAGAGAGAGAGAGAGAGAGAGAAGTCAATAGAGAAATAGAAAGACAGAAAGAGAACAAGAGATATAAGGAAAAAAAGAAAAAAAAATAGACGAAAAGAGAAAAAAAGAGAAAACATAAACGAGAACACAAAAATGTATTTTTTTGAATGTGTGTTAATATGAAATAAATATTTGTCCCATCGGAACGTCAGGCCAACAGACGTTTGCCATAATGTGCGCAAAACGTTTCCGCCGTGTCGGTCGGAAATGTTTCAGACGCCATTGGCAAACTGATGTCGTTCTCCAGGTGGCACACAGCAAAACAGTAATTTAGTGGTGCAAAATTTCTTTTCATGAAAAATTAAAAAAAAAAAGGAAAAAAAATTGAACCCAGTATGGTCGGCAGAGTTCTTTAGATTCTAGAATTTCAAATGTACGACATATTAATGTGGCATGCTGACGTCAAGAATTTCTCAATAACAGATTTGCAATTGAAGATTAGTCTGATCGTTTCGTTACACCTGCATGTCTTTTATATTAGCATTTGAAATCCTCATTTAGCCTACGTCATATATATATATATATATATATATATATATATATATAGTCATCCGTAAACAGATCTGTTTCGCTGTATCACAGCTCATCAGTACTTTTAGACTCCGATTTAATATATATATATATATATATATATATATATATATATATATATATATATTAAACACCTGCAGCACTTAAAAAGCAATAAAAAAGCAATTAACCACCTGCACGATTAAGGATATGAACCTTACATCAACCAAGCACGCTAAGAAGTCTGAACAATAAAAGCAATTAAAAGACAATTAACTAGTTGCACCATTTAAATAATACAAATTCAGAAAGCAAAAAGAATCACTCACACAGAAAGATATCAAATTACACCAAAAATGACTATTGTTAGAACTCGTATCAGTTTAAGGGTGTCTTTAATATAAATATATATTCATTTTAAGTGGGTTGGGACACAACCGTCTAAGCGTGCGGTTGAGTAAGATCGGGGAGAGAGAGAGAGAGAGAGAGAGAGAGAGAGAGAGAGAGAGAGAGCACTGCCTGGTTGTCAAGGGCGATGCGTGTTGTGTTAGAGAATTATACTGCAGAATCCCACATCATCTCTCCAAATGAAAGAATTTAAATTCATTTTCGGATTTGTTTGTTCTTTTTTTAAATTCTTTCTTTTCTTGTTTCTTTTTTTTGGGAAAAACGATAACAACACATACAGCGTGCTGTCCTGACTGACGAGCGGCCATCGACAAATGAACAAACAATGAATTACCATTGTTAATACAACTTTTCAAAGTTTATTTGGTGCTACATTACAATAATGCCGCCATAAAACTTCAAAGTCAGCATGACTGCAACAACACTGCTAATTTAAGTGAAAAAAAAACTCCCCGCATTAATTCTATTTAAGCTCTATGTTGGTATAGAGAACTCCTTGACAAAAATCCATTTGCTCACCAAAAATACAACTGAGAAATCAGCAATTTTGACTCTAAGCAACATTATTCAGCACTTCTTCTTTTCCATGTGTTTATGTCTCTTCAGGACATAGGCAATCATGGACTTCCACTTGCCCCTATCCTTTGTCGCTCTTCTCATTTTTCTACTTGATATCATCTCACAAACTCCACTCCACCATCCATTCGGTCAAGCCTGTCAAATATCTCTCGCGTTGCTTTTCCCTGTCTCTCTTTCCTTTTATCCGTCCTGTGAGTATTAGTTTTTCCAGGCCCTCCTTCATCATTACGTGTCCCAGAAACCTCAGCTGTCTCTTCCTGGTGTTAAGTATGCCATTTTTCGTTTGCATCCTCTTCAACACCTCATCGTTGTTTGCGTGTTCGATCCATGCTCTCTTCAGCATTCATCTGTAGAACGACATTTCTGCTGCCTTGAGCCGCTCCTTCATCCTTGAGGAGATCGTCTAACATTCACTGCCATATAGAAGGACAGATATCACATAACAGTCCAGCACTCTTTTCTTTGTTTTAAGTGAGATTTTCCTGCCTCTCAACACTCTGGTTAACTTTTGAAATTCGTCTTTGAGATCCAAAGACGCTGTGGTTTGGCCAATGTCGCACTTTCTATCCTCTGTCAAAACACTTCCCAGCTATTTAAATTTCTTTGCTTGTTTTATTTTAGTTTCTCCGAACTGTAGTTGGCATTTTGGCGTCTTTTTTTTTTTTGCTGATGACCATACATTCAGTTTTCTTGAAGTTTCTTCTCGCTCTTGCTACCTTTTGTTGGAGGTCCTGCATTTTTTTTTCGTATCTGCTATCAACACCGTGTTATCCGTGCATCTTACATTGTCGAGATTGTGGCCGCCAATGATGAATTTTGGCAACAATTTTATTTCTGTCAAAATTGTTTAACTGTAGAATATAGATCCGGTAAGAATACACATCCTTGTTTTACGCCCCTTTCTATTTTTGTATATCTGCAGAATTCATTTCCTATCCGTACGCATGCAGTTTGCTGTCAGTATAGGTTCTTGAATGTCTTTTCCAAAAATGTCAAGGTTGTCGAGAACCTCAATCAAGATTTTGTGTCGTACTTTGTCAAATACACTTGCGTGGTCTATAAAGCACAGATAAAGGTCCTTCTGCATTTGTATTGCTCTTTCAGATATCATTCTGAGCATGAATATCGAATTCCTTGTTCTGGTATCTTTAACGAAGACACAATATTCTTGTTCTACCACTGGGCCGATTCGTCTACGCGCTCTGTTCATCAAAATCAGGATGTTGAGTTTTATTATGTGGCTCATTAAAAGAAAAATTTCGCACCGCATAAATGAAATGTGACGTTGGAAATGATGGAACGCATAATTTTAAAAATGTCTTTTGTCGCAAAGGCTTCTTCTGAAACGACTGTGGTATGATCTATTTCCACCATTAATGGATCTGTCCTGAATACACATATTCAGAAGAACTCTGCTTATATTGATAATTTGCCAAAACTCTCTCGGATTCTCTGTCTCTGTTAGGATGCAGGTAAATATCAGTTTGCCAAAATTCTCTCTTGGTCGGACCCTCAGCCTCCGAGCGGAGAGGAACACAGAAGATGCTTCGCTGACGTGCAGAGTCTCGTGTAGGGAAAACAGACAACAGTTCAAACTTGCATAATCAAGGGTCTACAGAAAATCTTTGTGCGTGCGTAAGGGTTCGGATCTCCCGCGTAAAAATTGGCATTGAGCCGCATCAAGCCCGAGTGGGAAGGCAGGTAAATATCAGTTTGCCAAAACTCTATCCTTGCCAGACTCTATGCCTTCGGAGGGGAACCCAGATGACGCTATACTTAAGCGCAGAGTCTCGACTGGGTTAAGTTGACGAGAGCCCAACTTCTCACATGCGTGGTCTATGAGGAATTTTGGCTGAAGCGTACGCACTCGGAATGCCCAAAGGTAAAAACGGCCTTGTGCCATATCACGCTTTGTGGAGAGAAATCGTGTAAACACCGATTTCATTAAAGGTTACAGTTAATTTCTTATTAATTATGTCTAACATTCCAAAAAAAATTGGGAAAATTAATCGAAATAATTTGCGCCCAGTAAAAAAAAATTAATAAAACTTAACATCAGTACCTTGGCAGTCGTTTTTAATAAAAAATAAATAAATAGGGATATATATATATATATATATATACTAGCAGTATAGCCCGGCGTTGCTCGGGTGTAATGAAAGCTTTAAAACTAATCCATGGTCCTGGAGCTCACTCAGCCTGAAGAATATTTGTTGAGATTCGGATAAAATTGTGGATTTGTATAAAGGACATACAGACAGATAACCACACACACACACAAACATCTTGCCTTATATATATATATATATATATATATATATATATATCATAATGATAATCCACGAATACTGTCTTAGGAAAAACTCCTAAAATGTTGTAAGTTAAAAATGTATTTTTTTATAGTATTTATTTATTTCTATTATTATATATATATATTTTATATTTCAAACCGGCCTCGGCCTTTCATCAGAAACAAATGATTTTAAAATTTAAACAAGAAGCATCCATCAGGTGATGCAGAAAGCAACGGAGTCTGAATATTTTAAAACATTAAACTAACTGTAATAATACTTTTAAATGTTGTTTTAAAGAAAATTTTTAAAGTCTATCTATCTATCTATCTATCTATCTATCTATCTATCTATCTATCTATCTATCTATGTCAGTCTGTTCTTTTTCTATCTATCTATCTATCTATCTATCTATCTATCTATCTATCTATCTATCTATAACATAGTGATGATCCACGTATACTGTCTTTTTGACAGTATTTGTTTATTTCTATTATTATATTGATATTTCAGACCGTCCTCGGTCCTTCATCAGAAACAAATGATTTTAAAATTTAAATTAGAAACGTATTTCCCGAGGAGCGTTCGTGGAGAGAGATTGTTTACATCACGTGACGCAGAAAGCGACAGATTTTTAAAAAATATTTGTAAACGTAAACCTATCTTTAATAATACTTATAAATTTTGTTTTAGAGAGAATTTCTTTAATTGTATCTAAAAAATGCTTAGCTATTGAAAGATTCAAAACACCATATTTAACCCTAGCTTGTGTGTATTTAATTTTAAAATCCAGTATTTTTCTTTCTTTCTGCGTGAGTGTGTAGAACTAAAATATTTTAAAACACTGGGGTGGCCTAATAATTAAGGCTGGTAGTGCAAATTCTGGAGGACTGATTGAAGAATTTTTATTTTTTATTTTTTTTATTTTTTCCTGATTTCATTTTTCATTTTAATTAGCAACCGAGTTATGGTTAATTTCCACTAACATCCCGAACTCTTTGGATTCAAACAATGAAGATTTAGGTTACACTAAGAAAATCACTATATAGGTTAGCACACATTCCTATACACATGCACCATCTATACATACAAAAACACACAAAGGCACATACGGGGAATAATGACCGATTAAACGTTGGGCTACATAACCCCTTGCCCGGCATATATTACCCTCTTTCAGTTTCACAAACTCTCCAATGTTCGTCTCATTATTACTTTAAGTGAGAATATTTATCACTTAATTTTATAAGCGGTATCGCGCTGTTTCTCTGTATGTGAACCAATTTAGCCGTACCAACGTCGACTTTGGAGAAATCCGACCCGTGTAAACAAATAAATCTTGTTTAAAACTGGGGAGCACCCCAAGGTCAAATCTTATGACCGATGCCTCAGTCTACCCAAATAGCAACACATCTTTAAATCATGAATCTATGGAAATATCTGGTTACTTCTCTACTTGGGCTATTTCTGTTCGTATCGGATGTAACTTATACTCAGCGTATCAACAATCAAATATCGGTTTCTAATATTGGAAATTCGCGGCCGTATTGATAGAAAAGGGGGTAGTCAAAAAACATCATCAAAATACTATGCCAGTTCGTAGCAGGGCCTTATTATCCTTTAGTTGACACCTTTTCTCTCTCAAATTAATCTTCCGACCACTCAAATTAATCTTCCAATCAGTTAAATTAATAAAAAAAATATGATCATTATAAATTTGTTATAAAAACAAGAAATTTACTAATAATCGGATAGATTTGCGAGTCACCCCTAGTATGGTTGTGCCACGCAAGGCACTTGAGCATATTAGCCATTGGAATCAAATCCTCAATCAAGATCTGAATTTGAATGGATAGAAGATTAATTAGAGTGGTCGGAAGATAAATTTGAATGAGTAGAAGATTAATTTGAATGGTCGGTAAATTGATTTTAAATAGGTAGAAGATTGGTTTGTGTGGTCGGAACATTGATTTGAATAGATAGAAGCTTAATTTGTGTGGTCAGAAGATTAATTTGACTGGGTTGAAGAATAAGTTGAGTGTTCAGAAGATTAATTTGAATGGTTAGGAGATTAATTTGAGAGGTCGAAATATTAATTTTAATGCGTGGAAGATTAATTTGAATGGTAGGAAGATTAATTTGAATGGGTAAAAGATTAATTTGAGAGTTCGAAAGATTAATTTGAGTGGGTAGGAGATGAAATTTAATGGTCGAAAAAGTAATTTGAATGGGGAGAAGATTAATTTCAGTGGTCGAAAGATTGATTTAAATAGGTATTTTTTTGTGTGATCAGATGATTTTTTTTTTTTATAAGCGTTTCACCCCGAGCAAGGCATGTCACCTAGTTGCTAATCTAGTATCTCGTGTAAATTCGTGCTTAGGCGGCACCAGTGATCTAAGCTCATCGGAGCAGAAGCCATGAAAGTACTTGTAGAAGAGGCACAGGGAAGCTACATCACGCCGGTGTGAGAGCGGCTGCAGCCGGTCTGCCAAGTCAGTATCAACCACGTTACAGATCCTCCTTTGTATTTTGTCAAGAAGCCCAAGGAGAGCAGCAGGGGCACCCGACCAGATATGGCAGCAATATTCAATACACGGGCGGATGGTAGATTTGTATATGTGCAGAATAGTTTCAGGTGGGAAAAATTTCCGGGCCCTGCACAGGGAGCCCACTTTCATAGCAGCAGATTTGGCAATGGATTCAATATAGTCATTCCATTTGAGGTCCGCCGAGAGTGTAAGGCCAAGGAGGCGTATTGTTTTGAATGGGTAAAAGATTAATTTGAGGGTGCGAAAGATTAATTTGAATGGGTAGAAGATGAATTTGAACGGTCGATAGATTAATTTGAATGGGTAGAGGATTAATTTGAGTGGTCGGTAAATTGATTTGAATAGATAGAAGATTAATTTGTGTGGTCAGAAGATTAATTTGACTGTGTTGAAGATTAATTTGATTGTTCAAAAGAATAATTTGAATGAGTAGAAGATTAATTTGAGTGGTCGGAAGATTAATTTGAATGAGTAGAAGATTAATTTGAGTGGTCGGTAAATTGATTTAAATAGGTAGAAGATTAGTTTGTGTGGTTGGAAGATTGACTTGAATAGGTAGAAGTTTAATTTGTGTGGTCAGAAGATTAATTTGACTGGGTTGAAGAATAATTTGAGTGTTCAGAAGATAAATTTGAATGGGTAGAAGATTAATTTGAGTAGTCGGAAGATTAATTTGAATGAGTAAAAGATTAATTTGAGTGGTCGGAAATTAATTTGAATGGTTAGAAGATGAATTTTAATGGTAGAATAATTAACTTAAATAGGTAGAAGATTAATTTGTGTTGTCAGATGATTATTTTGAATGGGTAGAAGATTAATTTCAGAGGTAGAAAATTCATTTGAATGGGTAGAAGATTATTTGAGTGGTCGAAAGATTGATTTAAATGGGTAGAAGTATAGTTTGTGTGGTCAGATGATTATTTTGAATGGGTAAAAGATTAATTTGATTTCGAAAGATTAATTTGAATGGGTAGAAGATTAATTTGAGTAGTTGGAAGATTGATTTGAATGATGAGAAGATTAATTTGAGTGTTCGGAAGATTAATTTAAATGGGTAGAAGATTAATTTGAAAAGTCGAATGATTAATTTGAATGGGTAGAAAAATAATTTGAGAGGTCGAAAGATTAATTTGAACGGGTTGAAGATTAATTTGAGTGGTCGAATGATTAATTTGAATGGGTAGAAAATTTATTTTGAGTGGTCGAAATATTAATTTCACTGGCAAAAAAGTAATTTGAGCGGTCGAAAGATCTTTGGGTTCTATATCCTTGGTTACAACCTACTGCGGGAAAATCTTCTGTCCAGTCAGTCATGTTTCTTTAGAGACATGATCGCCCAAGCGTGTATCACTTATGGCACTTAACTGACAGACATTGTGTTTCAAGTCGATGACATGTTTAATTTTAGTTCAGACTTTAAATCTTAGAATATTTTTTTATAAAATTTCCCGATGTCAGAACTTCTAAATAGTTCAATAAACTGAAATGCTAACAATAACTCAATTATTTCGATCGTTTTATTGTTACAAATCTTGTTATGAAAATCATTTTATTATTTTTACTACGGCTGTGTTGAAATATGTGCTAATTTGGTTTGTCATGAATAGTAAAACTGATATTTCTTGGAGAATATTTTTATTAGCAAACAAAAGATAGATATTCCAGTTTATTTCAAGAATTTGCAATAAGTTAAATTTAAGCTATGTAAACGTTGCTAAATATATCACGAGTAAAAAAAATATTCAATACTAGTACGGGCATGTTTGCAGGGTTTTTCCGTCTAGGGAGCTCCATAATATCATTAGCCGAAGTTCTCCCAAAGGTCTGGCCCTGGTTAGTAGATATTTCTGCGTTATATTTTTCTTCTATTTGCCGTATCGCTTAAGGACGTGGGAGATCATAACTCTTCATGACTTTCTATACTATGTGACTCTTAGAATTTTTTTTTTCATTATAAAGCCATGATCTGGCATCCATTTCCGGAAACTCGTTAAATATGTTACTGGTTCTTACGCCTTTAATATGTCCAGGGAATGTTAAACTTTCTATGCTTTCGCTTGCCATTATGGTGATTTTGTAAGTGTAGCTTAGATGTGGCACAAAGCCGAAAGTATGGATCACCCAGTGAGGATAGAACTCACTATTAAGTTGTAATTGATATAGATCGACCAGCTTGTTAACCATTACACCAGAGGATGCACACCTTCTCTAATCATAATCTGTCCTATAGATTTGCTAACTTTACTAGGAGTTATTGTATTTTTTCTTCTGAATATATTATCAGTTCATTGTCTTCCGCGTATTATATATTGGTAAGATTATATACGCTGATAATAAATTCGATATTCCAATACACCTTGCAATGTCAGTGATGTAGGCGATCATAACTCTCCATAACTTCCTTTCCCTTGTAGCTCATAATAAATTTTGACTTTCTTTTATTTTTCCTAAACCCTTTTCCGCCATATATTTGCTTAATTTTCAAAGTCCTCTTCTCTCACAATGTGCTCTGTAAATCTCACTGTCTGTTCCTGATGTGACATTTTGGTTTTTTATTTGTCTATGCTTCTGAGATGAGGTAGTATTTACATTATTTGTCCACATCTTTATTGCCATTTTACGACGTTTCGGACGTTATACGGCCTGGTCATCTTCAGCTGCCAGGAATTTTGAACCGAACCCTTTATTTCGATCACTGGGGTTTATAATTCGCATTCCATGTGCAATGCCACTTCCAGACGCCATGTAGTTATCTCCCTTTAACTCAACTCTGTAAATTATTTGTCCACTACAGAAGTGTGCTAAGCAACACCGAACCCTCGATACCCTCTATTCAATCAATTTGAAATCCTCACAGTTAAAGCTTTGCCCGAAAAATCTCCTCCAACTCCACATTTGACTCGTCTGGAGTACCACACTTCACACCTAGAACCGAAGCTCAACTGAGTGATGTATACATAATCCCGTCCCCGGTTTCTAATATAATTTCTAAGCTTGACTCCCATAAGGCTAACGAAGTTAATGGTATTCCTGTCTGGAGTCCACACTTCCCACCTAGAACCGAAGTTCAAGGCTAGCGAAGGTGAAGGTATTCCAGTCATCGTCTTAAAGAAATGTGCTCCTGAACCCTAACCCTTGTCATCTCCAAACCCCTTAACTATTGTCTCGCTGCTTCCTGTTTTCCTTCGTGTTGGAAGTCCTCCTCTGAAGTTCCTGTTTTTAAAAACCCTGGGTAGCTCTCTGACCCCTCTAATTATCACCATATCAGCCTCTTACCGCACTTTGGTTCAGTTTTTTAGTCTAATATCAATGTTGAAATGGTTCATCATCTCACATTCAACAACCTACTCTTTGACAAGCAGTATAAACTCCGCTTCGATAAGTCTACCGCTGATGTATTAACAGCCATAACTGAATATATATATATATATACAGATGAATTAGGAACGAAGAAAATATTGTCAACGTTCAAAACATTGATTTAAAACAGTGCTCACTATAAAAATAGAGCAATGAATATTTATTATAAATTATACTTGCAGACTACAATCTTCTACAAAATTGTACATTTTGTTTCGACATTGAAAGAATAATGTCTCATCACGTAGTATCAGTGCCCTGGATATTTTAAAAGCGTTTGACAAAGTTTGGCATGCTGATCTACAGTGCTATGGCATTTCTGGACGATTATTCGATTTAATTCAATTGTTCCTATCACATCGTGAAATGAAGGTCCTCCTGAACGGGCATGTTTCCTGATGTTTTCATACGAACGCAGGCGTACCTCAAGGCTCTATCGTATGTTCTACGTTTTTCCTGGTCTTCATCAATGATTTTCATCGTATAATCAGTTCACAAGTAGGTATCGAAGCAAATAACACCACTATTTACCCCTGTCTCAATAAGAAATCTGACAAGGCTGATGAAATAGACCTCGCCGCTGCTTTTGGAAAGGAACTCCAATCTGTGATGGGTTGGGATAAGAAATGAATAAGAATGTTCTCTGAATAGATTTCAGCTTTCGGTAGTTTTGGGGAAAGGATAAAGGTAAAAAAATAATTTACTGAAACCTGAACCTTGCCACTCTGCTTGCAAAGATCCTTGGCGAAGTGTTTTTTTTCTACTACAATAAATTGTTTTGATAAAGGCGATTTTTTAAAAAAACTTCCGCGCAAGCGACAGAGATACGGTGTTTCTGGATGACCGTTTGATTTATTCAACTTATTTCTATCTTATCGTGAAGTGAAGATCGTTTAGAACGATCATACTTGCAGATCGTTTCATGCGAAAGTGAGCTTTCCCTAAGGCTCGATCGTAGGTCCTACGCTTTTCCTAATCTTCATCAATGATCTTCTTTATATAATCACTTCCCAAGTAGGCATCTATGAAAACGATACCACCATTTACTGCTGTCTCAGTAAGAAACCTGCTAAGGCTGACAAAGTTAAAATTGCTGAAGTTCTTGGAAGGGAGCTCCAGTCTGTGTTGAATTGGAGTATGAAATGGCTCGTAATTTTTTATGCTTCCAAAACGAAGCTGCTCTCCCTTAACCATCATGAAGTTCCTTTCCTACCGTCCATCTATATAGATGACGTTAGCCTTTCAGAAATCATTACACTGTGCCTTCTTGGTCTCACTCCATCAACCGACCTCATTGAATCATTAGCTATATCTACTTTAAGAAGGTTGGGTTACTGTGTTGGGCCAGGAAGATTTTTCGTCAGAATCCATCTTGCATTCTTCTAACTCCACAATTAACTCCGCTAGAGTAGCCACACCCGACATCCTACTAAGAACCGAGGCTCAGCTGAGTGATGTATACCACCAGTCTATGATGGACTGGGGTAATAAGTGGCTCGTAAATTTTAATGCTTCCAAAACAAAGCTGCTCTCCCTTAACCGCCATAAAGGAACTTTTCTACCTTCCATCTTTATGGACGACGCTAGTTTCTGGAGAGCAACACCCTGTGCCTCCTCGGTCTCACTCTACGACTCCATTGAAAGAATAGCTACATTTACTGCTAAGTCACTGCTTGGGTCACTGTGTCGGGCCAGAAAGTTTTGTTTTTCGTCAAAATCAATTTTGCACATTTATAAATCTACCATTCGTCCGTACATTGAATAGTGTTGCCATATCTGTTTGGATGCTCCTGCTAATCAGATCGAGGTTCTCGATAAAATCCAAAAGATCTGCAATATAATCGATCCTGACTTGGCATCTCGACTTCAGTCACTTTCTCACCGACGTGACATGGCTTCCCTCTGTCTTTTCTACAAGTATTTTCATGGCAAATGCTCGGACGTGCTTCTTTGTTTCCTGGTGCCTGACCAAATGAATTGAAGCGTGCTACTAGATTGGCATCTAGGTCCCACACTTTTAACATTTAAATAATTAACATAACTACCACTACTTCTACCCCAATAGTTTCTTTTCTCACACTTCTCGCTTATAGAACTTACTTCGGTTTATTTATTTCCCTGATAACTACACTCTCCAAAAATATAAATGCAACATCAATCGCCATATATTTTATCTGTTTGAATCCCGGTCATTCATTATCTTTTCTTGGGTACCCACTGTATCCAATCATTTCTTTAACCGTAACTCCAGATGCACTAGTGGCGGTACTACCTTGCTTATTGGTATGTATGTATGTATGTATGTATGCCGCATTCACCCTAGTCGGGTTGAGCGGGCTTCCTCCCTGACGGAGCAAGTCTCATTGGGATTTGTTTAAGGGCAGGGTCCCAAGTCCTACCCCGTTATTTAACCCATAACTGGAGGGAACGGACGGATTAATACCTTTCCCAAGGGTACTAGTGCGCAAGTGAGTGCAGTGTGCTCGACTGAAATTGGAACTCGGCTCACCGATTTCCCCCTCCAAGCCGACATCCACCGCACCACAACGCACATCCGTGAACGCTAACAGCACCTGGTATTCCCAAGTGGTCACCCACGTAAGTACTGACCAGGCTCAACGTTGCTTAACTTCGGTGATCGAGCGGGAACCGGTGTATTCAACGTGACATGACCGTTATCTTGCTTATTGGTGAATGATTAAAAAAGATTATGAACTTTAATTTCACCATCCCCGATTGCATCAAGAACTTTCACTAATCGCAAGGAACAAATGTTTTCTCAGGGAGGCCCAGTAACCCGAGAGCTTTTTGCTACTTAAACTCAGGCCTGACTTTATGTGAAACTCGTACATACAATCCAGCACTAAAGATACTTGAACAATGGTCGGTTCCCTGTACAGCTCAAATCAAAGCGGAATACCGCTTCTATACATGAGCAGGAGCTATACAGTCTTCGCTTTCCATTCTCGATAGACTCCAATAGCGTCTCCGCGTACTTGTAGGTTACAAATTATTTGACTGTCTGGAAAGTTAATTCCGATTTTTAGTCCTTTATGTTCCAACACATTAGAAAACGACAAGTTTTTCGGAATATTAATTCGTTGCATTCACTTACGCACAAATACCCTTGGGAAAGGTATCAATCCGGCTCTTCCTTCCAGTTATGGGTTAAATAACAGGACAGATTGGGTTCTATAGCCTTGGCTGGCAACCAGTCTACCGCAGAAAGCAATGGCAGCCTACTGCGGGAAAATCTTCTGCTCAGTCAGTCATGTCTCTTTCGAGACTTGATCGCCCAGGCGAAATTTACATTTTTATAAAATGAGGCGATTTACACATAATCAAAATTATAAGACCAGAGACAAAAATTCTACGAAAGTGTACAAAAAGTGTATGAAAACCTTCAAAAACCAAATTTAATAATGAGTTCGTAAGTTTAGGAGAAATATTCTAAATAAAATGTTTGGAATGTAGCTTTTTGTTTCCATAACCTTTTAGATTGTAGTATTGGTAACCTGAAGTTGGAGGAGTTTAAAATCTATCCATAAAAAAAAAAATTCTTTTTAAAGATTTTTAAGTGGTCTTAAAATTTTGATCAGGAGTGTATGCGTAAACCAGGCGCGATA
Source organism: Ascarosepion bandense (assembly GCA_037127315.1). NCBI lineage: Eukaryota > Metazoa > Mollusca > Cephalopoda > Sepiida > Sepiidae > Ascarosepion > Ascarosepion bandense. Next base: position 220,150 of record JBBBDQ010000847.1, read on the forward strand.
TTATATCTTTTTAAAATCGAATGATATTGTCACTATTCCATGATTCCATTGACCCGAATCAAATCTCCAGACAAATCTTAAAAATATACTGAGGAATTAATGGTATAAACAAAATCTACTGTTTCTCGTACAGAATATTCACTAATTTAGCAAAATGTATTGTGGACAGATGAATTCAAAATTGACATTTTTGGTTGCAATAAGAGCCGACGAAAGTCAGTCAGTCAGTTAAGTGCCATGCGTGATACACGCTTGGGCGATCATGTCTCGAAAGAGACATGACTGACTGGGCAGAAGATTATCCCGCAGTAGGTTGCCATTGCTTTCTGCGGTAGACTGGTTGCCGACCAAGGCTATAGAACCCAATCTGTCCTGCTATAGAACCCAATCTGTCCTGCTATTTAACCCATAACTGGAAGGAAGAGACGGATTAATACCTTTCCTAAGGGTATTTGCGCGTAAGTGATTACAATGGATTCAACTGGAATTCGAACTCGGCTCACCGGTTTCTCGTTCCGAGCCGATATCCACTGTACCACAACTCACATCCTTCGCACAGCCGGCGAAAGACTGAACCATAAAAAACAATACACTTTTGTTACTGAAATTTTATCTGTTGCCTTAAAAAAATAGAAAAATATTTTTTAGGATATTTTTTTTTAAAGAAGTGTAGAGTGGATCCCAGATTGTTACGTTGTTTGTGTGTGTGTGTGTGTGTGTGTGTGTGTGTGTGTGTGTGTGTGTGTGTGTGTGTGCGCGTGCGTTTAGGGTGTGATAGATAAATTGTCGTCTAAATTACGCAAAAATGAAACACCTCATTTTGACAGATATATTTACAAAAATTACACAAAAATATCCTGAAATACTAAGCAGCAAATTTCTTCAACAAAATCGCCATTGGCTTCAACTACAGCTCCCAGGCGACTTTGGAATCTCTTGCAAATCTTCTGAACGGGATCTTAGATTAAGTGGATAAATGCTGCCATAATCCTTGCTTTTAGTTCATCTTTGGTGTTAGAAGCAGTTTTGTTGGTCTCTTGCTCAACTGCACCTCACACATCAAGGGGGTTGAAGTTTTGGGAGTTAGGTGGCCAGATGTAAAGGGTAATGCTTATGTGGTTGGCTCATAGTCTTCCAGCAGCCACGCACTTGACCCAGTGCAGTACTACCTCTTCAACATTCTTGATGCAGGTCTTCGTATTGAGTCTGAAGCTCTGTGGAAAAATGGATGAAGACATGAGCTCACCATCACTAGTGATCACTCCAAGTACCATGATGTTGACTTGATACAACACTTTCCGAATCCTCTGCGGTATTCTCAGATTGACACTCAAACACTCTGAAATGTTCGGCTTGGAGCTTCAGGTGCGAATGCCAAGCAGTAGAGCATGCCATTTTCAAATTTCTGGCGGAGTGAATTGCGTCGTGGTGCTCTTTTTTTATGGTCGGTTCCCAACTGACCCTACTATACTGTGCAGGCGACAAAATCAAAATCAATCAACGTGCATGGGCAAAAATAAAAATGCACAATGTCAAAAATTTACCTCCCGCGCCTTGTATATATATATATATATATATATATATATATATATATATAAATTAAATAGGATTTATTCAAAGATGTTGTATGTACATTTCGACATGAAATCCCCACAGGGGATAAAGCATCACCTCAGCAAGGAAAAAAAAATCCTTTCTGAAACTGGAGAAAAAATCAGTCTATTTTTCCTTTTTAACTCATAGATAGATTTGCAAAAAAAATTTTAAAAAAAGAAAAAGAAAAAGATTAAATAAAATAAAATAAAATAAAATAAAATAAACAAGAAAAGAAAAATTGGCATCGTCTGGGTTAATATTAATTAGGATCGGGTTTTTGGAATTTACCTTCCTGCTTTTTCCGCTTGGATTAAAGTATTTGAATATATATATATATATATATATATATATATATATAGAGGGTCTATTTACCTATTGCACCTTATATATATATATATATATATATATATATATAAGGTGCAATAGGTAAATAGACCCTCTATATCGAAATCAACTAACTAATGCTCAATAACATTTATTACGCATATAGGAACGACATATTAAAGTGCACATAACACTTAATGCCATTTTGCTTAATTTCCGGTCATCTTCCTAATACTGAAACGCTTTTTTTTTTTCAAAACATTCCATATATTTTTCTTTTATGTGCCTTACTCCTTCAGGACGTAGGTGATAAGGACACTTCACATCTTCCTGTATACATATTGCCTTGTTTCTCCTAAACTTGCCATTCATTTGTTTAAGCCCATCAAGTATGTTATACGATATTTTCCCCTATCCCTCTTTCCCTCTATCCGCCTTGTGAGTATCAGATTCTCTAAGCCTTGCTTCCTCATTGCCTGTCCCAGAAACTTTAACTGTAGCTTCCTAATGGTAAGTATTATTTTCCTTTTTCTTTCCATTTTTTTCCAAAACCTCGACTTTGATCAAGCGTTTGGTTCATATTACTCTCAGCATCCTTCTGTAGAACCACATTTCGATTGCTTCGAATCACTCCTTCATCTTTGAGACGATAGTCCAGCATTCACGAGCACATTGAAGGACAGACATCACATGACAATCCAGTACACTCTTCTTTGTTTCCAACGAACTTTCCCTGTCTCTAAATACTCTTCTTAGCTTTTGGAATGCGTCTAGGCCATTTTGTCAATACTGTGTCATATTCATGTTTTATAATAAGATTATGGCCGCCATTGACGAATCCTGGCAGGACTTCTAGTTCTCTCAGAATTGCCTCGCTATATAGGCTGAATAAATCTGGAGAGAAGATAAATCCTTGTTTTACACCCATTTATGCATATCTGCAAAACTCTTTTCCTGTCCGTATGCAGGCGGTTTCCTGCCAGTATAGGTACTTGGTTATTCTAATGTCTTTCTAGAATATGTCAAAGTTGTCGAGTACCTATAACAGATCTTTGCAGCGTCTTTTGTCGAAAGCGTTTTGCGGAGTCTAAAACACAGGTACACGTCCTTCTGCCTTTGTATTGCTCTTTCTGATAGCATCCTGAGCATAAACATCGCATTCCTTGTTCCGGTGTCTTTGACGAACCCGCACTTTTCTTGTCCTATTTCTGGCCTGATTCTGACGTGCGCTCTCTTTATCAGAATCCGGATGATGACTTTTGCTATGTGACTCATTAAAGCTGAATGTTCGATAGAGTTCAAAATCGATTGCACCTGGAAGTGCTACTTGGATTAACAAAAACTACAGCGTCTTCCTTGATAAATTTCATCTTCACAAAAGATTAGAGAACCGGAAATGATCAGTATAACAATAGGTAGATACAATATGTCATTACAAGTGGGGCTTGTGCCGTAAAAATGACGGCAAAATATTTAAATCGATATGCCGTCTAAAATGACGGTAACATATATATTGATGTACATAGTACTTGGTATCTTACATTAAGAAAAAGATCCAAACACCTGAGCGATTCAGCAGGGACATATTATTATGAATATCACACACACACACACACACACACACACACACACACACACACACACATATATATATGTACAAATACCTACACAACGGTTTTTATTATAATAGAGAGGTATATATATATATATATATATGTTTTTACCGGCCGTTAGGAAAATGTATGTTGCTATGGGTAGAAGGTTCGAATTCTCCCGAATAACACACATTTTCCTAACAAAATTTCTCAAATAAATACTGTTGAATTAAAAACAGAATATCTAAAAAAAAATTTTAAAAAGAATTTACGGGTATCGATTAAAAATAATATTCAAATAAATTAAATAGGTCGGTTGTTAATTTCATGGCGTTAACCCCAGGAACTTTCTGTAAGTACTGAAAAAACAAAAAATAATACGACACCGTTAAAGAGCAAACACGCAGCAAGTGTTTTCATATCTGCTTGTAAAGTTTAATAAATAATAATTAATAATAGTAGTGAAGAAATTGAACTGAACCGACGCTTCCTTGCTATTCTCTCTCTCTCTCTCTCTCTCTCTCTCTCTCTCTCTCTCTCCGTTAGTGTGACAGGGGATATATATATATATATATATATATATATATATATATATATATATATATAGGTGTTTATTATAGTAGTGAAGATTATTCAATGAAGCATGTTTGAATGAAGATATTCTGCCTAAATACACATATACACTAGAAATGAATTGGGTTCTTTCGGTGACTGGTGTGTGTATTCACTGCTTATATATAAGATGTTAAAATTTCCCTTCTTTGGTTCCATGCGCCTATAGCTTAGGGGTAGCGACTCCGACTGACACCAAATCGGTCAAGTTTTCAATCCTGGCCAGAAGCAAGTGGATGTGTCTAGCCCCACTGATGAGCTTTGACAAAGCGAAAAAGGCTTCTATGTAGATGACTAATATATATCGTGCTTCTTGCAGCAGAATTTGCTCTAACTTGGTAAAATTATAGGTTTTAGTTTCAAACATTAGTAGATCTTCTCAGACGAAAATCAATACCCCCGATATTCTGTCGAATCTGATCAAAAAAGATATTCAGCCATCAATATGGCTCATTTTCTCCAATTTTACTCCCCATGGGTACGATGTTTTCATGGACTTAGGCTAGTTTATCCTTGGATGACTTATCTGACTCCGATATCATCGGGTCTGATCAAAATCAGGTTTTCAGCACTTTTATTTTGGTTTTTACTTCGGGTTTAGCTCTAAATAGGTATAATGTAGTTCTTAGTCTCAGCCATGATAGCATTTACTCAGAGGACTTATTTAGCCTTCAAAATTCAGTTTGCGACGGAAAACTTATTTGGCATTGATACGGGAAATCAAAATTTGACTTACATTCATTCATTTTAGTAAGTTCTACGGCTTCGAGATCAAATTTTCACAACCTACGTTTTTCGTGCCAACGTCCAAAGAGTCCGAGCTCCAGGACCATGAATTAGTTTTAAAGCTTTCATTACACTCGAGCGACGCCGGGCTATACTGCTAGTATATATATATATATATATATATATATATATATATATATATATATATACGTTGGTACTCAAAGACTATTGTTAACTAATCAGCTTTTTTATCTTATCTCTTATTTTATTTTATTTTATTTCTTATTTATCTTTTAACTTTAGTTAACTTGTCAATTGTCCGAACACAAAAATTATTTTTTTTAGTAGGCATTAGTTTTAGTTAATGGAAGATCCATGAACAAATGTAATTCAATTTACTGACCAACTAATTGTTTTTTCCTCACTTCTATTAGCTTGGCCTCCGCTGCCATCAATCGTTTTTATGCTAGGGCCCTATTTTTTCCGCTTTGCCTCTTTTTACGTTTTTTATAATTAGATCCTTTTTTTATTTTTTTTAATTTAATTTTATTTTATTTTTTTGCTTTAAGCTCTCACTTTCTATGTCTCGTTGGTTTAGTAAGTAACGCTGGGCTGAAAACGCAGATAAGAAACTTTTCTCCAGAACGAGGCCGGTAGACGAAAATTATGTAAACATTAGTGTTCGCAGATAATTAATTGATAAAGACGAAACCGAAATAGCACAGTCATTGTATTTTTTTCAATCTCTGCCATTATTTTATTTTATTTATATATATATATTTAACTCGTCTTTCATTCTTATCTACGGCATTCATACTAATGGCCGGACAAATCATTTTCCAAGCAAACCGGCCTTCTAGTGAGGCAAGCCAATTCTATTGCAGATGCATGCTCAGGTTTATTTGCAATCGTTCGTTGTCCGCAGAGCCTTCTACTTATTATGCCTTGTCCCCTCTAAATAGAAACGATCATAGCTTTCTACAATTTCATGTTGTTAGTAGCTGATAATACATGTTGTATTTTTGTTATTTTTCCTAAAACCTGATTCGCAATTGATTGAATAATTTCGGTTAAGACTCTGCTTAGCATTTTGGGATGGCTATCTCAATGTATCTTCGGAGTTCACCGTCACATTTCCCGCCTTCTCTCGAAACAGATAATTATATTTTTGTACATGATTTTGATATCCCCGATTTGTAATTTGCATTTTAGGTTCATCCTTTTTGCTGATAGCAATACTTTCTTTCTTCTTATCGGTTATGTTTAGTCATTTCTTGATGTTTTCTCTCGGTACATTCCTTTTGCTGATAATATTTTCTGTCTTCTTGTTGGTTATGCTTAGTGCTTTCTTGACGTTTTCCCTTGGTACATTCTTTTTGCTGCTTACAATACTTTCTCTCTGGTCGATACCTTCCTTTTGCTGTTTTCTTGTCGGTTATTTTAAGTCCTTTCTTGACGTTTTCTCTCGGTACCAATATTTTTTGACTTCTTGTCGGTTACGTTTAGTCGGTTCTTGACGATTTCTCTCGGTACATTCCTTTTGCTGATGACAATACATTCTGTCTTCTTGTCGGTTATGTTTAGTCCTTAATTTAGGTTTTTTTCTTGGTTCCTTCCTTTTGCTGATAACAATATTTTCCGTCTTTTTATCGGTGTTTTTAGTCCATTCTTGACGTTTTCTCTAGGTACCTTCTTTTTGCTTAAAACAATAGTTTTTGTCTTCTTGTTGGTTATGCTTAGTCCTTTCTTGACCTTTTCCTTCGGTATCTTTCGTTTGCTGATAACAATACTTTCTGTTTTATTATCGGTTGTGCTTAGTCCTTTTTTTGACGTTCTCCCTTGGTACCGTCCATTTGCTGATAACGACACTTTCTGTTTTCTTGTCGGTTATATTTAGTCCTTTCTTGACGTTTTCTCTCGATACCTTATTTTTGCTGATAACAGTACTTTCTGTTTTCTTGTTGGTTATTTTAAGTCCTTTCTTGACGTTTTCCCTTGGTACCTCCTTTTTGCTGATAGCAATACTTTCTCTCGTCTTGTCGGTTATGTTTAGTCTTTTCTTGACGTTTGCCTTCGGTATCTTCCTTTTGCTGATAACAATACTTTCTGTCTTCGTTTTCCTTTTGTTGATAACAATTTTTCTGTTTTCTCGTCGGTTATGTTTAGTCCTGTCTTGACGTTTTCTCTCGGTTCCTTCCTTTTGCTGATAACAATACTTTCTATCTTCTTGTCGGTTTTCTTTAGTCTTTTCTTGTAGTTTTCCCTCCGTACCTTCCTTGGGAATGTTTTTTTAGAAGTTTCCTTAACGTGTCTGTTATAAACACACTGTCATCTGTATATCTTATGTTGTTGAGATTGTGATTGCAAATAATGAATCATGTTTGAGTCACCTAATTCTCCTCGCTGTATATGTTAAATAAGTCCAATGGGAAGACACATCCTTATCTTAAAACCTTTTTTTATATATATCTACTGAACTAATTTTCTATCCGCATACAGGCGGTTTGCTGCTGTTATATATCGACAAACAACAAACACGCATATATATAAAAATATAAAGTTATATTTTTATTAATGACGATGAACCGTGTAGCATAGGGAACAGAGAATTGAGAGAGCGCGCTTCTAATGGGTTGACGGGAGTGTAGTCTTATCCGTTGTGTCTCTCTCTTCACCGGCCGATCTCTGTTGCTCCTCTACTGGCGAATCCGTGTGCCGAAGTCTTTTTATAATCTTCCAGAACCGGGACTTTTTCTTCCGGTTTTGCCTCGCCCACGCACGCCCACGTAATTGTCAGAGACACCTGTTCTGTTTGCCTCTGTAGTTATTTCCGCTGCTGCCGGAAATAAGGTCAAACGACATCCGTTCCTTTCAACGACCGGAAACACCCTCGCTTGCATCAGCCTTCCTCGGGTGGGGCCAGATTGTTATATTACATTCCTCGCCCTCCCATTTTCCAAAATGCTCACCTAAGAACTTTTTAAGCGCAACACCCTCACAATCCTCCCCATGCCACACAAGCCCGACAATTGTATAAAACATGTGCACGGCAAAACAACAAAAAATGTGCATGCCGAAACAAAAAAAAAACAACCAAAAAATATATAGGGTAGCCTACATCGGCAACCCAACAATGTTCGTGTCCATCGTGAAAATTGTTCTATCAGCTCGATGTTTCATTGTTCTTTTTTTTTTTTTTTTTTTTAATATCCATTTTCACAGAATTGGGCAAAGTTCTTAAAAATGTTTATTTTCTTTCTCGACTCTGTCCATAATCGTAGACGCCTCGATGCACGACCACATGATCATAGGCGGTAACCGCGCCCCAGTTTCTAAACTGACATCGAGTAAATGACCTTTGACCAACACCATGCGTGTTTCTGCTCGAGTTTATTGTTACACATGTAACTTCATTTAATTTAATTTAATTTCAAACATACTATGTTTGAACACAGAAAAATGGCCATTATCTGCAGTACATATCATTCATAGTCTGACCGAGAAATGTTCAATAGAAAATGAAGAAAATTACCCTGATTCCAACGTTAATCCGCATGCAACTTACTTGTGGAGGATTAGAGGTTTCATCTATATTAATTTAGTCTAAAAAAATGGACCCGTGACTCGTAGTTCCTTAGTTTGTACAATGTCTTCCATTCCTTGAACTACTTCCTCTGGATTCGAATCCAAGCATATCTGATTTGTTGACATCTCTCTGTTTAACGCAGAGACATTTGAGTGTTGAACACCCGTTGACCCTGGAGTACTATTCACAACGGATAACTCCCTTTCCTTTCCCGAAGCACTGTTGCTTCTTTCACACTTAAAAATCCGCTTCCTAGCTATTATTCCAAGGATTATCATAACGCCGACTATGCCAGCAATGACTCCTATCGTCAACTTCTTCGGGAGTTCTTCATATCCTTCACTAAATCTTTCCATATCTATCTGTTCCAAGGTATTTACTAGTTTGCGGATAGGAATCTCCTCCATATCGCGCAATTCTACCGGCATGGTGTCCACTGAAAAATTGGGAAATTTCTGCGTAATTGGGGACCAAACCACTGAACCAGAGACGTATAATTTACTTTATGCTTTAGATACTATTAATAATTTTCCACGTTTGTATCTTCCTAACTATTTCACTTAAACTATCGTTAATCCTCCCACTGCTTCTTTCCCAATCCTATAGCATATCAGCCAATAAGTCTACAAGACTTTTCAGTTGTTCTTTCTTTTTGTTCCGATCAACTGTGGAATCTGCAGGTCTATCCGTGTCAATATAAAGTTTTCAGAAATTAATATATCTTCAAAAGATATTTCCCAAGTCACATAAATGAAAATTCACAGAGGATGTTGAATTGATGGGAACCTGCACAAAAGCATAATTCACAAACATAGAAATGTAAATCATTTTGTAGTGTACAGTCATTGAAAAGAAATCCAAAAAAAAGAAAACCTAACACTGCACAAACCAAAGAAAACATTGTTATCAACAAGTTAATCCAATTATCCACTTTAAAGAGTAGAAGAAACTTCCTTTACATGATTTTACATTTCACTTACTCAATAAAAGTAAGATTAATTAAGCAACATACCAGTAAACTCACTTCACATATATGGTAAAATATTAACAAAAAAAATAAATCATTAACTCAGATGTTTTATACTTACAGATAGGTAAATATCTCAACTTTATTCCTCCCGTCAACCCCAACCTATGCGCTCTCCGCTAGGCGTACTACTCTCTGCATGTAGTCCTGCACCCCCTCCGTTCTACCCTTAATGTGTTCGACACCGAACAATCCACATTTCTCAATTCTAGGGTCAGATCGGCAAAAGTATGCTGTTCCATTTTTTTTTCTAACTAGACTTATAAACAAGAGCAGAACACACACACTATCAAATCAAAGAGTCACCTACCTTGGCTGATGTCTATAGTCGTGCGGCTGCTTCTATTTTCGTCTTCTTTTTTCTTTCTATCTGGTAGTTTTAAGTCCGTTGAATTTCAATCGTCGCCATGGCAACCAGCTCGCATCTAACTGTTTTGTTGTCTCAAAACAGCAAGTCACTAGGCACCAATTATGCGTCTTAATGACTGAGCCGGTTAGAATAGGGAACAGAGAATTGAGAGAGCGCGCTTCTAATGGGTTGACGGGAGTGTAGTCTTATCCGTTGTGTCTCTCTCTTCACCGGCCGATCTCTGTTGCTCCTCTACTGGCGAATCCGTGTGCCGAGGTCTTTTTATAATCTTCCAGAACCGGGACTTTTTCTTCCGGTTTTGCCTCGCCCACGCACGCCCACGTAATTCTCAGAGACACCTGTTCTGTTTGCCTCTGTAGTTATTTCCGCTGCTGCCGGAAATAAGGTCAAACGACATCCGTTCCTTTCAACGACCGGAAACACCCTCGCTTGCATCAGCCTTCCTCGGGTGGGGCCAGATTGTTATATTACACTGCCAGTAAAGGTTTCTGATTATTTTAATGCGTCGTCAAAATTTTATATCGATATGGCATCTAAAATGACGGCAATATATATATTAATGTACCTACTAGTCAGTATCTTACATATAAAACCAAAATAATCCAACGGACAGGTGGAATATATATATATATATATATATATATATATATATATATATATATATATATATATATTAACGGACTTGGTTAAGTGCATAGTCAATATACAAGGTGGCCTAAAAGTAGGTGGACAGTAAATGATAACGTTTATTTTGAGATTACATATACAATTATATTTACTAATACAGTTATGACATTAACATTAAGTGTATATACAGGGTGGTCCAAAAGTAGGTAAACAATAAATAATAACATTTACATTGAGATTGCATATGCAATTATATTTACTAATACAATTATTACATTAAAAGTTAAGGCTATATACAGGGTGGTCTAAAAGTAGATGAACAGTAAATGATAACGTTTATTTTGAGATTACATATACAATTATATTACTCTCCCAAAAGAATAAATCCATGAGAATTAAGTTAAGTGAACATGTTGTCCAATCAATTCGACTAATCCATTTCTCAGGAAATGTTTTAACAAGATACTCACGCACAAATACCATAATTAACACTCGTGTGTGTGTGTGTCTGTGTGTGTGTGTGTGTGTGTGTGTGTGTGTGTGTGTGTGTGTGGTACGACGGTTGGTGTGTTGGGCCTGGGTTAGTATCCAGGTGCGACGTAAGTCTACTGTGAGCGTGATACATATCGTTTAAGGCATCTCTATAAGAGAAGGAAAACTCCGATATAATTTTTTTTTTAATCATTTCACCCCGAGCAAGGCGGAAACGCCACTGATGTGCAGGGGGTTACATAAATGTAAAAAGATTAATTAGAAAAGAGTGAGGAGTACAAACTAGTTAGAAAGGAACAATAGAAAGCTGAGAAAGCAGGTGCGATGACAGATACATAGGTGGAGAGAAAGGGAAGGTTATATGGGGGTGGGGAGAGAGCTAGAGTTCAGTGGTTAGTAGATGAGTATTGACTTTGCATTTAAATTTCTGGAGGTTGTAGCCGTCAGAAAAGCAAGAATACGGGTGCGAGTTCCACAGGCGGGAAGTGCGAGAGAAGAAGCTGCAGGAGTAGAATTGTCGTCTGCATTTGGCTAACCTGACTGTGAATGGGTGGGACCCCGTTGCCAGTCTGGCTGTACGAGTAAACACCTGTTGAGGAGGCACCAGTGACTTAAGTTCGTCCGAGCAGAAGCCATGAAAGTATTTATAGAACAGACAAAAGGAGGCCACATTTCGACGGTGGAGAAGTGGCTGCAGTCGAGCCGCCAGATCAGTACCTATCACATTACAGACTCTCCTTTGGAGCCTGTCAAGAACACTGAGGAGAACGGCAGGGGCACCTGACCATAAATGGCAGCAGTACTCCATGCATGGACGGATGGTTGACTTGTATATATGCAGGATGGATTCAGGTGGAAAAAACATACTGGATCGACATAGTGACCCAATCTTCTTAGCAGTAGATTTTGCTATGGATTCAATATAGTGGTTCCATTTGAGGTCTGAGGAGAGGGTAAGTCCGAGGAGGCGTAGTGTATTATTCTCAGGGAGAATCACTTGGTCCATGCTTATGGGAGGCAGAAGAGGTTGCCTGTAATGGTTGACAGACAACAGCTTGGTAATATTGCCAAGTCGTTTTAATCCAACATCAGTACTTATTTTCGGACATTTAGAGACTGGGAATGGCTCTTTGCAAAGCGTTTCAACATGTAAAAAGAAACTCTAAATACAAGCCTTTCTTTAGTCAAACAATGGTATTACTCGAAATATAGTTTCAGCCATCTTGTGTAGTGCTTATCGAGATGGCATCTTTATATTGGTAGAAATTTGTTTAAAAACCAATCAAATACAAAAATTGAAATATCTAGAAAGGCTTTTAACAGCGGACGGAAAGTGCGACACTGAAATCCAGAGGCGTATTGGGATAGTTAAAGTTGCATTTCAAAAGCTAAGCAGAGTATTAAGAAAAAGGAAAAACTTTGCTAAAAACAAGAAAAAAAGTACAAAATTATTACATGATATCTGACCTCCTGTATGGCAGTGAGTGTTGGACAGTCGCCTCAAAAATAAAGCAGAGACTTGAAGCAACAGAACTGTTGTTCTACAGAAGGATGCTGAGGATTCCACGTGCTCAACGATAACGTGTTTGAGAAAATGGAGACAAAAAAGAAACTTATATTTAACATGAGAAAGAGACAGGGTACATAATGAGGAAAGAAGACTTAGAAAATCTGATGCTCACAGGACATATTGAAGGCAAGAGGAGCAGAAAAAAACACACATAAACATACTTGGTGAGCTTAAATAAATGGAGGGCGGAACAAGGATTATGAGAAATAACAAAAAGACGACATTTATTAAGTGCTAGGAAGTTGCGGAGAATCATGATCGACTGCGTCCCTAGGTGACACGGAACATAAAAGAAGATACACGATGTGTCAACCACCCACCTCATGAGACTAGTGAGATTAGAGAAGAAGAAGATGAAGAAGAAGAAGAAGAAGTGGGGAGGAGAAGAAGAAGAAGGGGGAGGAGAAGAAGAAGAAAGAAGGAGAAGAAGAAGAACATAAAGAACAAGAAGATAAAGAATGAAGAGGAGAAGAAAGATTAGAAAAAGGGGAAGAGGAAGGCAGAAAAGAAGAAGAGAAAGAATAAAGTGAAGAAGAAGAAGAAGAAGAAGAAGAAGAAGAAGAAGAAGAAGAAGAAGGAGGAGGAGGAGGAGGAAGAGAAGAATAGAAAAAAGAAGGTGGAGAAAGAAGAAAGAAGGAGAAAAAGAAGGAGGGGAATAGAAGAAGAAAGGAAGGAGGGAAGGGAAAAAGAAGGAAGGGAAAAAGAATGATGATTATGATGAGGAAGAGAAGGAGGAAAAGAAGAAGAGAAGAACCGAATAAGAATTGTATAGGGATCAGTCAGTCACTCAAGTGTCATACGCGATACACGCACGCTTAGGCGATCATGTCTCGAAAGAGTATTTTCCCGCAGTAAGTTATCATTACTGTCTGTGGCAGACTGATTACCAACCAAGACTATCGAAACCTAGTCTGTCATGCTATTTAACCCATAACTGGGGAGAGAAGCGACAGATTCATATCTTTCTCAACGGTATTTGCGCGTTAATGAATGCAACGAATTCAACTGGAATTTGAACTCAGCCCTTTTTTACTTTTTTTTAGAAATTTCTTTTCAATATTAAGGTGCGTCTTCGAAGCCGTAGCGTCTTGTAAGCCGGAAAATACAGTAATTCTTAGTTTGTCAAATTATTTTCTGACCCACTGATGCCGTCCAAATGAAACTTCGTTCTTACAAATGGAATACAAAGATAATAAGGATGGTTCGCCACTGTGTAGATGGTATGTCGTGCCAGCCGAAAATATCGGAATTTGTGGAATTAAAGAACACAGATCTGAATATTTGCCACTAGTAATGTGAAAAATTATATAAATAAGTAAAAAAATTTAAAAAAACTAAAAAAAAACGAAAGAAATAATTATCTTTACTATTTTTCTGACATTTCAACATTCTTGGGATTGCGATCTTAACTGACCTAAAAACAAGGAATTTTTATGAGAATTAAAAGCGAAAACAAAATCCGAGTTTTAATTTACAGTGTAACGCTGATATAAGAGAGTTGCCGGGACCGGATAAAATTATCTTATATCCGGGTTTGGTCTATTATATATACATTACAACAGGCTCTAATTTGGGACCAGAGAAAATCTCTCTTATATCCGGTTTTCTCTTATATCCCGAGTATAAAGCGTACTAAATTATGGCCAACTTATATTTTGAATTTCGAGTAAAAGCATTATTCGGGCTCTGTCTGACATGACCGAGTGGTTAAGACACGTCAGAGCTAATGACGGTTTTCCCCTAGAGGACGCAGGTTGGAAGACGTATATTTTTTAACAATATTTCTTGATTATTCAGGTTGGTAGATGTAAATAAATCTACTGTTTGCGGTTACATCTAGCTAGTGTAATAGTAAAACACTGGGACCTAACTGCCAATCTAGTAGTATGCTAACATTCAGGCAGTTTTTCGGACCTTCTAAAACACGTAATGTATGTAAATAAACGCCTTGCTTTATTTATATTCATTATAATAAATTATAATATATATAAGTAGAGCAATAGATCAAATAATGTTGTGGATTCCGGGTTAGGAGCCGCACAAAATAATGAACAACTAAAACAGACAGATAGATAGATAGATAGATAGATAGATAGATAGATAGATAGATATGATATGAACAGACTGAGATAGATAGATAGATAGATAGATAGATAGATAGATAGATAGATAGATAATGAACAGACTGAGATAGATAGATAATGAACAGACTAGATAGATAGATAGATAGATAGATAGATAGATAGATAGATAGATAGATAGATATGAACTGAGATAGATAGATAGATAGATAGATAGATAGATAGATAGATAGATATGAACAGACTAGATAGATAGATAGATAGATAGATAGATAGATAGATAGATAGATAGATAGATATGAACAGACTGAGATAGATAGATAGATAGATAGATAGATAGATAATGAACAGACTGAGATAGATAGATAGATAGATAGATAGATAGATAGATAGATAGATGATAGAACCAAGACCAAGATAGATAGATAGATAGATAGATAGATAGATAGATATGAACAGACTGAGATAGATAGATAGATAATGAACAGACTGAGATAGATAGATAGATAGATAGATAGATAGATAGATAATGAACAGACTAAGATAGATAGATAGATAGATAGATAGATAGATAGATAGATAGATAGATAGATAGATATGAACAGACAAAAAATAGATAGATAGATAGATAGATAGATAGATAGATAGATAGATAGATAGATAGATGTTGTGAATTCCGAGTGAAGGAACCGCACAAAACAATGTACAACAAAAACAGATATGGAGATAGAAAAGTAGGTTATATTGAACGTAATATACAAACTTGAACGCAGGTTAGTAAATCCAGGAATACTATTAGTAAGAAATAAATATGTACAAGTCTTAAAGTGAAATCGTTGGAAATAGTATATCTGTGTATATTATTCTACCTGATTGGAGCTCAAAGCTAGTCTCACTTCTGACGCAGTAGTCTCTGGGTAACTTCAGTATCTCTCGGTAACTTACGTATCAGTTCCGGTACTCTCCGATAACTCTAACGGATCTCTACGATTACTCTCAACTCTCAACTGCTGTTCTCTCTATGGTAGAGTCAGTCGAGTTCATTATCACATACAAAGGGGGGATCCCACAACAAGCTCCAAAAGCGAGAGGTGCAAAAGAAGAAACAATTAGAATTGAACTTACGGTTACATCTAGCTATTTCAACAGTTAAACAATGAGACCTAGTTACCAATCGAGAAGCTTAAACTCTTGCGGTCGAGGCACAAAGAGGAAGATCTCAGTGGAAGAATTGGTATGAAAATATTTATAGAAATGACAAAGCTAGCTGAAATATGGAAAAGAAGAGAATGTGAAGGCGATGCTGAGCACTCTTCCTCGCTGAAATCAAGTAAATGAAAATACAAGTAGCCACCCCTCTACGTATCACAGCTTCCACATCAAATATAAGTGGAAATGGCATATTGAAGTGCAATGCAAATACGTGGAAAAGCACTCAGTTTATGACTTATCCGGGCAGATAACATGGCTGGTGTTAGACTTTTTCGGGTTCCAGTTAAAGCAAGCAATATGCGCTTCCTTCCTCTCAAAATTGTCAACTTTAGTTAAGAAAAAATATTATCCTACTGTGATCGTGTTTGTCTCTACTTTCGTTAGTGTTGTATTGTTGAGGTGGTTGTACGATATCAGGTGATGTGTGCTGAATTATCTACAACACAATATCTGTGATAATGGATATTAAGTACAAGACGAACCGTTACTTTTATCTTTTTTATTAAATTATTTACCTCGGTGGTTAGATTTTTGAGTCTTTGACAAAATTAATTAATTTACAAGTCCCACAACTTAAATTTCTTAATCCAGTCGGTGCCAAAAATATTCTGTATTTTTTTAATACAAACGTTTTTAATTTTAACGTCCTTCCTTCAAATGTTATATTCGTGATAAGTTCTCCCTTATACTTGATTTTCTCTCTTGTCATGGACCAGGCCATTTTATTAATTCTTAGCAAGGTTGGGTTTCTTAACTTTTTTTATGTGTGTAAATTTATGATTGTTAAATCTGAACCAGAATCCAATTGCAGTTTAATATTTTTATTTAGGATTTTTACTTGCACGTACTTTTTTATGTTTAACCCGTCTTGTTCATCTGTTTTTGTGTTTTTCTTTACGTATCTATTAATCTTCTTTCTCGCTCGACAATGTGAGCTCTTGTGCCCGATGCAGCTACAATTTAGGCATTATTTCGGTAAGGGCAGTCTTTATACTAATGTAATAATCCACAACCGAAGCACGGGTTAGGGAGCAAATTGTCTCGTTTCTTTTGTGATTAGTTTGCTTTAGTGGAAGAATCAATTTTTTTTTCGGTGTACTTTTCTTATGTGAATTATGCCAGATTCAATATTTTTTTAATCTTGGCGTACGCTTACGAATCTCTGACAGTCCTCCGTTTGGTTTGACTCATTTTTCAATTTATTTAGAACTCTACGTCTAATTTCAGCGTCTTTAGCTGAAACGAGTCCCTGAACAAATATCAGACACTTGAAATTATTTGCACTCAATTCTGACAGTTTGAAGTCATCGCAATGTTTGTTCACGACCGACGCAAACGTTGTGAAATCTTCACTAGGTTTTCTGGTTAAATTCATACATTTCCACCTCTTATGAAAGAGTGAAATTTTGGGACTAAAACAGTTCTGTAAGAAGTTTAACCTCTTCAGTGAATGTCAATTCGCTTGTTTTACAAAGTAAAATATAATTCACAAACTTGGTGTGCTCTGCGGTGCCCAGTTTCCGGAGAAGAAGGTAAACTTTCTTAGAGTCCGACCAATTTATGCATCCTCGAATCTTTTAAAATAAGAGGGAAATGTTATATCCTCGTCTGAAGAATATATAAGAATGTCTATTGCACCCCAGATCGTATTTTGTGAAAACGCATTTTCGTTTTCACTAATTTGTCCTCAGTTGACCAGTTTAAGCGAGTTTCTTTGCTCTTGCTGAGTTTGATGTAGAACTTTTTCGAGTTTCTGATGTCTGACCGCAGTTTGTTCTTTTTTTAATTCAAGCCGTTCTTTCGCAGTTTGCTTTTGAATTTCAACAGTTTATTTTTAGAATTTTAACAGACTTTTTTAATTTCAAGTTGAGTTTCTTGCCATTGAAGCCCCCGTTGGTTTTCCTGTTGAAGTTCGAAGTTAAGAAAATCGAACATGGTGGATTTAAATTCATCCATGTTTATAAGTCTTTTTTGTGTTATCCGAATACAATTAAATTTAATGAAAACTTTTCTTTTCTTTGAATAACAAAAAACTTTAGTTTCTTACTCACTCAGTAAAACGAAAATAAAAATCAATTAAAAATGAATAAAAAAATTACTAATTTCTTACGGCTTGCGTTCAAGTTCAGTGTAAGTTAGTTACAGTTTTTTTTTTTTTTGGTTTCCTTTTCTTGATTACCAAGTACTATTGAGTTGAACAGAGTATGACGAAAATGGAATTTTTTTTGTTCTGTGCTAAACGAATATTGACAATTTCCACGCATGAACGATTATTAGCGCAGCTGTCAGAGTTATGTTGAAATAGATTCCACTCTCTATATTACGTTCTGCTTCTACAAAGCAGAACTGCTACTCATATATAATTCGGAAGAGTTGCGCCATATGGGGAAGTCACCATAATACTAATATAGTCAGTCCACATAGGCGATAAGGAGTGTGAGACAATCCATTGCAACAAACACAAGCTGGGTTCAATATAAGACTACATAAGTATGTTCAGGACATAAACGAATATGGCTCTCTACAATTTCCTGACTCTTGTAGTTTTCAGTATGTTTTTCTTTTGTTATCTCTCATAAATCCAGCAGACTAATTGCCGGATTTTTCCTCTAACACCATCCGTTTTTTCTTTAGCGCATTGAGGAGGTACTGTCGCAGAGCTGGAATGCTCGGGACCAAGCTTCTCTCGCAATTTAGAGACGCAAACAAATCACTTTTATCCGTTATATATTCACCTGTAGTGATGACACACGATCGCTTTTAATGTAGGAGTCCTTATACGTTTACATAGGATATAAATTGACCAGTCAACGCAACCGGCGTCTATATAGCGTCGGTATTCCCCAACTCTCTCTCTCTCTCTCTCTCTCTCTCTGTCTCTCTCTCTCTCTCTCTCTCTCTCTCTCTTTAGTTAAATAAGGAAGGTACTGCTACGAGGATTGGATCCTCGGTACCAGGAATAGCTCAATGAGTTTCCTTAAGCTGTGCAAATACTTGACATTGATTCTAGACATGTGCCGTGTCCCTTCAGGACATTGACTATCATGATTCTTCACAATTTCCTGTCCCTTGTAGCTTTAAATAAATTCTGTCTTTTTGTTTCTAATGCTGTTAAAATAAACAACAAAAGAAGCCAATTAGATTAAACAAAGTAAAATGATTATATAAATGTTTTTCGTGACATAAACGAATAAGGCGCTCCACAATTTCCTGCCTCTTGTAGTTTTCAGTATTTTTTCTTTTTTGTTATCTCTCCTAACCCAGTTTCGCCATTTACTCACATTCATTCGGTAGGTTATGCGTTCTCAACCTGTGTTCCTCTTTCTCATAATTTGTCTTGTGAGTATCAAAATTTCCAAGCCATCCTTCCTCGTTATGTGCCCTATAATTTTCATTGTCCTTTTTGTTTCCATCTTCTCTAAAACTCCATCATTGCTCACATCTTCAGTCTATGGAATTCTCAACATCCTTCTGTAGAACCACATTTTTGGTTCTTCAAGTCTATTCTTCATCTCTGAGGAGGATTGTTCAAGATTCAGTTCCATGTAGGAGAACTGATATAAAGTAACTATTCAGGATAAAAAGGATAATTGTTGCAATTTATATTTATTTCAATGACACATACAAATGATCTCTCTACGTTTATTCAGAAGTATATTCTGATATTGAAATTTCAAAATTTTAACTTTTTCTGTTAAACATCTCAAGCTATTAGGGGTCTTTACCTTGACTATCAGTTTTTACTTTATCTGTGGATTTAGGTTGTTTTTTTTAATTCCCAGTATTTTCGGGAAAGGGCTGTTTGATATCTTAAATTACGGTTAGTGAAGGATTGCCTGTGTGTATAAAATCGTTGCTTCCAAATTCCCGCCGAAATTCCGATATAAACATTATATTTCTCCTTATTATTCTTAGGGTAAATGGTGGCCTGATAGATCACATTGGTAGATATACATTTACCCTCATTCGGACAGTTATCTCTAAATCTACAATTACGGCGGGTATAATCCTATTTTTTTGTATTGGACTCACTACACTTCTTCAAGGTTTGGTTATCGTGGAAGCTAATAATGTTATACATATTATTAGTACATGAATAGTTAATCTTGATCGTTTGCCTATTGAATATTCCACTCGAGGTTATCCTTATGAAAATGTTTGCTTATTAATTTAAGAAAGAACTTACCTATGTTAATAGTTGATAGTCTACAGAACTTGGGGTTGAACCATATAATTTTCCTTTACCTATGTTTACCTTTAGCCTTTTGCGAATCTGGGTTACGAGTGGATGTTAATTTATCTTGATATCCACTACTCTGGAGGTCCTTATCATATAGTTTTTTGTTATTCCTAAAGATTTTAAGGCTAGAGGATAATCGGTTAATTCTAATATAAATCGTCCTCGGTATTTGCTTTATAATGGTATTAAGGTGGTTGGAATTAATATCGATATAGCTAGGGATTTCTTTGTTCTTACGGTACGATTTAAAGGAATTATTATCGAGGTTGAGGGTAATGTCTAGGTAATTCACTATCTTTAAGTTGGAAGGAATTTCTATTTTAAATCCTAGCCTTCCTAAGGTCTTAATGATTTTCTTCTGGATTTTCATAGTCAAAAAGCCATTACTATTCGGGATGAACATAAGTCCATCACCTCGGTATAGGCCTACTTCTTTAGGATTCACAACTTTAATAAGAGTGTCTAGGATTTAGATGCCCATTAAATCGACAACTTGGGCTGAATCATGTGCTCCCATGGAAACGTCAAATTTACTATTGTGATTTTTATTCCAGGTAGAATCGTTAAGGGTTAAGAGGGATTTTCTTGCTACTAGTATAATATTAGTTTCTTCTTCTGTGATCTCTACATGGATTCTAGCGAAATTAATACAGTTTACTAGGAGATCTCTCGATATAGAGGGATAGAAATCTATAATATCAAATTTAAGAAATGTGGTTCTAGTTTTATCTGCAATATATATTTGTAAATACACTCCCACACATAAATATAAGACACATACGTAAACTCACGCGCACACACACATATGGATAGCAATAAATATACAAATGGGTAGACACGCAAATACACGCACATATATGAATATCAATGTGATATAAAAGAACTATAAAATATATATTAATAAATATATGTTACGGAAATTAACGAATTTTTACGAAACTTGGTTATAAACAACCGACAATTTGAAATGAATTGTTTGAACATTATTTTCTATCGATACTCGTATTTAAGTAGATATTCTGTTTTTTAATTAAACAGCATTATATATATATATTTACCGGCCTGATTATTTACGATAAATTTTTATTACGAAAATGTGTGCCATTCGGCAGGATTCAAACTGGCGACCCCTATTTACAGAGGGGAAGCTACCATTTGATTTGGTAATAACGTCTTAGACCTCTCGACCACGAATAGCCTCCAGTCTAATCGAGGTTTTTATCAATATAACACAATTTTCGATTCATCGTAAACAAACATATCTGCTCTGAAATGTATCGTAATGTCAACAACTGTAAACATGTTACGGAAATTAACGAATTTTAACGAAACTAGGTTATAAACAACCGACAATTTGAAATGAATTGTTTGAACATTATTTTTTTTATCGATGATCGTATTTCAGTAGATATTCTGTTTTTTTAATTAAACAGTGTTATATATTTATATCTACTATATATCTATTTATATTTTTGTAATAAAAATTTATCGTAAATAATCAGGCCAGTAGATCTAATCTAAACTTATTTATAAATGGAACTTTGTCTCTGTGTGTGTCGGTGTGTGTGTCCGTTAACTATAGACTCCGAAATAGTTTAACCGATTGTCTTGAAAATTTACACAGTTGTACTATAAGCGTCTGCGAGTATTCTTAGCTAGGTTTTGTGTCGAGTTACCCCCGATAAATATCGAAAATCGATAATCGAAAAAATCGGTTTATAGAAAGAGTGGTCCGATTTTAATCAAATTTGATACTCTCATAGATTGCAGTTCTTACAATAGTGCAGAAAATCGCTAATATATATATATATAAAAGGCAAGATGTTTGTGTGTGTGTGTGTGTGTGTGTGTGTGTGTGTGTGTGTGTGTGTGTGTGTGTGTTTATCTGCCTGTATGTCTATTTTTTCAGCACTTTTATTTTAGTTTTTGCTGCGGGTTTGGCTCCAAGTAGGTTGTTGGGACGCCCGCGCCTATTAGGCTATAATGGACTATTCCATTACTATGTAAAGTAATGGTGGCATCTACGTAAGAGAGTGTGCCGAGCAGCCGATCGACAAGTCAGTCATAGACTTCCGGTGACGACCCAGAAGTACCCATTGCTCATACTACGTCTTACGGCGGTTGAGACGATTAACCCTTATTCTTGTATTGGATACTAATAACCTTTGTAAATACTATTTTCACGGAATACAACAATTAACCTATTCCTGTTGTTGAGTTATTTATTCTTACTCACGGCATAACATAGGTATAATTGTAGTTCTTAGTCTCAGCCATGATACCATTTACTCAGAGGACTCATTTAGCCTTCAAAATTCAGTTTACGACGAAAAAAACTTATTTGATATCGATACCAGGAAATCAAAATTTGACTTACATCCATTCATTTTTCTTTCAGTCTGTGGTTTCGCTTTAACTGGAAACAACTATTGCTTTTTAATCTTTCGTGCCAACGTCCAAAGAGTCTGAGCTCCAGGATCATGGATTAGTTTTAAAGCTTTCATTTAACCCGAGCAACGCCGAGCTATACTGCTAGTATAAATATATAATACTGTTTAATTAAAAAACAGAATATCTACTTAAATACGAGTATCGATAAAAAATAATGTTCAAATAATTCATTTTATTAATAAATATATGAACATATATTTTACATTCGTAAAATTCTTATAGACAATATTAAAATTATTGATCAACACACAGACATTAGACGCCTAAAAATTTTAGAGGCACTACATATCAGAAGTGAAAAACCTCTTATCAATCGCACAGCTTACCAAGTTTCTGGACATGTACTTACTTGTGTTTAGAGGGTTTATTTGAAATATAATTAAGGTAAATAATTCTTTGCCTTTGAGTAGTTTGATTATTTACATAATTAGTTCCTTCGAAGTTCAAATTCTTTAATGTATTTTTACGGCATTTAAAATCTTTAACAACCAAGTATTCCATATAATTCACGCATCTACGTGAGCACATATCTTCACGTGTGCTTGTTGTTTACATTAATTTAAAATTGAATTTAAAATTCTTTCATAACGTTTATTTATTTTCTTTTAAAATTTTGTAACACTTTTCCTGCTGCAAGGCAATATTTGATTTTTAAACTGTAATATAGTCCCTGATGATGAACGACGACGTTCGTAAGTACTAGGACAACCTTTGGACATTTTTTTATACATATATATTTCAGAAATAAAAAAATCTAATCAGAAAATATGAAAAAGTTCAAAAGAGAATATATAAGACTATGTTGTCTTTATCGTTTAACACAACTTGTTTAAAATTAATAAATAAAACCTTATCCTACGTGTGCAGCACGACTCGGAGTTTCATGCACTATTCAATCATCAGGTGCTTATAATGAGGTCATCAGGTCATTATAAACACGTGATGATTTCATAGGGCATGGAACTCCGAGTCGTGCTATAGACGTAGGATAATATATATATATATATATATATATATATATATATATATATATATGCCAAATGTTTCTGATATGTCCCAGAAAGGGATATATATCTGAATCGAGGTAGCTAAACGGGTTAGGATAATCCAGCACGTAAACATAACGGACGGTACTCGTTGTATGCAGTATCCTGAGACTTAGGCGTAGTCAATAGACGTAGACCAATAGTCGTAGTCCTCTAGACCTATGGACGTAGACCTGAAGACCTGTTGACCTCTAGTAGTAGTAGACCTCTATGCGTTCTTGCCTTCGTCTCTATTTATGGCTGACACCAGCAAATCACATTATTGTAGTTTCCTTATAAGGAAACTGTTAATATTATTGTTGTGGAGGAATATCCTGTCTTACCCAATAATGGGTTTGGCCCGGATTATAAAAGACCGGGTATAGAACGAACTACAGAGTGATCGAGAGTGGTCGAGAGAGATCGGGTGTGTTCGTGATTATACGTCAGTATTCGTCACTATACGAGAGTCATCGACCTTAGTCGAGAGCCATCGGCCTTAGACGGGAGTTAGACGTCACTAGACGGAAGCCTTCTTCTCAAGACGGACGCATACGTCCTATACAGAGACATTACTTTCTTGATTGTTATTCTTGTTAACTGTTCGAACTACAGAGAGAGCCCTATAGAGAGCACTCGAGTGTGTTCGTGACTATACGAGAGTCTTGGTCATGACACAGGAGTGATCAAGATTATTCGTCATTATACGAGAGTCGACAGCCATCGGCCTTAGACGAGAGTTAGACGTCACTAGACGGAAGCCTTCTTCTCAAGACGGACGCATACGTCCTATACAGAGACATTACTTTCTTGATTGTTATTCTTGTTAACTGTTCGTTGGTGTACTTGTATTTGGTTTATTGTACTGAGGTATAATATAACTCTCTTTATATATCCTCAGTGTTAGGAATTATTTCTTGCACTATTCTTTCTCTGTTTATCCCCTCCCCCCGGGATACAATAATTACAATAACTGTAATTATTACAATAATAGTAATAGCTTTTAAAATGCATAGTGTGTGTTCTCTTAAATGTGTTTGATGTTGAGTAACCTCATCTCACAATAAAATTCATCCTCTTTGTCTTTCATCTACACTGGCCTTGTACCACACAAAGCCGTGTTAAGCATGTGACTGCAAATCTCTTGTCGGTAAAACTTTTAATCTATATTCGACCTGTGTCCACCACAAGCGTTAACTCATAGCCCATCAAGAAAGAGAGAGAGAGAGACAGACAGACAGAAAAAGGAAGAGGAAGAGAGAAGGGAGAGGGAGAGAGAGAGAGAGAGCAGAGAGAGGTATAAGACAGCAGATAGACATAAGGAATAGGAGAGAGAGGTGGATGAGAGAGAGGAAGGAGAGAGAAAGAAAGCAGAGAGAAGGGACTGAGAGCAGAGAGAGGTAAGGGATAAGAGATAGAAGTGGAAGCAGAAAGGGGAGAGTGAGGGAAGAGGGAGAGAGAAGAGTGTGAAGGGAGAAGGAGAGAAAAAATAAGAGAAGAGAGGAGAGAGAGAGAAACAGAGAAAGGGAGAGGAAGAGAGAAGGGAGAGGGCGAGAAAGCAGAGAGAGGTATAAGACAGCAGATAGACATAAGGGATAGGAGAGAGAGGTGGGTGAGAGAGAGGAGGGAGAAGGAAAGAAAGCAGAGAGAAGGGACTGAGAGCAGAGAGAGGTAAGTGATAAGAGATAGAAGTGGAAGCAGAAAGAGGAGAGTGAGGGAAGAGGGAGAGAGAAGAGTGTGAAAGGAGAAGGAGAGAAAAAATAAGAGAGAGAGAGAGAGAGAGAGAGAGAGAGAGATGGTAAGAGCGAAATAGAGAATCCGCTCTCATGCTTCGACAGTAAAGAAAAATAAAAAAAAGGATGCTCAGTTCAGCAAATGAATTCTATTCTGGGTGGGCCAGATCCATACGGGTGGTTGGCATGGTAACAATCAATTTTGCGAGAATACGTCAGCAGCAGGTAAGCATAGCAACAATCGATCTACTTCTAATTTTTTTCATTTGTTACTACCAAAGATTTCGGTAAAATTGCAAATATTTTAGATCAAAAGGTAAAAGATATATATATATATACAACACGTTTCCCTTTTTTAAAGCTTCGTCAGAGAATGAGATATGGAGAAAAAAGAAATAAACTCTAGCAGTTTTACTTTTGTGTTGTTTAATTTTCATTGGTTAATCATGTTTCACGTGTATTCGACTTTTTAAACCAATGATATGATAAACAGTCGAATGCAGACGAAACATAATTAACCAATGAAAATAAAGCAACACAAAAGTGACGCTTTATTCTATCGATCCCGGTCTGTTCATGATCTATCTATCTATCTATCTATCTATCTATCTATCTATCTATCTATCTATCTATCTATCTACAATACCAATGTTTCTCTCTCTATTCTATCAGTATTTATTTTGATACGAAAGTGTTGCCCGTTCTATGGAGGGTGGGATGGGGGAGTTTTTTTTTTAATCGTGTCACCACAAGCAAGGCATTCCATTGCCACTATAGCGCAGGGGGTTACATAGAGGGATTGGGTATGGGAAATGTCAGAAGGGGGGTGATAGACGACTTAGGATGTACATAGGGAGAGAGTTGGAGAGAGTGGGTGTGAGTTAGTGTGTTAGGAGATGTCTATTGACCTTACATTTAAACTCGTGGAGGTTGTAGCCGTCGGGGAAGCAAGCATACGGTAGGGAATTCCACAGGCGGGAAGTGCGAGGAAAGAAGCTGTTGGAGTAGATATACTTTTATCATTGTGCCTCATAAAGAAGGATTTGTCATTTGTTTTACTCCATACTTCAATTGTTCCCACAAAAGGGTTGCAAATTTAAAATATCCTTAGGTTCAAAAGTGCATCATAGGATAAAACGCGTCGGTAAATAATACTTTTCCTTTGCACGATATACAGTCAGTCAGTTAAGTGCCATACGTGATACACGCTTGTCGATATCCACTGGACCACAACGCACATATACAGTACTGTGCAAAATCATTAAGACTATTTTATCTTTTATGAGGTATATTGACAGAAAATAAACAATTTAATTAAAGTAATTTTATTTAACTTATTCATCAAATGCTTTAACAAGAAAAATACTCGTTACAAAATAAATTTAATATTTAGTATAATAGCCTTTTGCTTTGATCACAGGCATTGACATCACAAGCTTCTTCATTTTAATGATATCTCCTGCCAAGCAGCTTGAAGAAGGGAATTACTGGAAAGTAATTGACACTCACCTAAAGCGAGCTGAATATGAAATGCTCCTCTTACCAATAACAATTCCACCGAACTTCTCTACGGCATATGACTTCATTGAACTTTTGTCCTTTTGAATTTATATTTTAATTGGGGTCATCAGGAGAGAATGTGCACCGTTTCGGGGCCTTCCTCTCAACGACTTCACTTGCACACCGGCCCCCCTCACTGATGTGAGGCCCCATTATAACGAAATACATGTGTAGTTAATTATATCTCCTGCCAAGCAGCTTGTATTTGTTGTCAAATAAGAAAAAAGTCAGTCATATCCAAGGATAATAGAATAATGAGTAGTTTTAAAATAACTTGTTTAATAGAAAATAGGAAAAATCAAATATAACTTTTTTTAATACATTTCTTTTACACCTAGTTTTAAATAATCAATATTTATTAGCAATTTACTTGGCTTTTCACCTTATATTTGAATTTCAGTGAGGTTTTTAGGAAAATAACACCTGTCCCAATACTTTGCACAGTATATATATATCCGAGTGAATAATGAACGAAGAAAATTTTTTTTTACAACGTCCAAAACATCAAACTATTAATTTGAAACAGGGCTCGATATATAATATATAGAGCTGTGAATATTTATTATAAATTATATATTAGAACATGCACATAATTTATATATATATATATATTATATCGACTACAAATGGTACATTTGTTTCGACATTGAAACTTCAATGACTCATCAGGCGGTATCTTAAATAAAAAGTTTGGGATAGGAATATTTTTCACCCATGTTCAATGTTTATCTTAATGGTAACAGTGCTCAACTTAATGTAGGAGCGGGTTATCCGAGTGAATAAGAATAAGATACCGCCTGATGAGACATTGAAGTTTCAATGTCGAAACAAATGTACCATTTATAGTGGATATATATATATATATATATATATATATAAAAAACTTGTGTACATGTTCTAAAATATATATATATATATATATGGATCGGAATCCGACAAAATGAATGGAATAAATAGAGAACAAGTAGGAAAAAATGTATTTAAACTAACATGCTTCACATTATCAAGCTTCCTCAGAGATTTCGTCTTTTATAAATCTCTGAGAAAGCTTGTAATTTACTTATTCTATTCATATATATATATATATATGTGTGTGTGTGTGTGTGTGTGTGTGTGTGTGTGTGTGTGTGTGTGTGTGTGTGGAGGGGTATGTGTGCGTGTGTGCGTGTGTACGTTTTTTGTATATATAAATACGTATAGTGTTATTCGGGGTTGGTTTTCTCCTCACGAATGTGACGCCTACAACCCCCCCCCCCCCACATACACACTTTGCCAAAATCGTTTGGGAGGTCATCAAGCTCCTATTATAAGAATACAGAAAATCAACACTTATAATTAATTATAAACACAGCCACAATGTACTGGCCCTATTTGGAAATGAAGATATTTACTTTCAGCAACATTTATACCTTCTGCTACAACACTTTCACACCATATAACTATTTATATCTTTCTAAAACAAAAACAAAAAAAAACAGATCGAGTTTCGTAAAAAAAAATAAACAAACATTGGTCGATAACGTTGTCTTATTAATTTGTCAAAGAAAAAAAGAAAAAAAAAACTCCCGGAACTTTCAATATCATGAGATAGAGCATTAATTGTGATTCCGAAACTTGAGCACTGTTTCGCAGGGATTACATCTAATTGCCAGGGGGCAAAATTGTAAAATAGAATTTATTCAAAAAATCTGATATTTCTGTAACATTGATATTTCTATGAATACGTTTAATTTTTATAATCAAATCATATCCACTGAGACTGGATGTAATCTCCGTAAAGCTCAGAAATGAGATAAGATAGTTCACCTTTAATTTTCTCTCTCTGTCTCTGTCTCTCTCTCTCTCTCTCTCTCTCTCTCTCTCTCTCTATATATATATATATATATATATATATATATATATATATATCAGTCTCCTCGGTTCTATGTATGTATAAATGCATGAATGTATCTATCTCGGTATCTTCGTTTATTTATATATATATTACTATCTATCTATCTATCTATCTATCTATCTATCTATCTATCTATCTCAGTCTGTTCATTATCTATCTATCTATCTATCTATCTATCTATCTATCTATCTATACACACACACACACACACACACACACACACACATATATATATATATATATATTATAAATAATAGTTTAGAACATGTACAAATTATTATGTAAGTGTACATTTTGTTTGGACATTGAAATTACAGTGTCTCATCAGGTAGTGTGAAAAGAAATGGAAATTCTTTTTCTTATATTTGGCCAAATGTGTGTGAGATGGAGGGGTGGGGTGGGAGATGGGAAATAAGGGTTGTAAATTGTCAGTTAGGATTTGAACGAAAAGAGGGAAGAGGTAGGGGATAGAGGTGATTAATGGACGTGTTGAAAATTTTGTAGACAGATTTAACTATAGATGATAAGGTCTGGTCCTTTACAGCTTTTATGGTCAGTTCTTTGGGTTTAAATAAAAGGAGAAAATAAGGAAATGTATATGGGGTGGAGGAGGAGTAGGAGTGGATGCAATAAAGTGGGAATAAGGACTGCTATTTGGTGAACATATTTTATTAGTTAATTATACGACTATAAATATTTTTGTATTTAAACTTAGTTTTTATAAATTAACTATTTTTGTATATTTAACCTTAATTTAAAATTTAAGAAAATTCTTTTTTATATAAAACTTAAAATTAGATTACAGTTTGTGGTATGAAATAAAGGTAAAACTTGAGGTAGGGGTGTTGTTAATATTATAAAGGTTTATTAGTTCTAGACACCCTAATTTTGACTTTTATAGTTTTAGCATGGTTGTAAGGTTAGTTCTTTAATGTGTTTGCAGTTTACTGTGGTTTCATGCCTCTGGTTTAATAGTATGTTGCTATTCAAGTATTTAATGATTTCCATTTTTTCTTGAAGACAAAGGAAACATGGTTCTCTTTTATTTTCATTTTTTAACTTCCAAAAATACTTAGAAAGTGAGGTCATATTAGTTTATCCTTGTTATTGAAGGATGACAGGTGATTGTAAAAGCGCTTTTTAAAAAATTCCATTGGTGTTCCTGCTTTTCATCTCGAGTTCTCGTCAGAATCCATCTTGCACGTTTATAAATCTACCATTCGTCCGTGCATTGAATACTGTTGCCATGTCTGGTCGGCTGCTCTTGCTATTTATCTCAAGGTTATCGACAAACTCCAAAGAGGAATCGGAAATATAATCGATCTTGACTTGGCACCTCTACATCATTCATTTTCTCACCGACGTGACGTGGCTTCCCTCTGTCTTTTCTACATATACTTCCATAACAACTGCTCTGACGAGCTTTTTCCCTGGTGCCCGACTACATGATTTTAAGTGTGCATAAAAAGGTTGGTCCCACCCTTTTACTGTTGAAATGAAGAAATGCAGTCATCAGTTCTATACGAAGTTTCTTTTCTCGCACTTCCTGCCTTTAGATCTTCCTTCCATTTACTGGCTTTCTTGATAGCCACTAAGTCTAAAATTTTAAATGCAACATCAATTGCCATCTTCTATCTTCTTGAATCCCGTTCATCTTTTATCCTTTCCTCAATTCTCTTTGTACCCAGTTGTTTCTCTCACTGTAACTCACAGCGTTCTATTGGCGGTTCCGCCTTATTTGGGGTGAAATGATAAAGAAAACATTTTTGCAGCACCTGGTATTCCAAAGTCGTCACCCATCTACGTACTGACCAAACTCAACGTTGCTTAATTTAGGGAATCGTAGGAGAACCGGCATTTCAACGTGATATTTTCTTAATAGTAGTGATGAACCGTGGTTGTTTGTGTTTAATTCGTACTCATGTCCTTGTGAAAAACATGAATCTGCCTATCCTGAGAAATCACTTCAGCGTTCACGCCATCATCTGATGCTATAGAACTCGGTACAAACTATTGCGTATTTAATTGAAAATGAGACGGACAGCTGTAACTTCTAACGGCTAGATAAATACGATGAAGAACTTCGCATCTTACTCCGAAGACCTACTGGCTCCTGGAATAAGTTATTTTTCTCATAGACGATAAAAATAGCTTTCAGTTTTTATCGCAGTTATCGTTGCAGTTCCCCTGAAATTAGTATTAT
This sequence comes from Ascarosepion bandense, assembly GCA_037127315.1. Classification (NCBI taxonomy): domain Eukaryota; kingdom Metazoa; phylum Mollusca; class Cephalopoda; order Sepiida; family Sepiidae; genus Ascarosepion; species Ascarosepion bandense. The sequence continues at coordinate 251,074 of JBBBDQ010000847.1, forward strand.
GGATAGATGTTGTCTAGAGAATGGATCCTTAGTCCACAAACAAGTTATTGATTCGTTGCGAAACGAGCGGAGGGAGAAGAAAGTCGATATCCGTCTGCAGGGTTGTGCCAAAAACCAAAGTGTGTCTTGCTTTTTGATACTGAATAAAGCAAAACCGGTTGCATTTAGATAAAAGCATCAAAATGTGTCATAACATCACGAAAATGATTGGTAAATTTGTGATTTATTTCCCAAAGGCCTTTACCCCTTCAAATCTTTCCAAAATATTCTTATTTCCGTTCAAATGTAAATGCTGAACTCAAATCGATAATTGTTTATTGACGAAACCTACCTTTTTTAAAGTTTACAACCAGAAAAATATCGAAGTTCTTTTCGCTGTTTATCTCACCCCGTAACCACGCTTCAAAAATGTTATTCACTGCATAATGACTTAACGCGTAGTTTGCCGAATTGTCGACCAATTTACTTCCTTTTTGCAATTACTACGCGGAAATTGAATTCCGAAACCAAACAAATCGCGGAGTATTTGCTCAAAGGAAGTAAACAAGCAGAAATAAGTATCCTAGGCCTCAAGTCATTCAGCGGTGAATCAGATATGAGACCGGCGGTAAGGAGTGAGATATAGTCCGATATTTTTCTGGTCGATAACAAGGTAGGTTTCTTCAATAAACAATTATCGATTTGAGTTCAGCATTTACATTTGCACTTAAATATGCAAGTTTAGGAAAGATTTGACGGGGTAAAGGCCTTCGGGGAACAAATCAAAAATTTACCAAACGATTTTCCTGTAAGATATACAGAATAAATTAAAAATAATCATTCAGTTAAATACCGTACGTGATACACGCTTTGGGCGATCATGTCTCGAAAGAGAGATGACTGACTGGGCAGAAGATTATCCCGCAGTAGGTTGCCATTACTTTCTGCGGTAGACTGGTTGCCAGCCAAGGCTATAGAACCCAATCTGTTCTATTATTTAATCCATAACTTGAGAGAAGAGACGGATTAATACTTTTCCCAACGGTATTTGTGCGTAAGTGAATGCAAGGAATTCAACAGGAATTCGAACTCATTTCAACGATTTGTCATTCCGAGTCGATATCCACTGCTCCACAACGCACATCCGGCATTGAATGATAAGAATAATCATCATCATCATTTATCCATCACACCCAATGGTGCATAGGGCAACAACTTTTTGTTGCTGTAACAAACTGTTTTTTACTGGACAAGGTTGTTAGCCCTGCACCCAACCCCAAAACATGGAGGACTGGTGGACCATTCTTGGTTCTTTCGTTTACAGTACCTGGTATTCCCAAATGGTCACCCATTAAGTACTGACCAGGCTCGATGTTGCTTAACTGCGGTGATCGGACGGGAACCGGTGCATTCAACACGATATAGCCGTAGACGATAAGAATTATACAAAGGGTAAATCGTCGCAATTTTGTATTTTTAATTTCACGCATGCGCGTTGTTTTCTTATTTTTTCGACTGCGCATTATAGTAAGGTCAGTTAGGTACCGTCTGTGAGAAAAATTGGAAACGTCATGCTGTACAGCTTGACTTCATATTGGAGCTGAAACCTTCAATATGAACATTTCGGAGTGTTTGAGTGTCAATCTGAGGACAGTGCAGACGATTGAGAAAAAGTGATTACGAAGGTAAGTTATCTCGAACAACTAACTTTGAACATTTGTTGGTGATAACAAACTTGAGGGCTTCAACTTGACGTGGGGGTCTACATTAAGGGCATTGATGAGGTAGTGCTTCCCTAGTTCAAGAAGGTGGCTGCTTGAAGACCCTATGTCTGGCACAAGCATTAGAACATAGTCATGGCTGCCAGACAATTTCTACGACCACATCACTTTTTACAACTGGCCACCTAACTCTCCGGACTGCGACACCCTTGATGATTATGTGTGAGGCGCAGCTGAGCGAGAAACCAACAAAACTCTTTGCAATACAAAAGATGAACTGAAGGCAAGAATTATGGCAGCATTCACAAACGTAATCAAGGAAGACCGTCTAGAAGGTATGCAGGTGATTCCGAAATCATCTGGAGACAGTGGTTGAAGCTAATATCGATTTTATTGAATAAATTTACTCTTTCGTATTTCAAGATATCTTTGTGAACTTTTGGTAAAATATATGTGTTAAAATAAGATGCATATTTATACATATATATATATGTGTGTGTGTGTGTGTGTGTGTGTGTGTGTGTGTGTGTGTGTGTATTATAACAAAAAATTAAAAGATTTCATTTTTACAAATTAAAAAAATTGACATATTTTTATTCTTAGCTATACTTATTCCTTTAAAGCAATTCTTTGTATATTTTTTAAATTTATTTTGATTATAATATATATATATATATATATATATATATATATATATATTATAACCATAAGTTAAAAGACTTTTATTATTACAAATTTAAAAAAATTTGACATGATATGTGTGTGTGTGTGTGCGTGTGTGTGTGTATATAATTATAAATATCAATATATATATATATAAATATGCAATTTGTTATATATATTATATTGTTTACAAATTATATATGCGTGGTACTTATTTAAAAGCCCTCAATATCAGTGATAGAGCAGACATATTCATATATTCATATATAACAAACTCATACCTACTATATGAATATATATAGGTAGGTTTGAGTTTGTTATCAAAATGAGGAGAACCGACAGTTTTACAATTTCGAGTTCTCCGGCATTTACTTTTTATTATAAGAGTGCTCAATACAACAAATATTGTAGAGTATAATATAATTAAATTTGTTTTTTATTAAAATAATATATTTTACATTGCGACACGGAAATTTCTGTTTCGAGATCTCTACCTCATCATCAGGCAATGTTAGAACACAGTTGTGAAAATGACTTTCATTTAAATATAAGAAACAATACGTTTGTTATTCATAGATAAGGGAAGACATAAAGATTTATGTGTGTGTTCAATTTAACTAAGCAGAATAAAGATTCAACAGCCAAAGTGTCAACTTAATTTTTAAAAACCCTGTCTAGACCCTATTTCTGATGATGTATCTATTCAGCTTTCTCTATATCCCAACATTTTCTAAAATAAAAAAAAAGAGATGAAGAAAGAAAGGAAGAAAGAAAACATTTTAAAGGGACCTTTGAGTATAATATACTATTTTTATGTATATTTCCCACGGTAAAAATTGGCCTTGTGCCACTCTCGTTTTTGTAGGGAGACTCAGGTAAATAGCGAATTCAAGATCCATCTGTATCAAGTGGTTTCACTCTGTGTACATTAGATATAGCAACAGCTTTGTGTTCCTTCCTCCTATGTATATATATATATATATATATGTGTGTGTGTGTGTGTGTGTGTGTGTGTGTGTGTGTGTGTGTGTTGGGGTACTAAATATTTTATAACCAAGGAAGAAGTTCCGGCCCAAACACGGGCTACTTCCGTCGGCTATTATGCGAGTTAATAAATAAAATGTCTGTCATTGAATAAATGCATTTCTGATTATGTCCCCTTCCATGATGACGGTGCAGAAACTCATTATAAAGGATATTACGAACAATTTTCTTTCTTCATTTATTAAAAATGCATGAAGCTAGTTCCAAAGTGTTAGATAAAGGATTCTGTCAGTATATCTGTAGATGGCTAAATCTCCATTGATTGATAATAATGGTCTATTGATTGATAATAATGGTTTAATAATTTGATGAACAAACAAGAAATTATAATGTGGACCTAAAGTAGGGGATCATTTATATATTATAATCAATATCTAAAGTGATCCCTCATTTGTGGCCATGGTAGTTTCTATTCATTTACATTTCAGAAAATATAAATAAATTTAAAAGATATGCTTGCGCACCCTAGTATTTAATCGATTGATTCATTTTACGGCTTATCAACCTTTAGCAGGTTATTTAAATCAGAAAATATTTTTAATTTATGAATTTTTTTAGATAATGGTTTTAGTGATTCAAGTCTTACAAGTTAACCCATAACTGGGGAGAGAAGAGGTATGAATCGATAATGAATCACCTAATAACAATTCCGAGCCATTATTTATCATACCAGCGGCACATCGAAGTTTACAGCACCTAATATTCCCAAGCGGTCACCTATCTAGTTGCTGAGCATTGCTTAAATTCAGAGGCTGTACAGGAACCTGGGTTTCAGCCTGGTGTGCTCAAAATTCCTCAAAATCTTGAATAAGCAGACAAGGGTTTTTAATTGTTTTCCCCGTAACCAACCCGTTTTCAAAAATAACATTATCTTGGCATTAAGCTGTCTTTATTATTGTTCATAGTTTTACGGTCATAAGATGCTGAAACCTCCGTTCTTTTCCTATCACCCCATTTAAGCAATGTTGAACCTGATCAGTACTGATGTAGCGGATAAGATAATTAAAATCAACTCTCTTCTTCACTTTGACAAAAATTCACAACGACGTGTGAAATCCTGATTTTCCCAAATAGAAAAAGGATTGACCACCTGCTTAACAAAAAAGTCGAAACTAGATTTCGCAAGTAGGTGTTAAAATGATTTTTGACCAATGGGAGCGACTTTTAAGACTTGGAAGGACTTGGCGATCCAGTGTGAAATTCAAAAGGACTATACAAATGACCTCGGCGTCAGTCAAGAGAGACAGATGGGAGCCGAGAGACGAAAGGACTAAAATGTAACCAACTTCAAATCGACCCGAAGATAAGGTGAGGTCGCACCTTGTTCTCTTTCTCTTTCTCCTTATCTATTTCAACAATTACTACTAGAACATTTTGTACGAACTCTTGAAACACTTAACTTTCTCAATGAACATTAATTTCTACGAATTCTTATTATGCTTCCTTTTAATAAATTTCTATTTTAAAATGCAAAATGTATATTTTATTCTTCTTACGCTATTCCACACAATTCCACATATTCCAACCTGTCGACAACCAACCTTCTGATGATGAAAAACCTTCTGATGAATATAACTGCATAAAACTTGTAGGGAGTTCAGTTAAGTCTGACACAAGGCCGAATCAAAGAAACATTAACCAGCTCCCTACGCTACATTAAGATGGGTGACCATTCAGGAATATGAGGGGCTGCTAGCTTGGATGTGCTGATGGGTGTATTAGATAAAGGCTCGCAATAAAAACAGATCAAAGAGTCGAGTTAGAATCCTTGTCGGACTCTCTGGCTTTGGGCGGAGAGGAATCCAGACGTGTCTATGCCGAAAAAAATATGCCCAGGTTCTTTGAACCGTGTTACTTGACACTGTGAACCTCTATTATTCTAATGTTCCAATCAGAAACTATAGATTTGAAGTATAGATTTACAGAACCCTATCCACTTGAGTGGCTATCTATGTACTCCTATTAAACAATCTCTCTCCTCTCTCTCTCTCTCTTTCTCTCTCTCTCGCTCTCTCTTTTTATACATACATAGATACACACATATATATATATATATATATATATATATATATATATATATATATATCCAAGTGAATAATGAACAAAAAATTTTTTACAACGTCTAAAACATTAATTTAAAGCAGTGCTCGATATGTAATATAGAGCTGTGAAAAATTATTATATACTAGCAGTATAGCCCAGCGTTGCTCGGGTGTAATGAAAGCTTTAAAACTAATCCATAGTCCTGGAGCTCAGACTCAGCCTAAAGAATATTTGTGTGAAGTTTGGTGAGAATCGGATAAAAATTGTGGATTTGTATAAAGCACATACAGACAGATAAACAGACGCACACGCAAACATCTTGCCTTATATATATATTATCGATTTTCTGCACTATTGTAAGAACTGCAACCTTGAAACTTCTGAAGATCGTTTCTTATGTCTTTGTCTATGAGTGTATCAATTTTGATTAAAATCGGACCACTCCTTCTATAATCTGATTTTTTCGATTATCGATTTTCGATATTTATCGGGGGTACCTCGACACAAAACCTAGCTAAGAACACTCGCAGACGCTTATAGTACAACTGTGTAAATCTTCAAGAAAATTGGTTCAGACGTTTCGCAGTCTATAGGTAACGGACACACACAGAGACACACACACATACACATACACATACACACAGAGAGACAAAGTTCCATTTATAAATAAGTTTAGATTCTCGCTTTCCATTAATTTATTCCCTTACAGGAAGTTTAGTGGCTCTCTTTCCGTCCTCTGATAAAACATTTCCCAGATATTTAAATTGTTGTATGCTTCTGTTTTTGGTATTTGCTTGTTGGACTGCTCCTTTTGCTGACATCCGCGCATTTTGCTTTCTTGCAATTAGTCCTTTATTCTCACTTTCCTTTCATTTATTCCCTTACAGAATGCAAAGAGGTTTAGTGTAGCACTTTCTGTCCTCTGTTTTAAACCACTTCCTAGACATTTAAATTAGAAACAAAAAAATCCTCAGAAATTTTGAGTTTTAAACTTGAAACCCTATCTTTGTCAGAACAAATGTAATTGTCATAAACAAGGAGAATAAAAGGTGTCAGATGGGGAGGTTTCGAGTGGACCAAAGATTATGAAATCAAGAGAAAAATAAAAGGAAAAAAGACCTTGATAAGTATCTGAACTTCGAGAGATAAACGAAGAAAATTACGAGACCTGAAGAAAACAGGGGCTGATGGAAAATATAGTCGCCGGTGAGACTACGTATAAATTATTTTGCTTTTGTCGCTTAATTATATCTCTTGCAACCCCACAGCTCTCCATGTATTCATTCATTTATTTATTTATTTCCTGATAATCAAATCTGAAACTAGAATACATGAATGATTTAGATAAAAGTAGTTTGCGTCGAGGCGTTGGCTAAAGCTCTGGCTGGAAATTGAAACGTCAGGTGTGCTGCATTCTCTGTGACCCGATCGCGTGCATGGCACGACAGACAAACCGTCCATCATTTCGTCCGCCATTAATTTCACCTTGAGTTATCTTCCTTCTTCTATATTTCTGCCTCTATCACTGATTGGAAGAGTATTTGCGCAACATGCAATGCGTCCGGATTAGCATACCATTCGATGTCTCTCCACTATCACACGATAGAGAATAACACGCGGAATTTTACGTTGCTTTTTTTTTTCTTTTCTTTTATTTAAAATAGAGAACAGGTATAAGATCGATAAACAACTCCACCCACAAAAGCCGAAAATTTCTGCCACGAATATAACGAACCATTTCATGATATCATCTTGGGTGGATCTGGGGTTATAGGAAGGATAAGATAAGGACCAAATAGGAAAAGATTATCAGTCTAACATGTTCCACTTTTGTTAAAGTTTCACCAGTCCTTGAGATATGTAGAAAAAGAAAGAAACCCTGATATTTTGTTAAATTTATGGATTGTTGGATTTTCATTGGTTAATCATGTTTCACGTGTATTCGACTTTTTAAACCAATGATATGATAAACAGTCGAATGCACATGAAACATAATCAACCAATGAAAATCAAGCAACACAAACGTAAAAATACCAGAATTTCTTTCTTTGTCTCTCCATGTCTTATTTTCTGATGACGTTTTAATCTATCGATCCCGGTCTGTTCATGATCTATCTATCTATCTATCTATCTATCTATCTATCTATCTATCTATCTCAGTTTTTACCATGATCTATCTATCTATCTATCTATCTATCTATCTATTATAGTGCCCTTCTACGTGGAATGGACTCTTCCTCCTGCTATAAATAATAACCTGTGTGACTTCCGGAGACGCAGCTAAAACGCAGTCGTGTGACAGTCGAGACGCAGCGTAACTATACCGTTCGAACTTACATTTCTATTTTGCTGATTACTAACACTTATTATTGTATATATGTTCGGTTATTCTAATGCACTTGTTTGAACCTACCTTCTTGTTTTTCGTGTCTTTCTTGCTGATTCTAAAAGGCCACAACTTGGTGACGAAGATTTCGCCACAACAACCCACAACTGTATCTATCACAGTTATTTCATGATCTATCTATCTATCTATCTATCTATCTATCTATCTATCTATCTATCATCTATCTATCTATCTATCTATCTCCTTCATTCATTATCTATCTATCTATCTATCTATCTATCTATCTATCTATCTATCTATCTATCTATCTCAGTCTGTTCATTATCTATCTATCTATCTATCTATCTATCTATCTCAGTCTGTTCATTATCTATCTATCTATCTATCTATCTATCTATCTATCTATCTATCTATCTATCTCAGTCTGTTCATTATCTATCTATCTATCTATCTATCTATCTATCTATCTATCTATCTATCTATCTATCTATCTATCTCAGTCATTCATTATCTATCTATCTATCTATCTATCTATCTATCTATCTATCTATCTCAGTCTATTCATTATCTATCTATCTATCTATCTATCTATCTATCTATCTATCTATCTATCTATCTCAGCCTGTTCATTCTATCTATCTATCTATCTATCTATCTATCTATCTATCTATCTCAGCTGTTCATTATCTATCTATCTATCTATCTATCTATCTATCTATCTATCTATCTATCTATCTCAGTCTATTCATTATCTATCTATCTATCTATCTATCTATCTATCTATCTATCTATCTATCTATCTCAGTCTGTTCATTATCTATCTATCTATCTATCTATCTATCTATCTATCTATCTATCTATCTCAGTCTGTTCATTATCTATCTATCTATCTATCTATCTATCTATCTATCTATCTATCTATCTCAGCCTGTTCATTATCTATCTATCTATCTATCTATCTATCTATCTATCTATCTATCTATCTATCTATCTTTCAGCCTGTTTCATTATCTATCTATCTATCTATCTATCTATCTATCTATCTATCTATCTATCTCAGTCTGTTCATTATCTATCTATCTATCTATCTATCTATCTATCTATCTATCTATCTATCTATCTCAGTCTGTTCATTATCTATCTATCTATCTACTATCTATCTATCTCAGTCTGTTCATTATCTATCTATCTATCTATCTATCTATCTATCTATCTATCTTTCTCTCTATCTATCTATCTATCTATCTATCTCAGTCTGTTCATTATCTATCTATCTATCTATCTATCTATCTATCTATCTATCATTGCCGGGACTATTGCCATTTTTGTTTATCCAGCATGACATCCTTAATCCGCCATTCTTGGAACCATGTCATTAACAGACCGCATAAAATACTGAATGACAAAAACCATGTTTGGGATTCCAAGGACTTTTTTTGGTCTTTCGTTCAACTGATCCCACACATAATAATCACGGTGGTTGCAATTTGGGTTGCGTGGTGTGGTCGTAGAAATTGTCTTACGACCATGACTGGGTCTTCCTGTTGGTGTGCCATGGTGTCGAATCATGTTGCCAGAGATAGGGTCTTCCAGCACCTGCCCCCTAAGCTCAGGGCTGCATTACCTTCTCAAGGTATTGATGTAGGCTTCCGTGTTGTTTACAAGGCCCTTTGGGATGATGAACGGAGGCATAACATCATCATAACCAGTGATAACTCCATGTTTTACTGCTTAACATTCGTACCAGAAGCTCTAATGCAAACATTTCAAAGAGTTGGGGTGTCAATATGGGGACAACGGAGAGGATTCGGAAAGAGTTGGGTGAGTCTAATGGTGATTACGATGGTGTTTGCTGTTTTCAATTTTATGACGGAGTAAATAGTGTCATGGTGCTCTTTTTCTAACGGATGGTACCAAACTCTTCCTACCATGATGTGCAGTCAACAAAATAAAAAAACAAAAACAAAAAAAAAAAAAAAAACAACATGCATGCACAAAATTGTACATATAAAATGGCGACAATTTTACCAATCGCACCCAGTATATAGTGATTTTCTAATCGTAGCTTAGATGTGGCACAAGGTCGAAAGCTTGGGACACCCATTGAGAATCGAACTCACTTCTAAGTTATAATGATTCTAGCGAGACAATTTTGTTAATCATTACACCACGTCGAGGTGCCCATAGATTTTCTAAGCCTAGCTTAGATGTAGCACAAGGCCGAAAGTAAGAGACACCCAGTCAAGATCGAACTCACTACTCAGTTGCAATGATTCTAGCGAGACAAGCTCGCTAACCATTACACCACCTCGAGGTGCCCAATCGCACCCTGTATATGTGCATGATCGTCAGTGGGTAAATATGCAGCTAATATTTTTTAATCGTTTCATCCCAAGTAAGGCGGTACCGCAACTGATGTGCAGGGCGGCTACATAAGAGTAAAAGTTTAAACAGGAGGAGAGTGATGAGAAAGACGAACCAGTTACAGGGTGTGTCAGAGAAAGGGCAAGAGAAGGATGTGAACACAGGAATGAAGACAGTTGCGAAGGTAGAGAGAAAGGAAAAGAATAAGATACACGGGGTGATGTGGAAAGGGCTGGAGTCAAGTGGATAAGAGATGGGAATTGACATTGCATTTAGATTCCTGGAGGTTGTAGCCGTCAGGAAAGCACGTATATAAAAGGGAGTTCCACAGGCGGGAAGTGCGAGAAAATAAGCTGATAGAGTAGAATTGTCGGCTGCATTTGCTAACTGTAAAAGGGTGGGACTTTGTTGCCAGTCTGGTTGCACGAGTAAATTCTTGTGGCGGGGTCAACAGTGACTTAAGTTCGTCGGAGCAAAAGCCATGAAAATATTTGGATAGACAGAGGGAAGCCACATACCACCGGTAAGAAAGTGTCTGGAGTCGAGTTACGAAGTCGGGACCTATCACATTATAGTTTTTCCTTTGGAGCCTGTCAAGAACACTGAGATGAACAGCAAGGGCGCCTGACCAGATATGACAGCAGAAATGAGCAAGATCGTATTGCCAAAACATTGTGCTACTGTTGGCTGTGGTGTAAAGTTGTAAATAACGGGTGGTGTTTTCCCCGAACTGCCTAATGAACTATATTTTCTTAATCCTTTCACCTCAACCAAATTAGTAATGCCACTACTGCGCAAGGGTCTCAAATGAAAGATACGACTGAGAACGAGAAGACCGAGGAAACTACAAAAGATGAACTGGGTTCAACAAGAAGATGATGATTCACGTTGAATTTGAACTTTTCAAGATTGTTGTTACCAGGGAAGCAAATAAGTGAGTTCCACAAGTGCGAGAAAAAAAACTATTGGAGTAGAAGTGAAGGTTGCGTTTAGCTATTTAATCTCGTAGCACGCTTAAATTCATGTGGTCGGGGCACCAGGAAAAAATCTATTCAGAGCATTTGCTATAAACAAATGTCTGTAGAAAAGACAGATGGAAGCCACGTCACGTTTGTGAGAAAGGGACTAAAATCAAGATGCCTGGTCAGGATCAAATACATTGCAGATCCTTCCTTAGATTTTGTTAAGAATATCCAGATAAATAGCAGAAGCACCCGACCAGATATAGCTATAGTCTTCAATGTACAGATTTGTAAATGTGCAAGATGGACTCTGACGAATATATAAATATTTGGCACGACACAGTGATCCAACTTTCCTTGCAATAGATGCAGCTATTGATTTGATATTAATGTTGACTGATTAAAAAGATGTCGGGCCATATTTAACAAAATCATTTTGCCCTTCATTTATTTTATAATCATAAGTCAGCTCATGACCAAGTTGTTTCCACTCAATTAAACAAAAACAATAATTAAAAAATAAAATTTTTATGATTCTGCTGATTTGTTGTTGAGTTTCTTTTTTTATCATACCCAAAGCTCCAACCACCACAGAAACAATTTTAGCATTTAAGTGCCAGATTTTTCACAGAGATGTTTTTGCCACTTGTTCGATCATGTCAGTGTGCAAATTTATTCTGCTTCTAATTATCATTATTATTATGTCATTTTTCATCATATTTCAATTTCTGCTATGGTCGCACTACCAACCAAGTCTGCGGGAAGACCTAAGGCAGGTCGTGCCGTGTTGTTATGGCTCCATTTTATGTTTTTCTATCTCCCCCCTATCATCCCTCGCGTTACATAGACAAAGTTTTCCTTAGTGTGTGGGCTGTACTTAATAAAACAATTTTTTGTATATCTCTTAAGCTGAGGTTTCCAGGGATTCTTTCAATGTGTTGTTTTGTTCCATTTTTATCATTCCAAGTGCACCTACTATCACTGGCACAAATCTTGTTTTCAATTTCCACATTTTTTCTATTTCAATTTCCAGGTCTTTATATTTTGACAGATTTTCGAATTCCTTGGTTGCTATGTTGCAATCCCCTGGACAAGCCATATCAATTATTATTATTATTATTATTATTATTATTGTGTTGCCCATTGACATAATCAATGGAAATTCTGAAGAATTCTCCTTAAAGTCCGAGGATACCATGGACCAAACATGTGAGCAAATACGATGTTTTGGAGAGGATGGAAACGAAAAGGAAACTAATATCTACCAGGAAAAGACAGCTGAAGTTCCTGGGACATGCTATGAGGAAGGAGGGCTCGGAGAATCTGATACTCACAGAACACATAGAGGGAAACAGACACAAGGGAAAGCAACGCATGACAGACGATGGGCTTGAACAAATGTATGGTAGGGCAGGATTTGTGAGGGTAACAAGAGAAAGGGTGTTAGAAGCTACAAGAAATAGGAAGATGTGGAAGGCCATGATCACCTACCTTCTGAAAGGAAAAGGTATAAAGAAAAATAAGAAGATTACCTAAATGTATGCAGAAAAATTCATCTAGTCAAGAGAACTTTATCACAGGGAACACATCAATTCTCTTAGTGAATTTTGACAGCCATTTTCAAACTTTTTCTCCAGTGACATATGTTCCATTCAAATATATAAATACAGTGGAACCTGTCGTATGCGACCTCCCCTACTGCCATCAAAACCTTGTCGCATACTGCAGGTGGTCGTTCACTAGAGGCTTATAGTTATGACCTATTTACGCCAGGAACGTATATTCCACTCATCAGAATGTACATATTAGAATTTTACCATGTAATCTGGAAATAAATGGAAACAAGAAAATGGCCTAACTTTAAAGAAATATATTCAGCAGAATTCATTTAAGAATTTTAAAAAACGTATTTCCAACGGTCAACAAGAGACCAAAATATTTATTCACAAAAGATATTTACTAAGTGGACTTAAATAAAGGATACGGTTTCAGTTTTTTTCTAAGAAGTATGTGATAGCAAAAGAGAATCTGCGATAATACATGAAAAAAAAAAGCATAAAAAACTGACAGCGATCGTGTGTGGGGGTAGAAAAACAGAGAGATAGAGATAGATATACCCAGATAGAAATAGAGCAAATAGATACACAAAAAAAATAAAGGAATGAAAGAGATAGACGTTTGAGAAAGGGACATAATTGTGGTTTTCCCAATCCCTGAATTTATCGAAGACAGTACAGAGACTGCGATAAATTCCTTTGAGCATGTCAAATGCAATACATGTTATACAAAACAGTCGATGTTTGACCGTGAGGTGAACTCGTGCAATGTCCATTTCAACAAGAAATAACAGGTTGATACAACACTACAAGAAGTGTTTCTGGCTTAGATTAAATCAAAATGAAATAGATTACTTATTTAATTTCTCCTAATTTAGAAGTTCGCAGTGTATGACCAAAATGGATTTTTTTTAAGCGGTCGCGTGATCAGTGGTTTTTACTCGTTGATGTTCGTCGCTGGTCGCATTCTGGAGGTGGTCGTTCACTAAGGGTCAGTTCACATTAGCAAATCATCTGTGCATAGAAAAACGGTCTTTAACAATAGGTGGTCGCTGACGAAGATGGTCGCTGACGGCGGGTTCCAGTGAATTAACATTTATCATTATTTCTGTTTAAGTTAACTCTCAGGAAATTATGTATCATTTCTAGTTTGAAAATATAGCAAATATTTCATGCATTTCTTTAAATAAGAACGAAAATCAAATTTTATAAATATTTATTACATAATGTTTCCTAAACATGAATATTTTGTCTTGTGTCGAAGTTACTATTGTACCTTTATTCGAATCTGTCTCGTTTTCATGAATGTCTGTTATCAGCAGCAGCCCAATATTGCAAAGCACGGTTATCCTTGAACTTTTTATAAGCTTCAGTCTATGGCCGCACTATCCTTTAGGCTATGATAGGCTGCAGTCCAAGGTCCCTAAATCTTTTAAACTAAAACAACATCAACATGACAAACTCATATTTATTTGACTTTGCAGCAAGCGAAGAAAGGAAAAGAATGTTTTAGTTTATGTCAATGTCTTTCAAATAGATAACATATCCCGGCGTTGCCCGTGGAACTGAGAACATTTTTTAATTAGATGATTAATACAATGTGTTGCGATTTACAAGCGCTTGTAGTCGCCGCCTCACTTTAAAACTCAGTTATATAAAAAAATAATTATATAAAAAAATTGTTGTTTAAAAATTGTTCAAAAATTCAATTAAAAAATCTATTTTCTTTTGTTTTGCGTAAACGTGAGTTGATGTTTTGTGTGACATTGTAAACAACATTGAGTTTGTTTTTGTTTCAAAATTACGGGGGGAAATATTTACATTTTTTGTTGACTAAATGAATTTCAGAAATTTTTCAAAGAATATTTAAAAATGTAGGCATTTAATTTTAGAGGACAATGTTACATTAATGCCACACGAATTACAGACAGTTGATTGCCTGCATGAAATATTTAGCGAAAAAAAAAACTTTATTGTTTTTAATTTTATTTACTGAAATATGAAATATTAAATCTGAAAAAAAATACTTAAATAATTAAATTATTTCAAAATTACAGGGTAAAATATTTACATTTTTTGTTGACTAAATGAATTTCAGAAATTTTCGAAGAATATTTAAACATGTAGACATTTAATTTTAGAGGAAAAGTTACATTAATGCCACACGAATTACAGACAGTTGATTTCCTGTATGAAATATTTAGCGAAAAAAAGCTTTATTTTTTTAAAAATTTTACTTTCTGAAGTATGAAATATTAAATCTGAGAAAAAAGACTTAAATAATTAAATTATCCATTGGCAATTTTTCTTTTTTTACATATTTTGTTTTTGTTTGAAAAACACTTTTTAAGAAAATATTTCTTTTGTTTCAAAATTACGGGGAAAAATATTCACATTTTTTTTGATGACCAAATGAATTTTTAAAACGTCGAAATAAAAATTAAATATAAAGACTCATTTTCGTTTTTTAGTCGCGTTTGTTTTCCTACCACTTCAAATAGAGCTTTATTTTTTCGTACCTTATGAATTACTTCAGCTCAGGCTATGAAGCATAGTCCCATGTCTTCTGTATTGATCACTCTCCTTGATAGCATTCTGATAATAAAGATTGCATTTCTTGTTCCAGTTATAACACAACCTATGGCTAAATCCAGTCAACCTTCCTGACCTTTAGTCAATTCCACCCACGTTGAGTTGTTGATCTCGGATTAGCCAATGCAGGATTGCTTGTTGTCACTTGATGAGGCTGGTCCAGACATGAGAGGGATTGGTATATAATGAAAACCAGATTTAAGACTGCAACAAGATCGTGTATATATATATATATATATATATATATATATATATATATATATATATATATATATATATATATATATAAAATAAATACAAGATTAGAAGCAAGTCAAAGTAAGTGACGAAAAAGAGATATCAATTTGTTGGTATTTCAGTAGCCCGATAATATTCGTGTTTTGTATCCCCACCGACCGATGGTTTATTCAACTTCCAGCTGGTTGAATTTGAACTGACGGTCTATTGCAATATCTCTCAGGTCCCGGCCAATTTCTTTCTACATTCTCATTTCAAATACAGGACCCGAACTAATGCTTTTTTCCACCTCAGTTTTATTAAAAAGACTAAAAACTGGGGTGTTAAAGTTAAGTATGGGGTTTCTATTTCCCCCTCCCTGTATATGACTTACTATCTTGACATGTAAGTAATATCATTTAAACATTTCGATTCCAGGGGAAAGAGAGAAAAACCCACTCTCTGTAATTGTCTGTCTGTTTTTATCAGCTGTCCTGGTAATCAGTATTCAAAGCCGTATTTTAACCTAGGGTCACATTTCGTCAAAACACATTGACAAATATTTTGACTAACTAACTTTGATAAATTCGCTTACTTCTTTCAACAAAAAATAGTTTTGCACTCATTGTACACTGAATCTGTATTTTCCACTTTTTATCACTACTTTTCCCGACAAAAATAATTGTATTCTCCAATTTTAGTGAAATCTCTTCTAATCTTGAAAATCACTTAAAATTAATACCTGCTATCTGAAAATAGGATTACACAGTGTCTTTAACAAAACATTGTTCTAGTCTTATTTCCACTTTAATACTACCACGCATTCTGTTAATCTAAATCCAGATGATAAGTTTCGTGATATGACTCCTTCAGTTAATTGTCCGATGGAGCTCACATTTATTTGCATCTCGTTTTTTTAGGCAGCATTGTGAAGAATCGATTTTCCGAGTTCTGTCTTTTTATTGCTATTGTTTAATACTTTATTTACGTTCGTAATCTCATCGAGTCTGAAATCTTCTAAGACTGATATAATCTCTTATTAAAATTCGGGTGCCGCTGCTTCTGCTCTCTTCATCATCGCTATTGAAAAACTTAATTCTGACTTTAATATTTCAGGTCCGTCTCTGTTTTTCGTCATAGAAAGGTTAATTGATGTATTTGTTGCACTTGTCAATTACTTTTCTTTCATACTTTTAACAAAATTTAAATTATCATTTACTAAGTCTAGTGTTACATGGAAGAAGTTTGCTACTTTTAAATTAATGTTGATTATTACTTTTATTACTTTTGAATTATCTATGGATTAGTTTTCTTATTTTATCGGTTTTAAAATGTGTGGAATTTTGTACTATCATATGTCCATCATCTCAATATAACCTTATGTAATAAGTGTTCATAATATAGTGGGCGGTGAGATTGTACAGAGCAAATAAGCCAATGAAATCGGAAGAATCGCATAGTCCAACGCACCCATAGTGATGTCAAATTGGTCACCAGAATTATTTATTATGCATTGTCTTTCATTAGGTATAAGAACGGATGCCTTGGTGACCATTATAATATTATATTCATCTTCGGTTAAGTCTGAATAATATGGGGCGAATTGTCAAAGTGAAAAGGTCTTTGTAAATTATATATATATATATATATATATATATATATATATATATATATATATATGTGTGTGTGTGTGTGTGTGTGTGTGTGTGTGTGTGTGTGTGTGATAAAACAGTAGTATTAACGTATTTCTCAGTAAAAGTGTTTAATAGGAAGGATGAAACGTATATAAATATAAAATTGAACACTAATCTCAAAATCAAGCAGTAACAGTCTGTTTCATGACTGATATATATATATATATATATATATATATATATATATATATATATATATATATATTCAGTCATGAAACAGATATATATATATATATATTCCGTTGAATAGCTAATGTAGATTGCGGAATTGATATAATATACATTTTTGGCTTTGTAAATAGATATTACTATTACCTTCGAGCCCTCTACGCAGTTCATTTTTAATATTGATAAAATTAATAATAATAGAATCTGATTTTGTGGATTTTTCCTGTATACACTTCATTTTTGGGGGATTTAAAATATATATAAATATATATTGTACTCGACCAATTTTTTCTACTATTCGTAAGGATGGCCTCCCCACTCATCTTGTTAATTCTGTTATTTACAAATTTGAATGTAGTTGTGGACACGACTACATAGGGAGGACGTCTCAGCGGTTGGATTTTAGAATTAAACATTTACCTCCTAGAATTTTAAATCCAGCTGCTAGCAATAAAAAGTTGTTAATACATCCAGGTCGTCCATTACGCAAGGTGTTATAAATAGCAGGAATTGTGTATGTGGATTGAGTGTGAACCGTTTTACTATTTTTTCACGGTCCCACTCTTTATATTATCTAAAGATGCTAGAGTTACAATACATCAAATCCCGCAAGCCTTCCCTCTGCAAACAGAAGGACTGCTTGCTGTGTTTGAATGTCATTGGACTCTATTATTCCTTGTAATCTTTTTCTCACTCACCCCCATTAATCATTTTTATTATACATGTCTCCTGTTTCCATAAATTAACTTTGTTTTAGTTCTTAGTAAAAATGTAATTTAAACTACGCTTATTTCTATCTATCTATCTATCTATCTATCTATCTATCTATCTATCTATCTATCTCAGACTTCTCATTATCTATCTATCTATCTCAGTCTGTTCATATCTATCTATCTATCTATCTATCTATCTATCTATCTATCTATCTATCTATGTCTGTTCACATCTATCTATCTATCTATCTATCTATCTATCTATCTATCTTAATAGAAATAATAGCTTTGTCATGGGAAATTGTGAAGTACTTTTGGCTTGAAGCTGTATACCCTCGTGGTGCTGTTGTTCCCCATGACATTGAGCACCAGTAAACCTTTTTTCACAGACTAGTGTTAACGACCGCCTGATAATTGCGTGAAAACACATGTAACTGGCGGCTGTGGCCAGTCTCTGTCCACTTGAAATTTATATATATAAGCGAGCCGAAAGCTTAGAACCAGCATAATAAAAAATATTTAAATATTGGACAATTTTTCTCTTTATTGTCACCTGAAATTAAAGCCAAAATGTGATGCTTAGAACGCCTCATGATTAAACATAATGGACATTCATTGTCTGTTGTATTTAACAGTATATGTTTAGAATATATATATATATATATATATATATATATATATATAAAAATTATGGTTTAGCGAAATAATGAGTACTGCATAATTACCTCCCAGAAATACCTCCTACACAACGTTAAGGCATTAACTGAATGAAGACACCATCTCTGCCAATGTCTTTTCATCATATGGGTGGTATTTCTAGGAGGTATATCTGAAAAGTATTTCTGATGTACCCTGTCGTATAACAGGGTACAGTTTCTTTAAACTAAATTCGGTTCTCACTGGAGGAACAACAGCTGTGTCCTTGTACCAGACTTAGCTAATTTTGGGATATATTGCTCTCTCTCTCTCTTTCTCTTTCCCTCCTTCTCTCTCTTTCTCTCTACCTCCTTCTCTCTCTTTCTCTGTCTGTCTCTCTACCTCCTTCTCTCTCTTTCTGTCTGTCTCTCTCGCTCTCTCTCTCTCACCAGCACTCACACAGAACACGTCTATAAAATTATGTAGTGTGGGCATTCACACCCTTGATGACAAAGATTCGGTCAGTCTGTCTGTCTGTCTCTCTGTCTGTTTGCGCGGATATGCGTGTGTGTATGCGTGCGTGATAAATATTTTTTTGTTAGGGTGGGGCAGGTTGTTAATATTATAGCGATCATTTTTCAGTTTGAATTTCGAAACAGGAAGAAAGGAAAAACATTTAAAAAATAAACAATGCCATGTCTTATTATTTAATTAACCACACCTTTTTAGCGAAATAAATCAAGGATGCTTAATAACGGAACAAATTCCGAAGCGTAAACATATACACTCATTTCGAAACAAACATCTATATAACCCACATTTAAATATTCACATTACTTGCAAAAAGTATATTACCTCGCTTTGTTAACGTGACCGTTACGCCCTGTCAATACCTAATAAACGTTTTGATCGCATGGAAAGGCGAAAAAACATATCAGAGATGTTACTTGGCTACAACGAGAGAGAAAGAAAGGAGAGAAAGAAATAATGAAAGGAAGAAAGAAGGAAAATAGAAGTGTTTAACCCGTCCGCCAAATACCTCATAAATAATGGACTATTTTATTTTGATCGCGTGGAAAAATGAAAAAGACATGAGTGACGATACTTGATTTTAGTGAAAGAAACAAACAAACAAGAAAGAAGATAAATGTTTAACATTTGTTTTTGTGAAATACAAAAAGTGTCAATTTCAAATCGTTTCATTTGTACCCCCTTACTTCTTTAAAGAACGACGAGTATTTATTTTGTAAAACTTATTAAGCTTAAGTATTTAACGATGTGATAGGGGAATTTCTACTGATATTTCTTGTCATAACACTCTCTATGAGCTCATTCAATCATTAACTTAAGAACTATTTCTATTATATAGTGTTTTATGTGTTTGGGCTGATTGACTTGTTTTTTACGGTTTATCAACCTCGTTATTTAAAGCTAGCAAATATTTTTATGTTGCAATAATTATTTTGGCGATAATAATGACTTACTGATACAAGTCGTACAAATTAACCCATAGCTAGAGGGAGAAGAGGTGGAGTTGTACCTTTCCCAAGGGTATTTGCGCGTATTTAAATATAACGAACCCAATTGGAATTGGAAATTAGTTCTCAGGTTTCCGATTCTAAGATCTCATCCATTACACTAAGCGCACATCCAAGCTTACAACACCTGGTATTCCCAAGTGGTCATCCATGTAGATACTTGCCAGGATCGACGTTGCTGAACTGTAGTGATTGTATCAGAATCGGTGTTTCAATGTGATACAGTTGTAAGCCTTTTCATGCATTTCCAAAGAGAACAGAGCAGGATCAATCGATTAGTAATATCACAGAGTACAGGAAAGTGGTTTCATGCCTTTTCCATATGCATTAATATTTTTGGGATATACACAAAAATTAAATTTAATTATGCTTTTTAAAAACGGTGATAAACTTTTCCTTTTTTAACAAGTGTATATATATATATATATATATATATATATATATCTTTTTATGAATTTGATATTTTTTAAGTTGAAAATCTGGTCGAATTTATTTTGTGAATTTCTAATGCATTCGTTAAATTATTATTTGTTCTGTCTCTTCTGTTTTCATATATATATATATATATCTTCTGTTTTCATATATATATATATATATATATGAACACAGAAGAGACAGAACAAATAATAATTTAACGAATGCATTAGAAATTCACAAAATAAATTCGACCACATTTTCAACTTAAAAAATATCAAATTCATAAAAAGAGAAAATTTATTCAGAAGAAAAATTCTCGAGAGCGCCGCCATCAAATAACAAAATATGAATTTACACCCCGTTTTTTTCCCAATCTCACCTTTTCTTATAAGAACAACACTCTCTCAGACCAACATACACAAACTCCAAAGAAAACGGTTAATTTCCATCATTTTAATAATTCAGAACGTGACAATACACTGCACATGGAAGAATTCTCTTCAAATAAGATCTATGACGTTTTTGAAAAATCTTTAAAATTTCTGTTAATTTTATGAATAATTTTTTTTTTTTAGTCATATACTCCCAAGCAAGGCGAAAACGGGGGCTACGTAAGAGTGAAAAGGTTGGAAAAGAGAAACCCGGAAACCACATTCTAAACAGGAAGCAAGGGATGAGCCTCTTCACCTGTTCAATAGACGTGGGTGGAGTGTGAACCGGGCGAGAGTTTAGTCTATCTACTCCAATTGAAAAAAATAAAATAAAATAAAATAAAAAAGAGTGAAAAGATTGGAAAAGAGAAAAACTGGAAACCACATGTCAGCGTTTTTCCAGTCACCAACAATGTTTTGTTCATAGATACGTTATTTAAAATAGAATTAATTTCATCTTTTTGCCTTGATAAAGTCCATCATAGGATGAAACGCGTAGGCGAGAAAATATAGTTTTCCTCTTGTCTTCTTTATTTAACAATATATATATATATATATATATATATATATATATATATATATATATATATATATATACTGTAATGGTTGTTACAATGGTTTATAAATTCATAGTATCACTACACAAACATTTTTGGGTTTCGAAGCTAGCCCTTTTTTGTGGACTGCTTCATCTTCAGGTGATTTTTTTGAAATGAGAATTATTTAGTTGAAAAGACCGTTTATTTGTGTTGGATTTGTTTTTTGGGGGGTGTTAGAGGGGTTGGTCTGTAATTTGAGTTCTGTTGACCTTTTTAAGATCTTAGGGTTAAGTGTTTGTTTGTAGCTGAGTTCAGGATAAGTTTATCTATTTATCTTGTGTGGGTTAAGGCTGCTGGCGCTTTGCGTGTTGTTATTTGGTTTGGGGGTTGGTAGGTGTTGTTTTGTTTTGGGGTTGGTTTCTTCTTACTTTCATTTTTGTTATTTTGTATTGGGGTATGTGCTTTTTTGTTTTTTTATTTTTTTGTTTTTTATCGTGTCGATATTTTTATTTATTTTTCTACTATTCTGCTGCAGCTGCACTATTTTTGTTGGTATTGTATAGGGTTTGTTTTCTTTTTCTGTTTATGTATAGGGTTTGTTGTGTGTGTTTTTTTTTTTAGTTTTTTGGGGGGAGGATTCGTGGGTGGGGTGTTTATTTGTTTACTTAAATTCTAGCGAGAAATATTTGCTGCTAATTCGTCTCTACGGTTTAATAAATCGTTGCTGTTGGGGTACTGAAGAATGTGTAGTTTTTCACTTAGACATAAAGAGCAGATGTCGTTAAGTGAGTTGCAAGTTATAGTTTTTTCTAGGATTTTCCATTTTACTTTGGGTTTCTGTTTTGAGTCCTTTAGCTTCCAAAAGTATGTGGAAAGGGATGTTTGGTTTCGGTATAAGCTGTTTTTAAATGAGGTTAGGTGCAAGTACCAGCGCGGCTGAAAAGTATTCTTAGTTGATCCGATATACACTTTATTTATAGTTGGATTTTCGATGGATGTTATGTTGCATTGATAGATTATTGAGTTTGTTTTGCATTTATTTTGTAGTGGCCAGTTGCTAGGGTTTCTACAATTGCACATATTTTCGTTGTTGGGTTTGATTGTGTTTTGGTTGTCGGTTTTATTTTGATCTGCGTGTTGATTTAGGATATATTTGTTATGGTTAGTTATGATTTTTTCTAGGTTGTTTGTGCAGCTGTAGCTAAGTTTGCGTGTATTTTTGTTGAAGATTTTACTGAGAGGGTTATTTGTTGGGAAATGTTTTTTAATTAATTTCAGGAACTTTTATCCTAGCTTGGTGTTGATCATTTGGTTGAAAGGAGGTGTTTTCCAAATGATTTTTCTGTTTCTACTTATCTTGTTGAGGTTATCGTTTGTTATGTATTGGATGTCTTGGTTTCTGTAGCCGCTTTTTTTAATGACTTGTTGTAGAGAGCTTTGTGTTTGTCGAATATTTCTTTGTTGGACGAGTTTTGACTGATTCTATGTTCTATGGAAGAGGGTATATGTCTAATTATACTCGGGGGGGTGGTTTGACTTTGGGTGGATGTATAGTGGGTATTCATTGGGTTTTATGTGTGGTTTGTAATTGTTGTTGACTAAATCTAGTGTGGCATCGAGGAAGTTTGCTACTTTTAAATTTGTGTTGACTATAACTTTTAGGTTTAAAACTTTAAATTCTCTATGTATTAGTTTTCTGATTTTGTCTGTTTTAAAGTGTGTGGAGTTTTTTTACTATCATTAGACCGTCGTCTCTATATAGTCCTATGTCCTGTGTGTTAATGTCTTGGTGAGCGGTGAGATTGTACAGAGTAAATAACCCGATGAGATCGGAGGACTCTGCGGAGTCCAGCGCACCCATTGTGATGTCGAATTGGTTTACAGCGTTGTTTTTTATCCATTGTTCTTGGTTGTGGATAAGAACAGATGTCTTTGCCGCCATTATGATATTATATTCCTCCTTTGTTAGGTCCGAGTAGTGTGTGACAAATCCCAGTGCTAAGGTAAAGAGGTCCTTAGTGATTAACGGGTAGTAATCCACTATGTCGAATTGGATCAAAGAACAGTTGTTTTTTTCTTTGATGTTGTTGAACCAATTTATGACGTCAGTGATGTTTGACCATTGGAGTAATCCGTGTTTTTGTTTTATCTGTTCATTAATTCGTTCGAGGATCTTTTTGCTGATTTTTCCAATTTCTGGTCTTGTTGGGTTTATTATTCTCGTGGGTAGGTTTATTTGGAAGTCTGTTTTGTGGTCTTTTAATGTGATGTATGCTTCCTTGGTGTGGAGTTTGCTTGCTTTTTCACTTATTTTTAGTTTATCTGTGATTTCTTTGCTGGTTGTATCCATCTTGTCGACTATATCTAATTTGTTGTTGTTCGTCTTTTTATAGTTTTTTGTTAAGTTTTTTTTTTTTTATTAAGGCTGTGTATTTGGCTGGTGATAATGTATAGAAGTTTTCAGTTTTGTCTGACTTAACTAAGAGTTTGTTCGAGGATTTTATTTTTGAGATGACTCGGTCGAGGTTAATTTGAAATTTGTTTTTTCTTTTGTTGAAGGTTATGTTTTTTATTACTTGGAAAAGGTCATTTTCAAATTTAGATAATTTTTCTATTGTGGGTGCGTTTTTTATGCTTTTAAATCCATAAAGTTCCGGGTCTTTTGGTGTCTTGCTGTTCTTTAAGAAGAAGTAGGCTTTCCACCTCATCCTTCTAATTAAGTCCTCTGTTTTATGGATTAGTTTGACGAAATATTCCCGTTTGTTTGGGTTGGGAATGTTTTTGAGTGAGACTTCGAAATTCGTTTTTTCCATTGTCGGTTGTGGGATAAAAATAAATGTGGATAGTGCTCTACCTATGATGGGAGCTATATATATATATATATATATATATATATATATATATATATATAAGAAAAATTAAGGCAGACACGTTATTTCATGGTAAATCGGAAGTATAGGCCTATACCGGTAGTGTGTGCGTGTATATATATATAGTACCGGTTCTTTTGTTAATACTGCGCAATAACCTGTGCATCAAATGAACTATTCTGGTGTCCAGTTTTTCTGCTCTCTTTCCCATGCTAGTCTCTTCTTCTTATTGGCTGGCCGAAGCAAAGGCTTCCTGGCTACCTTGTAAAATTTTGCAAACTAATAATAACAAAAGAACCATACTATTTTCATTTCGAATTATCCACTTGGCAATAAATACTAAAAATAGTATGAAATACATCGTTTTTTTTTTAAACTGGGATGACCTAAAAATTTTGGCCGGTAGTGCATATATACGCGCGTGCACACACACACACACACACACACACACACACACACACACACACACACACAACGGTCTTAGGGAGGATGTTTCTGCATGTGACCTCATGTAAACCTTACTAAATAGAAAGATAGACAGGAAAGAATAGCGGGTTGGGGGGAAACAGAAAGAAAACAAATTGAATAGAATTGTTTGTCCAAAAAGCCGAGCTATTGTTGAAAGACAGAATAGCGTTTTCTTTCTTAATACAGATGAACAAGTAGAAAGGTTTCAAAAATGAATCTCGAAAAAGTCGGAATCAATACGCTTAAGCGGACATCTTTTCGGCCAATTCTCAATATCATGACCATACGTTTTGTCTTCTTGCAGTTGATAATTACACCCTTGTGCAAATTAATTGAAACAACTGTTTAGTGTTCTTTATTTCACCATACGGCAGTTTTAGACCTACTAGAGTGACAGGGTGTAATTGATTTCTAATTTTCCTCAGATTAGGTCATTTGCAGTGGTGTACAGTAATATGAATCTATTTTTGGGTGTATGATGAATTTTTTTTTAACCTTGAAAATATTGCGTTATCCGTGATCGCATCAGATTATTATTAAGCCCAGACTCTATTGTTTCGACACTCGATTAGTTGTCCTACGGCTATTGTCTTAGATGGACGTTAGTCCAAGGAAGTGTACAAAAAGTGTAACGCTGCATGAACATACTGGCAACCCTTACAGAGAGATCGCGGATGTTGTTGTTGTCAGCCGTTCAACTGTCAGTCGTTTCATCAATGTGAAGAAACAAACTGGATCCATAAGTCCGGATCAGCAATCAAAGGACCTTTTTCAAATGTAAGTCGATCGCAGTTTTTCATAGGAATTTCATAGATATATACATCCAAAAACGGTTTATCTCTACCTAGACCTTGTGAAAATTAATTGCAGCAACTGCTTTAGTTTCCTTTCTTTTACCATATGATCAGTTTTAGACCCACTGGAGTGACAGGATACAATCGATTTCTATTTATTTTTCAGATTAGGCCATTTTCCATGGTGTGCAGTAATATAAATCCATATGATAAAGAATATAGATATACATCCTTGTGCACATTAATTGAAACAACTGCTTTAGTTTACCTTCTTTCACCACTGGAGTGACAGGGTAATTGATTTCTTTTTTTTCTTAGATTAGGTCCTTTGCACTTGTGTGCCGTAATATGAATCCATTTTCGATGTGTATGATGAAATTTGTTTGTCTTTGAAAAATATTGCATCATCTGTGATTGCATCAAATGTTTATCACACCCAGACACCATTTTCTCGACTGTCGATTAATTACCCTACAGCCATTATCTGCGATGGACATTACTCTAAAGAAGCCTACGAAAATTGTAAAGCTTCACGAACACACTGGCAAGCCTTACAGAGTGATCACAGATATTGTTGGTGAAAGCATTTCAACTGTCAGTCGTGTCATCAAAGCGAATAAACAAATTGGATTCATCAGTTCATCGTAAAGGAAAATGCGATAGGAAGAGAAAAACAATCTCAAGAGACGACGTATACGTGATCAGGAGACAGTGTGAAAGATCCTAGGAAGACATTATTCGTTTTGTTTTAATTTTAATTAATTTTCGCAGCGGTGTAGATTATCTACAAACCACATTTCAGCTGCCTCTAATTTTCTTTTCATCCGCGAGGGGATTATCCAACGTTCACTGTCATATAAGAGGACCAATATCACATAGCAATCCAACACACTTTTCTTTGTTTCTGATAATTTCTTTTCGTTTCCCGGCACCTTGTTTAGCTTTTGGAATGCCTATTTCGCAAGTCCAATGAGTACTTCGGATCTCCCTGTCACATTTTCTAGCCTCTGTTAAAATGCATCTCAGATATGTAAACTTCTGTACTGGTTTGATATTGACAACTCACATCTTGGGGTTTTCCTCTTGCTGATGACCATATTTTCTGTCTTTTTGCAGTTGAGGGTTAAGTTATCTACACAGCACCGTGAGTTTTTTTTTATCCTATGTTACTTCAGCGTCAAGTCGATTATAACTCTCCACTACTTCTTCATTATCCGTAAATTGCCCTTGAGAAAGATAGTAGAATGTCTCCCCGTTGTTTTCTCCGTGGGTTTGAATTCAAAGTAGTCTCTCTCTTAGATTGGGTACAACACAAGTTTAAATTTCTCAGTCTACCTTGCTATTTATTGTAAGTCAGGAACAGTTAGATTCATGCCTTTATTCTCTTTGATTTGCCATATATATTGGTGTTGTGCCTTGTTGCGTTCTTTATGGCTTTGAGTTCAAAATAATCTTCCACTTAGAATAGCTGTCTACCATGCTATTTAACCTATACCTGGGAGAGAAGAGATGGATTCGTACCTTTCCCAGGAGAATCTGTGTGGAAGAGAACACAAATAGACAAGGCCAAAATTTGAACTCGTCTCGCCGATTTTACTTTCCGCGTTATCATCATCTTGCCCGCAGTGACACAATAACTCTTGTATTTTTCACCCTGCTTTCATCTTTTTCGCAACTATTCGTCCGACTATTCCATGCTCTTTGCCGACTATCCAGGCAGACAGTTTGCCTACATGACTCGATAGACGATCGATATTGGTAAAGAGAACTTCAAGCTCTGATCAACAAATCGATATAGGACTTTGTAATGGGCAGTAGATGTGATTAGCACACAGGTTGATTGTATTGGTAGGTATGCAGAGACGAAATACATCGTGTTGTTGAATTTACAACATCGGAGCAGAATATATTAAGCAAACACTAAAACTACAAGCTACTATTTGTGATAATTTAGCAAGCGTTACTTTGTCTAACACAAAACCACAATTTGTTTAGTGTGGTCCTAGCCGATCATCATTTCAAGTACATAGGTAATCCAATGGCCAAATTTGACATTGCTTAACTCGGCATTTATAGCAAATATTGGCTGTAAGCCTTCACCAGTCAGTCTGACACAAAGTCATGCGTTCTAAGTGTTTCAACGCAGTAATTCGCTGGCTATATTCATCGCTACTTTTAAGCTGTTACGTATCCAAGTAATGAACAGGTTTGACGCTGCTTAGTCTTCGGATGAAAATCGACGTTTTCAGCGTAACATGATTGTTTTCAGCGTACCTTGACTTCTTTACTACTTTGCCTGACACAAGGCCATGAGTTTTAAGCGTTCCTAAACGGTCATGCACTGGCCAGATTCGATGCTACTTATAAACGGTCACCTATCCAAATAATGATTAACTTTGACGTTGCTTAATTTGGTCCTTAGACGAAAATTGGTGTTTTCAGTCTATCGGGACTGTAACGACTTTTTACTAATCAGAAACAAGGCCACCAATTACTAGTATTACTAAATGTTTTCCCACTTATTAAGTTTGACGCTACTTATAACTGACGTTGTTTAATTTAGTTTTCAAACGTTCCTAGATTCTTCTCCGTCGAGCTTATCTCCTTGGTGCCCTCCTCATGTAAATCTACTCGAGTTACTAGACTGGCAACAAGGTCCCAAAACAATCAAGTGTAACCATAACTTCTACTCTAACAGCTTCTTTTCTCACACTTTCCGTCTGTGGAACTCTCTTCCGTATTCCTGATTCATTTCTTATTTCCATCATTCCCATACGTCTTCTCGCGTTACACTTTGCTCTCACGCAGCTCTCTCTACACCAATGTAATCATCCTTCTCTTACCCAATATTTAGTCAGCCTTCCCACTTAAGGCAAAATATGACACAGGGCCATTTTTATGTGGGTCTTCTGGGCCATATAGCCCGGCCAAAAATATCTGTCTATTTTTCCCCAGTCGTGACTCTACCCTTCGGCGGAGCCACGACTGGGTTGGTGCTCTCTGCCCGAAGACAAAAAGCTGACAGTAACAAAGGTAGCACTTCTCTTACCCATCTCCGACACCTACTGTGACCTGTTTCACCCTCTCTTCCCCCTCCTATTATGTAGTCTCCTGTGTATCAGTGGCAGCACTTCCTTGCTTGGGGTGAGACAATTATAAAAAAATCAGTGCTTTAAGCGTATCTTTACTGTAAACTTTCTTAACTAATTTTACTTTGTTCGACACAAGGCCATTAGTTCCTTATAACGTGTGGGGTTATTAAGCAATCATTTACTAGCCAGATTTGATGCTACTCACGAGTAATCATCTATCCAAGTAATAACCAGGCTTAACATTGCTTAACTATTTTGACTCTAACCCGTCTTTACTGATATTTGATTAGTCTACGAAGTTTTAGAGAAAATGGAAACAAAAAGGATACTTATACTTAACATCAGGAAGATAGGCAGCACATAATGAGGAAAGATGGTTTGGAAAATTTGATACCCACAGGCTAACGTCCTGAAGGATCATGAAACATAGAATAAGAGAAGAACGTCACTAGGCTATACTTTGTTACTTATTCAATTGGTTTACGGCCTATCACGTTGAATACACCCGTTCTCGCTCGATCACCGAATTTAAGCAACGTTGAGCCTGGTCAATACTTAGATGGGTGACCGCTTGGGAATACCAGATGCTGTAAGCGTATAGTGACGGATATGCGTTGTGGTGCAGTGGATATCGTCTCGGAAAGAGAAACCGGTGAGCCGAGTTCGAATTCCAGTTGAATACCCTGCATTCACTTAAGCACTGGTACCCTTGGGAAAGGTATTAATCCGTCCCTTCCCTCCAGTTATGGGTTAAATAACAAGCGTAGGACTTGGGGACCCTAAAAACAAATCCTAATGATACTCGAAAAGAAAAATGTATTACTAGACACAAAACTTATATAAAAAACAACAATAAATTGTTGAAAGTAAAAGGTATTACCAGCAATAAATAAATAATGTTTAGTTGGCAATAATTGACCCGCCGAGATTTGCCATAAAAACAAAACAACCAACTTATTCAATTACTGCAAACGAAAATAGGAAATTTAGTGGGACTGATAAATAATTTTTTAACAAAAATTCAAATAAAGACGATGTTCACCCTGTACAAAGCCAAAGAGTCACTTGAGATTACAATGTAAGAAACACAGGTTATGCGGATATATGCGGGGAAGATAAAGGTTAACTCTAGACTTAGGTTAATCCTCTTGTAGTGATCCTCTTGGTAACCGGTGCTATAAGGTCATCAGTTATCCGTCACACCCAGATGGTGCATAGGGCAGCAACTTTTTGTTGCTGTTTCTGTAACAAACCGTTTTTACGGGGCAGGGTTGTTAGCCCTGCGCCCAACCCCAAAAACTGGAGGACCGGTGGACCATTCTTGGTCCTTACGTTTACAACACCTGGTATTCCCAAATGGTCGCCCATTTAAGTACTGACCAGGTACGATGTTGCTTAACTTCAATACACCCGTTCCCGTCCGATCACTGAAGTTAAGCAACATCGGAACTACTACCTTGTAGCGCGTCTACGGCTATATCGTGTTCAATACACCCATTCCCGTCCGATCACTGAAGACGATATAGCCGTAGACGCGCTACAAGGTAGTAGTTCCTTTTTTTTTTTTTAAATATAATCGTTTCATTACTGCCACTGGGTCGCAGGGGTTATATAAGAAGAGAGTGAAAAAAAAAAGGAACAAGTCACAGGGGGTGTCTTAGAATGGGTAAGAGAAGGACAGAAAGACAGGGTGTGAAGAGAGTAATGAGAGTAAAGCGGAAAGGGGGAAGAAGAGGATAAAACAGGAAGTGTCGGAGAAAGGATGGCAGTCAAGGAGATAGGAGATGACAATTGACGTTGCCTTTAAACTCTTGGAGATTGTAGCTAACAGGGAAACAAGTATATGGAAGGGAGTCCCACAGGCGGGAGAGTGGGAGAAAAGAAGCTGGTGGAGTAGATTACATTTGATTGTTGTCATCGTAAAAGGGTTGGAAGTTGCTTGAATAGAACCAAAGGAATCCGAAGAGAATTATGGTGGCTCGCTACAATGTGTGTGGCATGGCGGGTCTTAGCCGTGAAGGAACTGGCTGGTAGAACTAAGAAGTGTAGTTCATCTGAATACTCACCATAGAGATAAGGACAGAACAGCGAGAAGCTTTCGACGCATCCTCTGTAAGAAAGGGGTTGCATAGCGGTACACAATTCGTCGCCAACAAGAAAGCGGAGACGCTTTTGGGCTCTATCGAGAGTGGAAAGTGAAGATTGGGCAGGTCTCCTTCATATATGGCAGCAGTATTCCATTCTCGGTCTGACCTGGCTTGCATAAATCTACAGGATAGCAGGAAGAGTCGGGTACTGAGATCTGATCATTTCTCAGCATCTTTAGTGATGGGTCGTGTGACACGACTTCTACAAGGCTTAGGTCGAGTTTAATTCCCAATAAGCCCACAAGGCACCGAACCTACCTGAGGGATCCTCCGATTATCTTGATTGTTGAGAGTTCTGTCTGCGATCAACGATGGAGGAAGGTCAGTCAGTCAGTTAAATGCCATACATGATACACGCTTGGGCGATCATATCTTGAAAGAGACATGACTGACTGGGCAGAAGATTTTCAGGCAGTAGTTTTCCATTACATTCTGCGTTAGATTGGTTGCTAGCCAAGGCTATAGAACCCAATCTGTCCTGTTATTTAACGCATGGAGGGAAGAAACGGATTAATACCTTTCCCAAGAGTATTTGCGCGTAAGTGAATGCAACGAATTTAACTAGAATTCGAACTCGGCAACCCGATTTGTCCTTCCGAGCCGATATCCTCTGCATCACAACGCACATCCGTAGGAGGAAGGTGACTATTTTGGTTTTTGTGGCACTCAATGTGGCTGGGTTGTGCGTTGTGGTGCAGCGGATATCGGCTTGGAAGGACAAATCGGGTTGCTGAGTTCGAATTCCAGTTGAATTCCTTGCATTCACTTCCGCACAAATATTACTGGGAAAGGTATTAATCCATCTTTTCCCTCCAGTTATGGGTTAAATAACAGGGCAGATTGGGTTCTATAGCCTTGGTTGGTAACCAGTCTATTGCAGAATTTAATGTCAACCTACTGCGGGATAATTTTCTGCCCAGTCGGTCATGTTTCTTTCTAGGCAGGTCATTTATGTAGAGAAGGAAAGGGCTTGACCGAGAAGTGGAATTTTGGGGAAGTTCGCATTGATTACGTTGGTCTTGGTGGACTGATTATTAAGAATTTAATAAGTGAGAAGAAAAAGTTAGAAACGAACCAAGTATTTAGGTCATTCATGCAGAAAAGAAAAATAGTAACGTATTTTCTTCTTCTTTTTTTTTTTTGCTGGTGGGGAATGTTTGGATTTATAAATTAAGAAACGTGAGATATCTCAAAAAATTGGCAAGTTACATGTACGCTTAATGTATTCGTAAAATTTCTCTCGACTATGAATGATACAGCCGATAGATGGCGTTACTAAGCTTGTAAAATACGCCTGCGAAATAAGTGAGTCACATGGCAAATTAACGTTGGCTTTACAGACATTCAATCGATAAATTATTAACCTTTTTGCACACTACTTGTCACCCTGTGGTTGATGTGATGAGTTCTTTTTAAACTGTAAACGTTAGATCTTTCTACACGAATTTGCAGATTACACTTCAGGATAGACATTTATACCAGTTTTTTTTATTTCGAAGACTGTCATATTTTGCACTACTTTATTTTCAAGTGATGTTTACAATTACTTCATTTATTGGCATCTATGTCCGTTACTTTTCTCCTACGATCAAAGTGTAGTATCTTCTCAAATCCTTACCTAATAATAATTTCATAATAAAAAACGATGGAGAGCAGGGCGGGAAAATTTGAAGGAGTGCTTGACGAAAGAAAGTTAGAAGGTAATAAAGCTAAGCAAAATAAAAATAAAAACCAAGTGTAAAGGAAATATATGCATATATATTTTTTAACGAGTTCCAATTTCCCCTCTATAAGTAATTTTTGTGTCCTGTTCATTATTAACAATTCTGCCGACGAGTACCTTTGATAATGTGTTAGCTGAAATGGTCCTAAGGTCTTTCATTATGACGTTAACTTTATTTAAATCTGTTATTTCTGTGGTCACAAATCTCTTTTTTTTTGTATATATATATATATATATATATATATGTGTGTGTGTGTGTGTATGTGTGTGTGTGTGTGTGTGTGTGAATCGAAAGCTTAGAACCAACTTAATAAAACATTATCCAAATGGAGAATTTTTGTCTTTATTTTCACCTGAAATTAAAGCCAATATACGACGTTTAGAACGGCTTATGATTAAACATAATAGACATTCATTGTCTCTTATATTTAACAGTATATATATATATATATAGGTATTTCAATCACAGATCTACATTCAAAATAGAAAAATTAAAAAACTGTACAAAATTGGCTAGCCACGTGGGGAAATTAAAATCAAAATATGGAAAAGACCCAGAAATAACATGGAGTATATTAAAATCAGGATGTACGTTGTGGTACAGTGGATATCGACTCGGAACGAGAAACCGGGGAGCCGAGTTCGAATTCCAGTTGAATCCATTGTATTCACTTACGCGCAAATACCCATGGGAAAGGTATTAATCCGTCTCTTCCTTCCAGTTATGGGTTAAATAGCAGGACAGATTGGGTTCTTTAGCCTTGGTCGGCAACCAGTCTACCGCAGAAAGCAATGGCAAACTACTGCGGGATAATCTTCTGCCCAGTCAGTCATGTCTCTTTCGAGACATGATCGCCCAAGCGTGTATCACGTATGGCACTTAACTGACTGACATTAAAATCAGCCAAGCCTTACAACGGTGGCAAAATATGTAGTCTGTGCCCAGAACAAAAGTTAGTGATTATGCTATTCCTAAAAAAAAAACTGTTGAATGAAAGAACAGAAATTATGACTAAGTGTAAACATACTAAAAAAATATCTCTTAGGCTCATACAACCATGGATGAAAACGCCATAATTCCTTGTAATTTTAAAAATTGCACGTTCAAAAATTCCTGCACGTGAGCATTCAAAAAAATCACTGTTACGTGAGCGGTCTGAATAAAAACGGTAAAATCTGAATATATATATACTAGCAGTATAGCCCGGCGTTGCTCGGGTGTAATGAAAGCTTCAAAACTAATCCATAGTCCTGGAGCTCAGACTCTTTGGACGTTGGCACGAAAGACTAAAAAGCAATAGTTGTTTCCAGTTAAAGCGAAACCGTAGACTGAAAGAAAAATGAATGGATGTAAGTGAAAATTTGATTTCCTGGTATTGATATCAAATAAGTTTTTTTCGTCGTAAACTGAATTTTGAAGGCTAAATAAGTCCTCTGAGTAAATGGTATCATGGCTGAGACTAAGAATTACAATTATACCTACTTAGAGCCAAACCCGAAGCACAAACTAAAATAAAAGGGCTGAAAAAAAATACAGACATACAGGCAGATAAACAGGCACACACACAAACATATTGCCTTTTATATAAATACATTATCGATTTTCTGCACTATTGTAAGAACTGCAACCTTGAAATTTCTGAATATCGTTTCTTATGTCTTTGTCTATGAGTGTATAAAATTTGATTAAAATCGGACCACTCCTTCTATAAGATGATTTTTTCGATTATCGATTTTCGATATTTATCGGGGGTACCTCGACACAAAACCTAGCTAAGAACACTCGCAGACGCTTATAGTACAACTGTGTAAAATTTCAAGAAAATGTGTTCAGCCGTTTCGGAGTCTATAGGTAACGGATACAGAGAGAGAGAGAGAAAGAGAGAAAGAGAGAGAGAGACACACACACACACACACACAAAGTTCCATTTATAAATAAGTTTATATATATATATATATATATATATATACTGGGTGTGTAAATTTAATGTCCGGGAAAGTCGCAGTGTGTTGCCAATTTTCGCTTTCTTGAGACCCAAACCAGATTAATAATTCATTGCTGATCAGTAGAGGAAGTTTTAGGTGTTCGTGTTATACTATTGGCGGAAATTGAGCAAGAGCAACCTGGATCAGCAGATTAGCATCACGTTTTCGTGAAGATGGATAAAAGTGTAAGGGACACATTAGCTGTGTTAATATGACTTATTGTGAACACCCTATGAAGAAATTAAGAGTTTTTAAATGAGGCACAGTGAAAAGACGAGAAGCGCACACAAGAAATGGCGGGTCGAAGTCTCGAACGACAGTTACAAATGCTTATTGGATTACAAGAATCTATTCGAAGGAGAAGTCACGAAATTTGGCCCGACAAGTGGATTATCCACCTTGGCAATTCTCCTTCTAATAAGGCATTAAGAATCTGCGAGGCCGTAAGTATACAGTACCCAGTGAGGATCGAACTCACTACTCAGTTATAATAGGTCCTAGCGAGACTTTTTGCTAACCCTTACACAACGTTGAGGTGCCCAAATGCAGTATAGAGATATGTATAATAATAAACAAAAAACAGTGTTCGTATTTTTTGTCAAATCGATCCTAATACCGAAAACAAGCATGTCATCTGCAGAACGAATTGCTATGAATTCTGGTGGAACCTGACAGATAATCATTCACTATGGTTTATAGACTCCTGAATCAAATCATCAACTCAGACCCTTATTATCACCTGAAGCGAGTCTATTTTGCAGTATACCTTAAACGCGCAACTTTAATGAGCAGTGATTTTGCCACCCTCAAATATAACGACACAGATCCCCACTTAGCTTCTTTTTTTAATCATTTAAACCCAAGCAACGCAGTACCGCCATTGATGAGCAGGGGGTTACATAAGAGAGTTGAAATACTAGGCATGAGGAGAGTGAAGATAAAGACGAACCAGCTACAGGGGGTGAAAGAGAAAGGACAAGTGAAGGATGGGAATACAGAAGTGAAGACAGTTGCGAAAGTTAGGGAGAAAGGAAAAGAACAAGATACACGAGATGTTGTAGAAAGAGCTGGAAATAAGTCGATAAGAGATGGGAATTGACATTGCATTTAAATTTCTGGAGGTTGTAGCCGCCAGAAAAGCAAGTATATGGAAAGGAGTTCAACAGGTGGGAAGCGAGAGAAAAAAAACTGTTGTAGCAGAATTGTCTCCTGCTGATCTAATTTGTTGCCAGTCTGGTTGCACGAGTAAATCCTTGTGGCAGGGCACCAGTGACTTAAGTTTGTCGGAGAAGAATCCATGAAAATATTTGTAGAAGAGACAGAAGGAAGCCGCATCCCGACGATGAGAAAGTGGCTTGAGTCGAGCTGCCAAGTCTGGACCAATCACATTACAAATTCTCTTTAAGATCCTGTCGAGAACCCTGAGATGAACAGCAGGTGCGCCTGACCAGATATGACAGCAGTATTCTATGCACGGCCGGATGTTTGATTTGTATATGTGCAAGATGGATTCAGGCGGAAAAAACTTCCTGGTCCGACACAGTAACCCAACCTTCCTAGCAGTAGATTTCAAAAACAAAACTAAAAGAAAGCACACGAGAAAACAAAGTCATTAAAATACAAAGTTTTACGTCATTATTAAAACTCGCCAATATAAATACTTTCATCGCATCTTTCTTTTCTTTACAATAAGTTTCAACTGCGCAAAACCCAAGAGCCACTCGAGGTAGCAGGTTACAAAGTAAGAGGCTCAGTTCATGCGGACATGTTTTATTTATTTATAATCATTTCACCCGCAAGCAAGGCAGTACTGCCAGGGGGTCGCCTGGGATACCATGAGAGGCGAGTGATGAGAAATAGGAAAAGGTCACAGGGCGTGTCAGAGCATGGGTAAGAGAAAGATGAGAACAGGTGTAAAAAGAACTGCATGAGAATACAGTGGAAAGAGAGAAGAACACGACACAAGGGTTGTCAGGGTAAGGATACGAGTCAAGGACATAAGAGATGACAATTGACATTGCATTTAAATTCTTGGAGATTGTAGCTGTCAGAGAAGCAAGTATCACTACCGAAGAGAGTTCTACAAGCGGGAAGTGCGAGAAAAGAAACTGATACAGTAGGTTACATTTGATTGGTCTCACTTTAAAAGGTGGGACCTAGTTGCTAGTCTATTAGCTCGAGTAAATTCATGCAGAGGGGGTCACCAGGAAGCCAAGCTCATCGGAGCAGAAGCTGTGAAAGTATTAGTAGAAAAGACAGAGGGAAGCCACATTAACACATCACTCAATAAATCCCGGGCCTAACTAATAACACAACAACTTTTAGGTAAAATTCGATTTTATTCATCAATATAGTCTCATTCTAGGGTGATATACTGATTACAACGCTTCTCTAAAAATTCTATTTTTTCTTTTTTTTTTTTTTTTTTGTTAGAACAATTTGTCTTCGGTCTCAAAATACGCCTCAGTTTCCGATATCACTTCTTCATTGGCGCCAAATTTCTTTCCCTGGAGCATTCTTTTGAGCTCTGCAAACAGCCAATCGTCGCTGGGGGCAAGATCTGGAGAATAGGGTGGATGCGGAAGCAATTCGAAGTGCAATTCATATAGTTTTGACAATTTGTGACACGGTGAGTTGTCTTGGTTAAAGATCACTTTTTCTTCTACATTCCTTCCTTCAAACGCCCTAATAATGCTCTATAATATTCGCTATCGATGGTTCTTGCTTTCTCAAGGTAATCGATGAACAAAATACCTTGCGCATCCCAAAATAAGGAGACCGTATGATGTTTGTGTCATCCCAAAATAAGGAGACCGTATGTTTGTGTCTTTGGTCGCTTTGGGCGGCTTTCACCTGCTGTTGTCCACTCAGCTAACTGCCAGTTTGGCTTTGGCGTGAAGTGGTGGATCCATGTTTCATCCATTGTCATATATTTACGCAAAAACTCCTTCTTGTTGCGTTGAAAATGTTGCAAACAATGCTGTGAATCGTCGACATGTTTTTGATTGACTGCAAGCAAACGAGGCACACACTTTGAACAGAGCGTTCTCATTGGCAAATATTCATGCAAAATGGTGAATACACTGCCTTCTGATATGTTCAAATCCTCTGCTATCTCACGCAATTTCAATTTACTATCGGCCAAAAGGAGTTTGCGGATTTTTTTAGTGTTTTCTTGGACAACTGCCGATTTCGGGCGACCTAATATTTGTGTCTGTACGATAGCGTTAAAGTCTGCATACTACCTCTCAATCGTTGTGTCCGATGGAGCCGAGTCCAAATAACACTTATCAAGCCATTGTTTTGCTTGAGCAGTTTTTTCCCATCAGAAAGCAATGCTTTATCAACACTCGAAATTCAGATGTTTCTATTGTTTTGAAAATTTGCAAAATAGCTTCACTTAAAGAACTGTAATTTGTAAAGTAATAATCCGATTGGGCCCAAATTTTGTCAGGTGCCATTTGAAGGTTAGTACTTCATAAAAATCATATAGATTTTTTTTTAATTAGTGGCGCCATCTATATGTCAGGCCCGGGACTTATTGGGTGATGTGTTACGTCGTAGGGAAAGTGACTGGAGTTGAGCTACCAGGTCAGGATCGATTACATTGCACCCCGAGATGAATAGTAGGGGCAGGTGTGACAGCAGAAGAGATAAGAAGTGCTAGAAGCAAGGATTGTAGTTCGTTCGAATCCTTTCAGTTCGTAGTAATAGGGCAGTGGGAGGCTTGAGATATCTCGTCTGTGAAAGAGGATGGAAAATAATTTGTTATTCACAAAGCCGCCAAGACGATTTTTAAATGTCAAGACAGTTCTCTGTTTTAGGCCTGACCTGGCTCTTGTGATGATAGCACGAGGAGTCAGGTACTTACTAGAGCGGCACTTTCTGAGAAAATACAATTGAACTTACCTTTGATAACAGGAATACAGAAACACATGCAATATTTATTAAGTAAAACTTTATTAATTAATAATCTAATTAACTCTTAATCTATTCAGTAGCCTAATACCTCTATTAGAAATTACATTAGCCCAATGTGCAGGTAATTTCTACTTTCCCTATCGATGTAATTAAATTTAGTTTTTATTCTATTGGATATCGGCTCGGATCGAGGAATTGTTGAGCCGAGTTCGAATAACAGTTTAATTCCTTGAATTCACTTACACGCAAATACCCTTGGGAAAATTATTAATCCGTCTCTTTCCTCCAGTTACGGGTTAAATAATAGGACAGATTGGGTTCTATAGCTTTGGCTGGCAACTAGTCTACCGCAGAAAGTAATGGCAACCTACTGCGGAATAATTTCTGCCCAGTCAGTCGAGACATGATCGCCCAAGCGTGTATCATGTATGGCACTTAACTGACTGACATAGCTTTTAGAAAATAAAATCCTAATCTTGATAAAGTCTTTCAGAGGACGAAGCGCGTCGGCTCATATAAGTTTTCTTTGTCTTTATACTTCTTTTTCTATGTGCCGTGTCCCTTCAGGACGTAAGTTATCATGGCCCTCCACATCTCCCTATGTTGTAGCTTTTAACACCCCTCCTCTTGTTTTCCCACCCAAACCCTGTTCTACTATCCATTTTCTCAAGCCCATAAATCTAGAATATAAATGTATAGAAATTAGCATGGTCATGAAGTGAGGGATCAATTTATATATTGTTTATAGTAGAGAATTGATCCCCCACTTTACATCCACACGATAATTTCTTATTCATCAAATTCTGCTTAGGTATGAATCGACCTCTTCTCAATACTGATAAGCTACGCAGACATGTCTCTTAGATTTATTTCTTCTTTTTCTTCCTTATTTTGTGCCTAAATTAAACGGAATTCATTTGACCTAAATTCCGATCATGTCTCCTACGCTCATGTTCTTATCTCTTTCCATAATTCAAATGTTTGATCGAAATTCCATTCCAATCCACGGGTTTCTTTTCCTATTCCATTCATGCCTATTTCTTGCCAACGGATCATTGGACTTCCGCAAACGCCGAATAATTGACCTCAAAACGTGCGAATTTAACCACATTGCAATATTCAACAAATTCGTGGAATTCACCTGATGTATTTTTTTTTTTTTTTTAATCATATCACCCCAAGCAAGGCGGTAACGCCACTGATGTGCAGGGGGCTACATAAGAGTGAGAAGATTAGAAAAGAGAAAAACAGGAAACCGCATCCTAAACAGGAAACAAGGGATGAGCCTCTTCACCTGTTCAACAGACGTGGGTGGAGTGTGAACCGGGCGATAGTTTAGTCTATCTACTCCAATTGAAAAAACAGTGAGAAGATTAGAAAAGAGAAAAACCGGAAACCGCATCCTAAACAGGAAACAAGGGATAAGCCTCTTCACCTGTTCAACAGACGTGGGTGGAGTGTGAACCGGGCGATAGTTTAGTCTATCTACTCCAATTTATGTGTTCGGTTCAGGATAGCAATTGTCATTAGTCCAAAAACTGGTTTTAACGAAAGTCAATCAGTTAAGTGCCATACGTGATACACGCTTGGGCGATCATGTCTCGAAAGAGACATGACTGACTGGGCAGAAGATTATCCCGCAGTAGGTTGCCATTGCTTTTAGAAGATTATCCTGCAGTAGGGTTGCCAGCCAAGGCTATAATTTAGCCCATAAGTGGAGGGAAGAGACGAATTACTACTTTTCCCAAGGGTATTTGTGTGTAAGAGAATGAAAGGGATTCAACTGGAATTCGAACTCGGCACACCGATTTATCATTCCGAGTTGATATCCACTGCACCACAACACATTCTTTTAACGAAAGAGTTTAATCAAATTTTCATTTCGTCGAATGGTTATTCTTGTGCCGTATTTGTTTTTATCGTTTCTCCTAAAGCCCTATTTGCTCAAGTTCATCAAGTATGTTATATACCGTTTTTCTCTGTCTTTCTTTCCCTTTGTAGTACAGTGGATATCTGCTCAGAACGGGAAATTAGAAATCCGAGTTCGAATTCCAGTTGAATTCGTTATATTCACTTACGCGCAAATAACCTTGGGAAAGGTATTAATCCGTCTATTCCTTCCTCCAGTTATGGGTTAAATAACAGGACAGATTGGGTTCTATAGCCTTGGTTGGCAGCCAGTCTACCGCAGAATGTAATGGTAATTGGGGGAAAATCTTCTGCTTAGTCAATCATGTCTCTTTCGAGACATGATCACCCAAGCGTGTATAACGTATGGCACCGCAGAAATTAATGGTAACCTACTGTGGGAAAATCTTCTGCCTAGTCAGTCATGTCTCTTTCGAGACATGATCACCTAAGAGTGTATGGCACTTAACTGACTGACTGTTCTGTGATTATCAGATTTTTCAACTCCTCATTCCTCATTTTATGCACCAGAAATTTCAACTGTTTCTTCCTAATATGAAGTGTAAGTTTACTTTCTGTTTCAATTTTCTCTAAAACCTTGTCGTTGCTCATATGTTAGGTCCATGACATACTCAGCAGCCTTCTGCAGAACCACGTTTCTGTTGCTTCAAATCTCTTTTTCATCTCTGAGGAGATTGTCCAGCATTCACTGCCATGTAGGAGTATAGATATCACGTAACATTTAACTACTCTTTCTTTGTTTCGAAAGAAGTTTTTTTTTCTGTTTCTTAATACTTTGCTTAGTTTGTGGAAGGCATCTTTGGCTATCCCAATCCAACTTCGGATTTCACTGTCTCACTTTTCGCCCTTTTCAGATATTTAAACTGTTGTACCTATTTGATTTTGGCATCTATGATTTGTAATTTGTATTCGGAGTTCATATTTAGGCTTGCAAC
Source organism: Ascarosepion bandense (assembly GCA_037127315.1). NCBI lineage: Eukaryota > Metazoa > Mollusca > Cephalopoda > Sepiida > Sepiidae > Ascarosepion > Ascarosepion bandense. The sequence goes on from JBBBDQ010000847.1 coordinate 292,562, forward strand.
CATGCATTCCGTCTTCTTATGGTTAGTCCTTTCTTCTCGCTTTCCTTCATTACCCTCTGTAGTTGTTGCAGATTTCTTTCTGTGTCTGCTATCAACACTGTGTCATCTGCATGTCAATGATAAATCCCGGTAGCACATATAATTCTCCCGGAATTGTCTCGCTATATAAGCTGAATCAATCGAGTGAGAAGACCCATCCTTGCTTTAACCCCCTTTCTATTTTCGTGTATCAGTTGAACATCTTTAATAGATCATTCTGGTATAATTTATCGAACTCTTCTGCGTAATCTACAAAGCACAGTTACACGAGTTTCTGCATTTGTATTGAGCTTTCTTATATAAATATCATGTTCATTGTTCCAATGTCTTTGACGAACCTGTACTGGCTTGTTTCAGAGGATCACTTGATGCTTAAATCAGTTGAAACCAGTATATGGGCTCGTCTTTGGCTCGTTTCACACTTCTCTTCTCTGGTGAACATGATTAGAGGTTTATCCCATATCGTGTATAGAGTTGGGTTTCCAGTTCCTTCTAAAACGTACTTCTACTCTTAATCATATAAGCATTTAAAATATAATTATTTAAATTAAATGTAATAGTAGTAGAGAGGTTCACCTATCATCCGGTTCACACTCCTCCCCGGTCTTTTGAACAGGAGTAGGGGTCTGTTCCTTGCTTACTGTTTAGGATTAGGTTTATAATTTCGTCTAATGACTGTTTCAACTCTTAATCTTAAAGTAATACATTTAAAATAAATTATTTAAATTTAAATGTAATATGAGTAGAGAGGTTCACCTATCATCCGGTTCACACTCCTCCCCAGTCTTTTGAACACGTGTAGAGGTCTGTTCCTTGCTTCCTGTTTAGCATTAGGTTTATAATTTCATCTAATGACTGTTTCAACTCTTAATCTTAAAGGAATACATTTAAAATAAATTATTTAAATTAAATGTAATAGGAGTAGAGAGGTTCACCTATTATCCGGTTCACACTCCTCCCCGGTCTTTTGAACAGGTGTAGAGGTTTGTTCCTTGCTTACTGTTTAGGATTAAGTTTATAATTTCATCTAATGACTGTTTCAACTCTTAATCTTAAAGGAGTACATTTAAAATAAATTATTTAAATTAAATGTAATAGGAGAAGAGAGCTTCACCTATCGTCCGGTTCACACTCCTCCTCGGTTTTTTAAACAGGTGTAGAGGTTTGTCCCTTGTTTCCTGTTTAGGATCAAGTTTGTTATTCCTTCTAAATCTCCTTCAAGTCTATTCTTCTGTCATTTTATTATTTCCCACCATATTTTTTGTTAGGTTCTCGGTTTTTTATGCCTTTTTATTTTCTCTTGCACTCAAAGTAGACCCTTGCGTCTTAGTGGCATTTTTTTTGTGGTGTACAAGAGGGGGTCAACGAAAATAAATATAATTAAAACGATTTAAATATATAAATAAAAAGATTAATTTGAATTAATACAAAAGATATTTTTGTAAATATTTAATTATTTACGCATAGTTTTTGGATAGGATAAATATTTAAATAGGTTTGTTTTTCGTCATTTTTTACTCGTCTTTAAATATTCCTTGAATAAAATTTAAATATTAAGTAACATTATTGCGGGAATAAAGTCTTCAGTAATGAATTTATGAAGAAAAACTGATTTATTATCGCAAACAAACTACAGCGATTAAAATCAAACAATACATTATTTAGAAAAATAGCCCTATTGATAGCATGGCCTCTCAGTGAGTAAGCCAAAAAAAAAAAAACATTATCCAAGCATGTCCATTGTGGAAACGACGCCTGAAAATAAATATAGAAAGAACAAAAAGCACATTCGATCATCAAGAGAGGCCAATCATCAGTTCGAACCCAGAACAACACCAATGCACTTAGTAATTTCAGTACCATACATGAAACAGGCTTGAGCGATCATTCGTCTTTCGAGTCATGACTGACGAATTAAATTTTCCTGCAGTAATTTGCCATTTCATTTTGAAGTTGACTGGTTGGCAACCAAGATTGTAGAACAAACTCTGTCCTGATATTCAACCCATAGCTGGAGGAAAAAGAAATGGATTCATATCTTTTTCTCAAGGTTAAGTGAATGCAACGGATTGAACTGGAATTCGAACTCGACTCGAATTCTAGTTGAATCCGTTGAGAGCCAAGTCATAAACCATCAATAACAACTGAACTGCCTCCATCAACACGCGCAAATTCAAACAGAACAGTTTACCAGAAGTGACAAACCAGCACGTTACAGAATTTGGCCAGAATAATGCTCAAAGAATAACGACTGGGGTTGTTCGCAAATTAAATCCCATCCAGTTAATTATTAACGCAAACTCATTCAAGCGAGCAGATGTGATGTATTGAGTAAATACAAACCTCATTATTTCTCTTGGTCCATTTACATATTAACCAATCACAATTGGACAGTCGTCTCTCTGTTCGTAATGGTAGATTTCAATGTTAATCGTGTTCGACTTATTTCGTATTTCGACAACAACGCTATAAAACAATTCATGTGGTGCCCTTTTTGTCTTGATGCCTTAAGCACGTGCTTATTTTGCTAAATTATTAATCTAAGGTAGTGAATGCCCCACGTTGTGATAATAAAAGATATGCCAAGAATGATTAAATGTTGTAAAAATCTGGACGCAAATTTAATCTGGATTATATAGCGATTAAAGCACTAAACATTTTCATCTCAGTAAACTGTTTTCGGTTTTAATTAGAGTAGCAGTTTTTAAATAAAAATTGTGGTCATTCTCGTTACGGTGGACAACTAGATTCAAAATGACCAGTATCTCTCATTTCGTTCGACAAAATATGCCACAAAGAATTTATAGAAATGCTCAGCAACCTTGACATATTTTGGAAAGACATAACAGTAATAAAAAATCTCTATTGGAAGCAAACGACCTGCATACGGAAAGGCAGCGAATTCAGTAGATATACAAAGATAAAAAAAAGGGCGTAAGACAAGGATATTGTCTTTTCACCGGATCTGTTCAACTTGTACAGTGAGACTATTTTGAGAACCCAAGATGTTATGCCAGGATTCGGCATTGCATGCCACAATTTGAACAACGTAAGGTACAAAGATGATACAGTGCTGATAGCAGATACGGAAAGGGAACTACATGACCTCCTACAAAAGGTAGCTGAAGAGAGTGACAAGAAAGGACTACAAATAAACTGCAAGAAAACCGAATGCATGGTCACCAGCAAAAAGAGCAGCCTAAAATGGGGATACTGAAACCAAGTAGGCACATAAATTCAAACACCCGGGAAGTGTTCTAATGTCAGTTCTTCAATATGGCAGTGAATGCTGGACAATATCATCAAAGATGAAGGAAAAACTTGAAGCAACTGAAATGTGTTTTTACAGAAGGATGCTGCAGATATCATAGATCGAGCATATGAGCAATGATGACGTCTTGGAAATGATGGAAACGCAAAGGAAATTAATACTAAACATCAGGAAGAGACAGCTGAAGTTCCTGAGACACATAATGAGGAAGGAGGGCTTGGAGAATCTGATACTAACAGGCCATATAGAGGGACGAAAAAACGGGAAAAACAGCGTGTAACATATTTGATAGGCATGAGCAGATGGATGGCAGAACGGGTTTGCATGGGGTAACAGGAGAAAGCGTGCTAAGAGCTACCAGGGATAGGGAGACGTTGAAGGCCATGATCGCTTATGTCCTGAAAGAACAAGGCACATAGAAGAAGAAGAAAGTAGTCGAATCAACTTAAACATATCCTTTGTCCGATAAACTCTTAATGTACGAAGCGCGTCACGCGAAATCTTTTTCCATTTTTCATACTTCTTTCGTTGACAATTGTTATCAATATATCAGTCAGGCAGTAAATTGCCATTCGTGATGAACGCCTGGGCAATCATGTCTCTTTCGAGAGATGACTAACTAGGCAGAAGATTTTTCCGCAGTATGTTGCCATTACATTCTGCGGTAGACCAGTTGACAACCAAGGCTATAGAACCCATAGATGGAAGGAGAAATGGATTAATATCTTTTCCTAGGTGTTTTTGCCTTAGTCAATGAAACGAATTCGATTCACTCCAAGCCGATATCCATTAAACACCACAAAGCATATATATATATATATATATATATATATATATCAGCAATCGGATGTCTAACCGTACCGATGAGCTGTGATACAGCGAAACAGATCTGTCTGCGGATGACTATTCTACGCTCTCACACCCTGATTGACCACTTTAGAAGAATGGTAGACTTTGAAAAAACAGTAGCTACTCTAGCATCTACGCATCGTTCATTTAGTTAGGAATTAGAACACTCTTGGCTACTGGCGCATGTTTACATGGTATATCACACACTAAAAGTCTGCCTTCTTCTACCGAGCGCCCATAGAATCGGCGACTGAAGACAATTCGGTCGGGTTTCAATCCTGGCTACAAGCAATCGGATGTTTAACCGTACTGATGAGCTGTGATACAGCGAAACAGATCTGTCTGCGGATATATATATATATATACTCCTATGCGCCGTCCCTTCAGGACGTAGGCAAGCATGTGTCCTCTTCCATATCCCTATCATTTCTAGCACTTAACACCCCTTCCCAAACCCTGCTCTGCCGTCCATTTGCTAAAGTCCATCAAGTGTGTCACGCAACGCATTCCCTTGTCTCTTTTTCTCTCTATTCTTCCCGTGAATATCAGATTCTCCAAGCCTTCCTTTCTTATGTCGCAGAAACTCCAGCAGTCTCTGATGTTAAGTATCGTTTCCATTCTCTCCAAAACCTTGTCGTTGCTTACATGTTTGGTCCATGGTATCCTCAGCATCCTTCTGTAGAATCACATTTCGGTTGCTTCAAGTCTTTCCTTCATCTTTGCTGACATTCTGCAGCATTCACTGATATATATATGTGTGTGTGTGTGTGTGTGTGCATTTAAGGGTGTGTTTCAAAATAGAAACGTTTCTGCTCATTAGCTTTTACCCACTTCTCACCATGATAATGAGCACACCTCACGCCAAACAAAACGATGAGAAAATGACGAAGGAATGTGAGGAAGAAAGAAAGAAAAAATTGGTTGAAATGAATTAAATTCTAAAATATGAGGTAAGATGAAGAAGTAGATATACAAAAACAAAACGTGCCCAATAAAATATAAATTTCAACAAAAACAATACAATATTTTGATGGAGAATTTGAACAAAATAAGGAAAGAAAGCAAAATGGAGGGAAAACAGGAACGAAAAAGAAACCGGAATATTAGTTTAAGAAAAGAAAGAAAGAAAAAAACAAAAAAAAACAAAAACGAAATGAATGAAAAAAAAAAAGAAAGAAAGATAGGAAAAAGAAAGAAAACAAAAGAGAAGTAAAAACGAAGAATTTAACCGGAAAAGCTGTGAAAGAAAGAAAGAAACAAACAAACAAACAAACAAACAAACAAACAAACAAACAAACAAAAGAAAGCAACAGTTAAAAGAAAGAACTAAAGAAAAAGGAAAATATAGAAAACAGCAAAAATAAAGATTAATGACGAAGAACGAAACTGTGACAGAAAGAAAATGAATGAAAAAAAAAAAAAAAAAGAAATAAACAAATACACAAACGAAAAAAAAAAAAGAAAAACAACTAAAAGAAAGAAAGAACAAAAAAAGGCAAAAGCGAAAAAGAAATAAAGAAAAAGAAAAGAAAAGAAAAGTTAAGAAGACGAATGCCGAAGAAAAAGAACTGAAACAATAATGAAAAAAAAGTCATATAGAAAAAAATTATAAACTTAAAATGAAGAGTTTTAAAAAATGGAACAAAAAGAAAGGTAAAGGAATCTGTTATCTCAAACGACAAAAGCAGTGATGTGGACTTAGGTGTCGGCTACGTTGGACGGGCGGCACAGTTTTTAGCCATCGGAATGTTGAACTTTACGTGCCTATGTGAACAGGGGAAATCTATAGAGCCTGCTGGCTGAATAAACAGGCGGATCACTCTTAGTAATTGACTTCAGAGTAAGTGTATATGGGCAATATAATACATTAATAGATAGATAGATAGATAGATAGATAGATAGATAGATAGGGGGTGTGCTGAAAAGTTCTTGATCCGACCTATTTCCCCAAATACGTGTTTTAATGGCTAAACATGGTTTCGTTTTTTTTTTTTTTTTTTTCTCGGAAGGATTAAAAGAAACCCAAGGAAAGAAATGCCAAATGGCTGAAACAGTGGGAAAAATATGTGGACTAGTACAGGGTGCGGCAGAAATACCTCCCACATATACCACCCGGAAATAATGACTTATGTGGGATTTATGTGGAAAGTGTTTCTGTCACACACACACACACACACACACACACACACACACACACACACACACACTATATATATATATATATATATATAAAATATTTATATCGATATACCGACTAAAATGACACGGCATATATATTGATGTACCTACTATTATCTTACATTAAATCATAAGTAAAAAACAACTAAATAATACAAAACCCTGAGCGTGACAAGAGGAATATATATATATATATATATATATATATATATATATATATATATCAGCATGCGGTGTAGATATAGAATAATCCAAAGGAGTATCCTGTACATACAGTGGTAGGATACCTCTCTAAGAAAGCTCTAAATGTATATGTATATAAATACATATAGAGTAAAATTAAGGCAGACACCTTATTTCATGGTAAATCGGAAGTGTGGGCCTATTGCAGGCGAATCATCATCAGCTTCCGTCTTTATTGTACAAAAGATTTTACACGATTGAAATTCACAAACACCTCATTAATTTGTGTAAAATCTTTTGTACAATAAAGACGGAAGCTGATGATGGTTCGCCTGCAATAGGCCCACACTTCCGATTTACCATGAAATAAGGTGTCTGCCTTAATTTTTCCTATATATATATATATATATATATAGATATATATATATATATTCTTCACTATTTGACGACATAACTGTTGCAAAATAATAAAATAATAAGGCACTGTAAAAAAAGCACACAAGCGACGAGAGCTTTTATAGCTGGTAGTAAAGTTTAATAACTGGTAGTAAAGAGAATCAACTGACCCGACGCTGCCTCGCTATTGTCTCTCTAATGAACTGAGCCGACGCTGCCTAGCTATTCTCTCTCTCTCTCTCTCTCTCTCTCTCTCTCTCTCTCTCTCTCTCTCTCTCTCTTCGTGAGCGTGACAGTATATATATATATAAAATACCTCTTTTAAAACGCTGTAAAAGACCATTACACTTAATGAAAGCGAACATTTTTCATCAATATGTTTATTATTATTATTATTATTATTATTATTATTATTAAGAGGAAAAATCAAAGTATTTTTAATTATTTTAAAATTTTTTAATCCCTTTTAACACGTTCGAAATCTTTGTAAAAAATCTTATTTTGATTTTAGTTAGCGGGTAACGAAATCGTTACGAAATTTTACAATGGAAAACGTAATATTACATAACGTCTTTTTTTTTCTGGTGACAAACCATTAATTTAGAAACGCACATACTGACTGACAAGACAAGCTTTATCGGTAGTGGGTTGCCATTTCTTTCTACAGTAGACTACTTGCCAATCAAGGTTATAGAACCCAATCCGTACTGCTATTCAACACTTGGCTGGAGGAAAAAGAAGTGGATTCAAACCTTTCCCAAGAGTATTTGCGCGTAAGTTTATATAAATATATATATATAAAAGGTAAAGGTAAAATCCCAAAACAGATCCTATTAATATTAATTTCATAAATATTAAAATGATCCTGATGAAGGGCTCGATGTAAATATTGTTATCTATTTACAGATCCAAGTATGTATATTTTCAAATAAATCTCCGAAAATTACATATGCCTTATGGCCATTTCGGCGAGGAAAAACCTCACTTTTTGAGCAGCAAAATTAATTTATTATGCAAAGACAGTACAAAATTCATTTCCTGGAAGTTTACTCAAAGAAAAGCATACCCGAAAGTTTACATGAAATATATATATATATTCATCCATAAGAGATCTTCTTTTTTCATAATTTTTTCCCCGTTTACAGTTCTGATGAGAGGGAGACGAAACTGGTCCACTGATCCTTTTATTTTAACATTTGGCATGGCCGATTATATTAAAACATGTTTTGGTCTTTAACGCCATAATAAAATTTGTACCATTATATATATATATATATATATATGCTTGAAGATTGTATTTAGCATGAAAATGATTGCCGCCTCTTAATTTTGACTTCAATGTCCACTTATATATTTACATACGTGTTATCCTTGATATTGTGTACTTTAATCCATAAATTTAACATACTTTAAAATTATATTTTATCATGTGTATGTATGTATGACGAGACGATGAAGTGTCCAAATGTTAAGTGTGTCAACATAGAAATCTGAATTGCTAAAACAAAAGAACAAATGACAGGACCTCCACATTCCTGCAACATTAAAGGAATCTGCCAGGGTAATCCCGTTTAGAAAATTGCCAAACTATATCGTAGATAGACTGGATGTCACCTTTGAAAAGAATGTGTTTACTCCGCAATATGCCCTTTATTTGTTTTGTTTCATTAATTTATCGGTAAGTAAATGGGAAATGCTTATTGGTTAAAGTTATTTCGGTCAGAAATACGAAACGATGCTTGACATAAAATGCGTCGTTTCTCTTTGACGTTTGTTTGTGGTTGTATCTTTGACCCCTGTTGTGACGTCACTTTCAAAAATGATCCCATGAAACAATGTCATTGAATGAGCGTTAATTAACACTAAAATAATCTTTCAAATGGCTTTCTTGAAAGGCTCCAAAGGAAAATCAGTAATGTGATAGGTACCGACTTGGTGGCCACTTTCTCACCGACGGGATGTGGCTTCCCTTTGTCTGTTCTATAAATACTTTCATGGCTTCTGCTCCAACGAACTTAAGTCACTCACTGGTGCCTCTGCAACAGGTGTTTACTCGTACAACCAGACTGGCAACTGGGTCTCACCCATTCACAGTAAGATCAACCAAATGCAGACGACAATTCTACTCCTGCAGCTTCTTTCCTCGCACTTCTCGACTGTGGACTTCGCTTCCTTATTCCTGCTTTCCTGACGGCTACAACCTCCAGGAATTCAAATGCAAGGTCAATACTCATCTCTTAACCACTTGACCCTAGTTCTTACCTCGCCACCCTGTATATCCTTTTCTTTCTTTCTACCTTTGCAACTGTCATCACACCTGTATTCCCTCCCTTCTCTTGCTCTTTTCTAAATGGTTTTTCCTTCTCTTCACTCTCTTCTATCTAGTGCTTTTACTCTTATGTAGCCCCCTGCACATCAGTGGCGTTACCGCCTTGCTCGGGGTGATATGATGGAAAAAAAAAACACACTTTGTCTAGATAGGAATTTATTCATACTTATGACTAAAGATGACTACATGTATAAGACATTTTACAACTACCTCCTAAAGCATGCAGAATATTCTAAGAACATCATACAACGTCCAAGAACTCAGACAGAATAAACTAACAGCTTTCTAGAAGTAGATAGGTTTGCGTATCGCCCGGTTCACACACCTCTCCGTTTATTTTTAAGAGTAAATGTTTATCTCTTGTTTTGTTTAGGCTGTCTTTCCGGTTCCTTTACGGTACCTAAACTGTATGAATTTAAGAGCAGTACTTAATTGGAGGGATGTGCGTTGTGGCGCAGTGGATATCGGCTCGGAACGAGAAATCGGAGCGCCGAGTTCGAATTCCAGTTGAATTCCTTGCATTCACTTACGCGCAAATACCCTTGGGAAAGGTATTAATCCGTCTATTCCTTCCAGTTATGGGTTAAATAACAGGACAGATTGGGTTCTATAGCCTTGGTCGGCAACCAATCTACCGCAGAAAGCAATGGCAACCTACTGCGAGATAATCTTCTGCCCAGTCAGTCATGTCTCTTTGGAGACATGATCGCCCAAACGTGTATCACGTATGGCACTTAACTGACTGACTTAATTGGTGGCAAAGTGTACTTGAACTCTATACTTCTGACATCTTCGTCTGAACCATAAAATTTTATTTACTAATTGTTTATTTTTCTACTCAATAGTAGTAGATTGTTTTTTTTTATCGTCCGGTTCAGGCTCCTTCCCTGTTTTTTGAACAGAAATAGAGGCTAATTCTTTGTTTCCTGTTTATGATCGGGTTTCCGGTTCCTTCTAAAATTCTTTCATTCTCTTTCACTCGCAGTAGTCCTATTCAAGAGAAAGCATTATAAATGGTTTGAGTTAGTCTTACTGAACACTGAGATTCTGCGGCAAATTGGCGTGGCAAAGGACGTCTTCCAGAAGCTGGGTAGAGTATTAAGAGACAGGAAATGTTTGCTAGAAACAAAGAAGAGAGTACTGGATTGCTATGTGATGTCAATTCTTAATATGGCAGTGAATATCATCAAAGATAAAGGAAAAACTTGAAGCAGCGGAAAAGTGGTTCTACAGAAGGTTGCTACGGATATCATGGATCGAGCATGTGAGCAATGATGAGGTTTGGGAAAGGATGGTAACGAAAAGGAAATTAATACTGAGCATCAGGAAGAGACAGCTAATGTTCCTGGGACATACAATGAGGAAGGAAAGCTTGGAGAACTTGATACTAACAGGCCAGATAGAGGGGAAAAGAGCGAGGGGAAAGCAGGGGATAACATATTTGAAGGACCTAATCAGGTGGATGACAGAACGGGGGTTGCGTGGTGTAACAGAGCCACCAGGGATAGGGAGACATGGAAAGCCATGATCGCCTACGTCCTGAAGGGACAAGACATATAGAAGAAGAAGAAGAAGAAGAAGAAGAAGAAGAAGAAGAAGAAGAAGAAGGAGGCATATTTTTAAACGGTACGTGAATATGGCTCTACACTACTTCCCTTTAATAATTGTCAATTGCTTTAATTTCTTGGGAAATATTGTAGCGGTGTGTCATACTGCCTTCTCTACATTTTTTTTTATTCTTCTTCTCAACTTGCCGATACACTAGTTTAAACCACCCCAGTCTGCTCTGCTATTTAACCCATAGCTGGTGAAGTGGAGACGAGATGAATTCATGCCTTTCCCGAGAGTGTGAAGTTAATGTTTCAGACTCGCTTTAAAGTTGAACTCGGCTCACTTCCCTCTTTTTGCCCCGATAACAATTATGCTACCAGTGCATCAGTGTCGTAAGAGATAGCTTTATTGATCTTTTTTCATTGATTGATTTTGACGGCTTATCAACCTTTTTCAGGTTATTCAATGTTGAAGCATATTGTTGTATTGCAAGAATTTTTTGTAGAACTAGGAGTAGAAAAGGTAGATTCATGCCTTTCCCAAAGAGTATTTACTTGTAAGTGAATATAATGAACCCGACTGAATGAATTCGAACACAGATTTCCAATTTCGCATTCTAAGCCTTTATCCATTGCATCACCGGAACATTTCACGCTTACAACACTTGGTATTGCCGAACGTTCACTCATCATCGACTAGGTTCAACTTTTTTAACTTCATTGATCAGACAAGAACCGGTATTTCAACGTCTTACGGCCGTAAGCCTGTTTTATTGGAAAGGGAAAATCTTGCATATTAATGTTTGCAAAATTAGGGAAGGAAAACGAGAAGAAATAATTAAACATCAACTCAAGAAGACAGAATGCCTGGTTGTTATCAAAACGATGAGCCCCAAGTATAAATTACAGGTAGGGGATACCAAAATCAAGCAGCTACAGAAATTTGAATATCTGGGAAGTGTTTTAACAGAAGACGGAAAGTATGACACTGAAAGCTGAAAGAGTGCTGGAAAATAAAAAAAATGATTAGAAAAATAAAATAAAATAAAATAAAATAAAGAGCATCACTCTGTTACTTCATATCTGTCTTCTAAAATGGCAGTGAATGTTGGACAATTTCCTCAAAGATGGTGAGGAGACTTCAAGCAGCAGAAGTGTTGTTCTACAGAAGGATGCTGGGGATACTGTGGATCGAAACATTTCGAGCAACGACAAAGTTTTGGAGAAAATGGGGGAAAAAAAAGGAAACTCATACTTAACATCAGGAAGAGGCATTCAAGGTTTCAAGAGCATATAATGAAGAAGGAAGGGTTGGCGAATATGATGCTCATGGGACAGATAGCAAGTAAAAGAGACAGACGAAAACAATGAATAACGTAATGAGCTTGAGTAAATGGATGGCGGAACAATAGAAACATGAGAAAGACAAAGTTTATTAAAAGCTACAAAGGAGAGGAAGTTATGGAGAGTCATGATCTCCTACGTTTCTAAGGTCATAGCACATAAACAGAAGCAAATCTAGAAGTTGCATGTAGTTTTCTTTCCGTGCCAGCCATCAACACAGCAATTCATTTGTTACGATTATGGCAAGAAAACCTTATTAACGATTACAACACATCGAGTGAGTCAGGAGGGAAATGTGATTTCCTAATCGCAGTATAGATGTGGTACAAGGCCGAGAGTAAGGGGCACCCGAAGAGCAAACTCACAACTCAAGTGTGATGTTTCTAGCGAGACAAGCTTGTTAAAAATTACACAATGTCGAGAAAGTCAGAATTAGAAAGGTGATTTTCTAAGTGCAATTTAGATGCGACACAAAGCCGAGAGTATGAGGCACCCAGTGAGGATTCAAGTTGCGGCTCAATTGTTATGATTCTAGCGAGACAAGCTTGCTAAACATTACACAAGGGCGAGCAAGACATAATTAGAAAGGTAATTTTCTAAATGCAATTTACATACGACACAAAGCCGAGAGTATGGGGCACCCAGTGAGGATTAAAGTTGCTACTCAATTGTTATGATTCTAGCGAGACAAGCTTGCTAAACATTACACTATGTCGAGTGAGTTATAAGAGAAAGGTGATTTTCTAAGTGCAGCTTAGATGCGACACAAAGCAGAGAATATGGAGCACCCAGTGAGAATTGAACTCGCTACACAATTGTTATGATTCTAGCGAGACAAGCTTACTAATGATTACAACACATCGAGTGAGTCAGAAGAGAAAGAGAGAAAGAAAAAAGCGAGAAATTAATATGGGTCTTCGTAAGGTTGACAAATATATGAGAGTTGACAGTAATTTAGCGTAACCTGATCCCAGTCCTCTGCCGCGGACGCTTTGTTGCCGATTAAGTTTAACCTCCCACGCGACACTAATCCGTTCTCCCCCGCCCTCCACGCTGGTCACGTAATGGCCACGATACTTTCAATTTACATGGTTGATCTTGATAACTTCATTTTATTTTCAAATGAATTTCTTTATACCGTCAAAAATGGGGACGTATTTTGATATTTCGGGTTCATGCCTTTCCCACCGCTGTAATGTAGCCGCCCTCTGCTCTTTCTAGAAATACTTTTCATTGTAATTGTTTGGATGAGTTTTTCAATCTTCTGCCCAGTCAGTCTCTTTCGAGACATGATCGCCCAAGCGTGTATCCCGTATGGCACTTAACTGACTGACCCTGTGGATTAAATAAAGGGTTCAGTTCGAAATTACAGCAAATATCACTTGAAGAAGGCCGGAGCGTACAACTGCCGAAATGTTGTGAATATGACAATAAATATGAGGACAACAGTTCAAAATAGTGTAGAATGAATGAACAGAAATTAAGAAGACAGAATATAACGATTGACATTGCATTTAAATTTCTGAAGATCAAAGTTGACTGGGAAGCAAGAAGAATTTCTCAAGCGAAAATTGCGAGATAGGAAACAGCTAGCATAAAATTTACCGTACGGTTACATCTAGGCATTTCAACTGTAAAAGAATAAGATCTTTCCTTGAACCTAGTACTGCGCTTAAATTGATAAAGTCTAGGTACTATAGGGGAAGGGTCATCAGAACAATTCCCATGGAAGCAGGAGGTTTGCCTGGTTGTGTCTGTGGTGAAGAAATTGTAGGGAGGAACATAACTCATCACCTACAAGCAAGATGGTTACTGAATGGCAACGAATATAAGAAAAAGGGTAAAGACTATTAAAGAGAGAGAACAATGAAAGAACAGAAATTAAGAAGATAGAACATGACGATTCCCATTACAGCACCCGATAATCAAAGCTTGCAGCGAAGCAGGAACATTTTAGGACGGACAGACGATATAGGAAGAAATTTCTAAATGCCAAATTTCGAAGACAGAAAAAAACGGTTTATATATATATAATCGTGTGGTCCCAAGCAAGGCATTTTACTGCCACTGTTGTGCAGGGGATTACATAGGAGGAATGTTAAGAGAAAGAGTGACAGGCTACAGAGTGTCAGGAAGAAAGTATGAGAAGGGAGAGAAATGGGGTGGGCGGAGAAAAAAGCATGAGAGACAGGATGTAATTAGTGAGACAAGAGATGACTATTCACTTTACATTTGAATTCTTGAAAATTGTAGCTGTCGGGAAAGCAAGTATGCGGAAGGAAATTCCACAGGCGAGAAGTGCGAGAAAAGAAGCCGTGAGAGTAGAATTTGCGTTTACAATTTATTAGTTTCACTGTAAAAGGGTGAGACATAGTTGCTAATCTTGTGGCTCGAGTAAATTCATATATATGGGGTGCTAGTGAGCTAAGTTCATCGGAGCAGAAGCCGTGAAAGTATTTGTAGAAGAGACACAGGGAAGCCACAATGCATCGGCAAGAAAGCGACTGTATCCTAGATCAATCACATTACAGACTCTCCGTTGGATTTAGTCAAGGACCCCTACGTTGATAGCAGGTGTACCCGACCAGATATAGCAGCAATAACGAACAATATTCAGACAACTGCTACTGAGACACTAAGTATCTGTAAAATGACGGTAATCTACGACAGTGAATCCTGACACAGCAGTTTATTCACATGCATTCGGATAATGCTCAGCGCGCGGCAAGTTAACGCTTTCTGGACCCCGCCCCAACCAAGATCAGCGGTTTATTGAATCAGTAAAATGTTCTTTCCTGGCGGCTACAACCTCCAGGAATTTAAATACAATGTCAATACCCATCTCTTATCCACTTGACTCCAGTTCTCTCTACATCACCCCGTATATATTGCTCTTTTCCTTTCTCTCTAACTTCACAACTGTCTTCACACTTGTGTTCCCATCTTTCTCTTGCCCTTTCTCTGACACTCCCTGTAACTGGTTCGTCTTTCTCTTCAGTCTCCTCCTGCCTAAACTTTTACTCTTATGTAGCCCTCTGCACATCAGTGGCGGTGCCGCTTTGCTTGGGGTGAAACGATTAAAAAAATAACAGAAGACGGAAAGTGCAATACTGAGATTCGAAGGCGAATTGCCATGGCCAAGAATGCAATTCAGAAGGATAAAGTATTGAAATTTCGCTACAAAGAAGAGAGTAATGGATTCCCATGCGATGTCTGTTCTTCAATATGGCAATTAATGCTAGACAATCTCTTCAAAAATGCTTAATCTCTAGAAGCATGTTTCGTTTGCTTCAAGTCTCTCTGGAGCTTCTACAGAAGGATGCTGAGGATACCATGGACCGAACATGTGAGCAAATATGAGGTTTTGGAGAGGATGGAAACGAAAAAGAAACTAATAGTTAATATCAAGAAAATACAGCTAAAGTTCCTGGGGCATGTAATGAGAAAAGATGAATTGGAGAATCTGATACTCACAAGTCATATAGAGGGAAAGAGAGACAAGGGAAAGCAACGGATAAAATACTTGAGGGCCTTGAGCGACTGGATGGCAGAGCGAGGTTTGGAAGGGTTAACAAGAGAAAGCGAGCTAAGAGCCACTAGGGATAGAGAGATGCTGAAGGCCATAATCGCATACGTCCTGAAGAAACACGGTACATAGAAAAAAAGTTAACTGGGGCAAGAAATGGCTTGTAAATTTGAATGCCACCAAAACAAAACTGCTCTGCTTTAACCACCATAGAGAAGCTTTCCTGTCAGCTATCAGCATGGCTGATACAAGTCTCCTTGAGAGAAACACACTGCACTTATTTGGTTTCACCTTTTCAACCAACGAAACGACTATATCGAATCTATGGCTGCATCTAGGAAGGCTGGAACTCTATGACGGGTCAGAAAGTTTGTTTCTCGTCTGAATCCATCTTGCACATTTATAAATCTATCATTTGTCCGTGAATTGAATACTATTGAATTATCTGGTCGGATGCTCCTGCTCTTCATCTCAAGGTTCTCAACAAAATCTAAAGAAGGATCTGCAATGTAATCAGTCCTGACCTGGCATCTGGACTTCAGTCACTTTCTCACCGACGTGACGTTGCTTCCCTCTGTCTCTTTTATAAATATTTCTATGGCAACTACTCTGAGAAACTGTTTTCTCTGGTGCCCAGACCACATGACTAAGCATACAAGTCCTACCTTTTTACCGTTGAAACGGTTAAATGCAACCGTCTCTTCTACTCTACAGTTTCTTTTCTCGCACTTCCCGTCTGTGAACCTCCCTTCCATTTACTTGGTTCTCTGATAGCTAAAATCTCTAAAAAAAATTAAATGTAGCGTTGATTTCCATCTCTTATTCTTTTTGAATCCCGTTCATCTTTTATTTTTTCTTCAACAGCCTTGTACGCAGTTTTTTCTCTAACTGTAACTTCCTACACACTGGTGGTGGTGGTCTAGACTTACTTGGGGTGAAATTAATTAAAAAAATAAAAATAAATAAAGGAACCAGAGATGAAGTTTCAACTGTTATTTCTTTCTGGTTGTTAAGTTCACAGGAAGTGGTGTAGAAACGTTTTCTGACGATTTATGCTTTTAGTTTTCCGAGAAAGAAAAAGAAAAAGAAAAAGAAAATGATAAAAAAGCAAAACTGATCAAGAAAAACGAAACAGGAGGGCGAAAAACAGGAGTTCATTGTTCGGAAATCTTTTTAGCTGAGTTTTTTTTTTTTTTGTTGTTTTCGATCAGAAACTCACACGATATCCGCTTCTCATTTAACCAACACCTTTAGCTTTCCTGTCATTTGAAGTTTTATTCTAGCGTCACCGATGAGAGATTAAATCGTTTTTTTTTTATTTATTTAACTGTACATCTTTCACGTCAACGCCAGACATTGATACGCAACTCGAGCAGGACGTTTTGATTACAATCTCGTGTCGATTTGTGAATAAAACAACCGATTATCTTGCTTTTATTTGTTTTAAAATTAAAACCACCAGCAGGACTGAACTTAGTTAATTGTGATACTCATGAGGTATTATTATTATTATCATTATTATTATTATTATTATTATGTCATTTTCATCATAATTCGGTATCTGCTATGGTCACACTACCTACTAAATCTGCGAAAAGACTGAAGGCAAGTAAGTCATGGTGTATTGTTATGGCTCCACTTCATTTGTTTTTCGAACCCCCATAACATCACTAGCGTTACATGGACAATGTTCTTCTTAGTGTGTGGTCTGTACTTAACAAGACAATTTTTTTATATCTCTTATAGGAATTCTTTCAAGTTAGGCAAGTTTTTCTTTTTTTGTTTTTGACAATAATGGCCGGCCTTTTTGCGTCAATATTCCTTTCTGTGTAGATGGTGTAATTCCATAGAATGTTGACATCTATTTATGTAACCGGTTCTGGTGTTTGTTTACATATTTATTATTATTATTATTATTATTATTATTATTATTATTATTATTATTATTAATAATAATAATAATAATAATAATAATAATAATAATAATAATTCAATTTGAATAAATGTGCTAAAGCTACAGTTTTAAGTGGATCACTACAAGAAACATCGTCAATTAGCTTAGACACTGCTGTAACAATAAAAGAATTGAAGCCAGAAAAAGCTTATAAATACCTAGGTGCAAATGAAAGTGAAAAAATTCACCATAAAAAAATGAAAGAGATAGTACGTAAAGAGTACTATAGAAGGCTACGAATGATATTAAACACTGAATTGAATTCTCAGAACATAATTATGGCTATTAATAGCCTTGCAATCCCAGTTGTCCAATATAGTTTCAACATCTTAAACTGGACTCTAAACGACATCAGGCGAATGGATTCTAAGACATGAATGCTTCTTTCTAAGCATAAGATGCATCATTGAAAAGCTGACGTAGACCGCCTATACATAACCCGTAAAGAAGGTGGAAGAGGTCTTATTCAACTAAAATTGTCATACAAGACAACTATTGGTTTACTAACATACATGGAACCAACAAGGGACTGGATGATACAATTAGTCAAACAACATGAAAACAGAAAGAAAAATATTGAATAATGAAAAAAGGCAGTAAATACAAACAAAATTTACATTTAGTAGATTCTGTGGAACACCAGTACAGAAACCAAGAAACAACAGTTGCAGCAAAAAATATGAAAAAGAAATCGAAGGATAAAGCTGTCAGACCTCTGCATGGCCAATATCCAGAACGTGCTAATAAACCCAGTGTTGAAAAAGTTAATTCTCATCGATGGTTACGAGCATCTGGATGAAAGTCTGAAACTGAAGGCTTTATTCTTGCAGCGCAAAACCAGAGTATTTTCATTAGGAACTTTCAGCAAATATTATACATAATAATGTGGATCCAAAATGCAGTTTCTATGTCAAATACCAAGAAACAATATACCATCTAATCTGTGGATGTTCTGTACTTGCCCCAAATGAATTTAAAAGTCGTCACGATAGAGTGGGGCAATATTTACACTGGACAATGTGCGAAAACTTTGGAAAATTTTTGAATAAACATTAATATGCATATCACCAAGCAACGGTTTCAGAAATAGATGTCACCATTTTATGGCATTACGCTATCAACACAGACAGGACAATTGAAGCAAATATTGAAGCATACATTATTGTTATAAATCAAAACGAAAAAAGTTAATTATTAATTAATATGGCTTGTCCAGTAGATTGTAGCATAGCAACCAAGAAATTTGAAAAACAATCAAAATATAAAGACCTGGAAATTGAAATAAAAAAGTGTTGAAATTGAAAACAAGAATAGTACCAATAATAGTAGGAGCGCTTGGAATGATAAAAAATGGAACAAAACAACACATTAGCACATTAATAGAATCTCTAGAAACACCAGCTTAACAGATATACAAAAAATTATTTTGTTAAGTACAGCCCACACACTAAGGAGAAATTTGTCCATGTAATGCAGAAAAAATGTAATGTAGCCATAACAACACATCAGAACTTACTTTCTATCTATCTATATGTCTTTGACAGATAGATAGATAGATAGATAGATAGATAGATAGATAGATAGATAGATAACATTGGTCAACACGATTTTTTTGCCAAGAAACAAAACCCGATGTTTAGCTAATCTGATGGTGCAGATTCCGAAAATGACCTTAAATCCCCATTGTTAACTAACGTTTTTGCAGTACTGAAATGGCTCATTTTTAGAAAAAACATCAATTTACGAACTTGGATGATTGCAATAAACCCACCGATTTCCTAATATTAGTCTGAGTAATATGAGTATTAAGGTTCATTTTTTACATAGCTATCTAGATAAATTTCCGGATAATTGCGGCGATGAGTAAGGAGAACGATTCCATCAGATATCAAAACAAAGGAAACGCGCTACCAGGGACGGTGGGAGAAACGAATGATGGTTGAGTACCTTTGAAATATCAAAAGAGATATAAACAGCAATGAACATGAAAGACAATAAAAGAAGAGAACATTTTTACCATAGTTCTTATGTCCACGACGGGTTTGTTTCTATTGTTAGTTTAGTAAATGATTTGATGACAATACTTGTTGGTCTTGGTATCTAAATCTGAACTTATTTATAAATGAAACTTTGTCTGTGTATGTGTGTGTCTGTGTGTGTGTGTGTGTGTGTGTGTGTGTGTGTGTGTGTGTGTGTGTGTGTGTGTGTGTGTCCGTTACCTATAGACTCCGAAACGACTGAACCGATTTTCTTGAAAATTTACACAGTTGTACTGTAAGCGTCAGCGAGTGTTCTTAGCTAGGTTTTGTGTCGAGGTACCCCCGATAAATATCGAAAATCGAAAACAATATATATATATATATATATATATATATATATATATATAAGGCAAGATGTTTGTGTGTGTGTCTGTTTATCTGTCTGTATGTCCTTTATATAAATCCACCATTTTTATCCGATTTTCACCAAACTTCACACAAATATACTTTAGGCTGAGTCTGAGCTCCAGGACCATGGATTAGTTTTAAAGCTTTCATTACACCCGAGCAACGCCGGGCTATACTGCTAGTATTCAATATTTCTAAAGTCTTAGGGTCTGATTGTCATTTTTAAAGTCGTAGGGTCTGAATGTTATTGAAAAAAAAAATATTCTGCGGTAGACTATTCGCCAACCAAGGCTAGAGAACCCAATCTGCTTTTCTCTCTCACCCATATCTGGAAGGAGAAGAGGCGGATTAATAACTTTTCGAAGGGTATTTGCTGGAAGTGAATGCAGCGAATTCAACTAGAATTCGAACTCGGCTCCCTGATTTCGCGTTCAGAGCCGATGTTTACTGCACCAAAACGCACATAATATGAGTATTAAGGTTAATTTTTTACATAAATATCTAGATAAATTTCCGGATAATTGCAGCGATGTGAGTGATGAGCAGGGACGATTCTGTCAGATTATCAAAACAATAGAAGAGAATTACCAGGGACGGTGGGACAAATAAATAATGGCTGAATATTACTGGAGTATCAAAAGGAACTTAAATAACATTGAACATGAGAGACAACCAAGAAAGAGAAAATCATGAATATAATATAAAAATGGTTTAATAAAAATGTGAATTGGTCAAGACTGAATTCTACTACCAAGAATTGTACTTGTGAAGTCAACGACCAAGACAAGTGCTCTAAACTGATGAAAACAGAAGAAAAAAAAATAATTTAAATGTTATTTTTGTCCCCTTCTTAATCCTGATTTTCTTCATTTTGATATGGAACTTTGTTGCTGAGGAGACGTGAATTCTCTCTTAGGGATTTCATGTTGAAATGTTCATTCAACATTTCTGAATTTTGAAAAAATACTTTAATTCATATTGGCTCTGTAAATTTAAGTACATTGAGCTCTCCTTCTGTATCATTTTTAATATAAAAAAAAATTTAATATTAATTAGAAAACTTGAAGTAGCTGAAGTGTGGTTCTGCATAGGGGTGCTGGGGATACCATGAACCGAACATGTCATCAGCTCAGAGGTTTTGGTGATGATAGGAGCGAAAAGAAAACTAATAATCAATCCCAGGAATAGACAGCTTTAGATTCCTGGGAGATCTAATGGGGGGGGGGCAACTCTTGGAGAGTATGATGCTCACAGGTCAGATAAAGACAAAAAAAGAAACAGGGAAGGGCATCGCGTGACATACTTGATAAGCATGAGCAGGTGGATGGTAGAGCGTGGTTTGAGTGGGTTGACATGAGATAGGGAGATGTGAAAGGACACGATCGCCTACGTCATGAAAGCAGCCGGAACATAGAAGATGTCTCCTGCTGTAAGTTTTGCAATATATTGAACAGGTGAAGAGGCTCATCCCTTGTTCCCTGTTTAGGATGTGGTTTCCGGCTTTCTCTTTTCCATTCTTTTTAGCCTTACGTAGCCCCCTGCACATCAGTGGCGTTATCGCCTTGCTTGAGGTGATATGATTAAAAAAAAGTAGAAAGAGTCTTAATACAAGGATATGTATTGTGACTGGCAGTAATGAATCCTAGTCAGTTAAGTGCCATACGTGATACACGCTTAGGTGATCATGTCTCAAATAGATTATCCCGAAGTAAGTTGCCATTGCTTTCTGTGGTAGACTGGTTGCCAGTCAAGGCCACAGAACCCAATCTGTCTTATTATTTAACCCGTAAATGGAGGGAAGAGGTGGATTAATATCTTTCTCAATATCTTTCTCAAGGGTATTTGCGTGTAAGTGAATGCAAAGAATTCAACTAGAATTTGAACTTTTTTCTGTTTCCATCAATTTCGAACGCTTGTCCTGGCCGATGACTTCACAAGACTTCATTCAAATAAAATTATTGTCTAAGCCGAATTTATAAGTTAGTTGTTTACGAAAGCAAAATTTCCTTATGACTTCTGTTGGGGATTTTATTCGGTTTTGATTAATTCACATTTTTATTAAGCCATTCTTATATTCTTATATTCTTATATTCCTGATTTATTATTATTATTATTATATTGATTTAATCATTTTTTGTTTATATTTCTGAGATAAGGTATTGAAATTATTTATATTATTTACATTGTTCGGACTGTTGTGCCCATCCTTACTGCGATATTTACGACGTTTAGGGAGTTATACGCCCAGAACTTCTTCCGGTGATTGGAATTTTCGATACTCATGGTTCAGTGTCTAGATCCAGTGACTTGTTTCAAAGAATCTCTATTTATGTTTAGTACTTTCTTCTCACTTTTCTTCATTACCTTCTGTAGAAGTTCTTGCAGTTTCAATTCTGTGTCCGCTGTCAACATTGTGTCATTTGTCATGTTGTTAAAATTATGACCACCAATAATAAATCCTGGTAGGACGTCTAATTCTCTCAGAATTGTCTCACTATAAGGTTTGAATAAATGGGATGAGAAGACACCTCCTTGTATTACGCCCCTTACTTCTTCTGCATTTAAATTTTTTTTTTTATTTTATTTTTTTTTTTTTTTTGGTTCGTATGCAGGCGGTTTGTTGCCAATATAGGTTTTGGATTATTGTAATCTACTTCCCAAATCGACTTAGGCAACACGGAAGATTTTCTTGTGGTCGAATATTTTTGCATACATCGATTTTCATGCTATAGATTCAGTCAGTTAAGTGCCATACGTGATACACGCTTGGGCGATCATGTCTCGAAAGAGACATGACTGACCGGACAGTAGATTATCTACCCGCAGTAGGTTGCCATTGCTTTCTGCGGTAGACTGGTTGCCGACCAAGACTATAGAACCCAGTCTGTCCTGCTATTTAACCCATAACTGGAAAGAAGAGATGGATTAATACCTTTCCCAAGGGTATTTGCGAGTAAGTGAATACAATGGATTCAACTGGAATTCGAACTCGACTCCCCGGTTTCTCGTTCCCAGCCGATATCCACTGTACCACAACGCACATCCTATAGATTAGCGAGCTAAATTCGCTATTTCTGTTTGAGAGATGTAAATAACTATTGTCTCACCAGTTGTGTACAGAGTCTATGGTGTCAAAGAAATGGTTCAATTCTTTGGATGCAGATGGTCCACCGCCAGTAGTAGAAATTAATGGCAGTTTTTTCTTTCTATTTTTAGACATATCATTGAGATAATTACTGATTGGGACGCGGGATTGATTATTAATGGGATTCCATTGTGGAAATTAAATTATTATTTATTCCCCTTTATTTATTATCAATCATTATTAATACTGATTGTCCACATTTTCTAAATATCTATTCTGTTAGCCACTGTCAAGATTTTTTTAGTATTAGTTTTAACTGAATTTATATAATTTTATATACATTTCTAGAATGATGGGAGATGTTTTTTAAATTTTCCAAGCTCTCTGCCAGCAACATTGCGGCAGAGTTCGGAGTTAATGTTACTGAATGTTAGCTTATTCGTTTTTTATTATTAGTGTTTGCATTCCTTTTAGTCTTTTTACATGTAGAGGAGGCTTTTATTGTTTGATTTTCTACAAGTACATTGTGCATAATGTTTGGTAGGGTTTCGTGTGTGCTTAAAAATGTCCTAATTGTGCTATGGCCAGAGAGATGCGATGTGAGACTTTTCCATAGGCATGTACAAAGGCTTTTATTAAAAATGATTATTGCAGTATACTGTGAGTTGTCAAAAATGAAACCTGCATCACAGAGGGATTGCTGCGGAAACACACACACACACACATATATATATATAGTCATCTGCAGACAGATCTATTTTGCTGTATCACAGCTCATCAGTACAGTTAGACATCGGATTGCTTTTTACCCAGGCTTGAAACCTGACCGAATTGGCATCAGTCGGCGATTCTACCTCTGAGCTATGGGCGTTCGATAAACAACCACTCAATATGTTCCGTGCCTGATATATAGAAGGCGCCACTACTAAATACCATATAAATTTTGTGAAGTACTAATCTTCAAATACCACGTTACAAAATTTAGGCCCAATCGGATTATTAGTTTTAAAATTACAGTTATTTAAGTGAAGCTACTGTTGCAAATTTTTAAAACAATGAAAAAATCTAAATTTCGTGTGTTAATAAAGCTTTGTTTTCTTAATGGAAAAAAATACTGTTCAAGCAAAGCAAAGGCCTGATAAGTATTATTCGGACTCTGCTCTGTCGGAAACAACTGTTATGAGGTGGCATGCAGACTGTAAACGCGGTCGTTCAGACACAAATGATAACGTACTCTCAGGTCGCCTAAAAATGGCAGTAGTCCAAGAAAATACACACAAAAAAAAATCTACAAAATCATTTTGGCCGATCGTAAATTAAAGTTGTGTGAGATTGCAGAGGAGTTGAACATATCAGAAGGCAAGGAATTCACCATTTTGCATGAACATTTGTCAGTGAGAAAGCTGTGTTCAAAGTGGATACTGCGTTTGCTCACAGTAACAACGCGTCGTGAACAGTAGATGGAATAGGTTTGTGTATCAGTTCCAACAAGACGGAGCCCCTAAATATTATTCAAGAGCAGTCCGTGGGTATGTTACTGAAACATTTCCTGAGAAATAGATTGGTCGAAGAGGCCCAATTGATTGGCCAGCACGTACACCTAACTTGACCCCAATGGATTTCTTCTTTTGGGGAAGTACTCAAGGACAAAGTTTATAGTCGAAAACCACGAAGTGTTGTTGATACATAGTAGAGCCATTTCAAGAAATTAATATACAAAGAGACATGTGCAAAAATGTTTCTCGAAACGTGCGGAGTGAATTTTAAAACTGTGTAAATTTTGATGGCAAAAGTTGGGGCACCTGCGTTGATAAAATTTTAGCAATTTTGTATTAATGTACACAATAAAATTTAATTGTCAATGTAATAATTGTATTTGTAAACAGAATTCTACATGTAATCTCAACATAATTGTTATATATATATATATATCCGACATCCATTATATTCCACAGAATCGTTCATATATTGAATGCTGCGTGCTTTTTTCAAAATTAATTTACAAACTCGATCCGAAGCAAAGAACACTTTCATTTCTTTTATCATATATTCAGCCCTAATAATATATTTTTGACAATGTTGTCTACACTGACGAATTTTATGGTGTTTTACTTTGGTGAATTTTATCTTAATATCAAGAAACTGATTAGATAACTGGAAAGGATCAGTACAGAAATAAGTAGATACAATATGTTTATATTATTTAATGAAACATATTTGAATGTAGATATGCTACCTAAATACACACAGGCACACACACACACACACACACACACACACACACACGCATATATATATATATATATATATATATATATATATATATATATATATATATAAATGCAATGTATCAAGGCAGCAGATAATTTTCTAAACGTATACTATATTCCCCCTCTTAATTTTATCTGAATTTATATATATGTATATATATATATATTAAAACATATACTGTTAAATATAAGAGACAATGAATGTCTACTATGTTTAATCATGAACCGTTCTAAACATCGTATTTTGGCTTTAATTTCAGGTGAAAATAAATGTTGGAGAATTTTTGTCTTTATTTTCACCTGAAATTAAAGCCAAAATACGATGTGTAGAACGGCTCATGATTAAACATAGTAGACATTCATTGACACTTATATTTAACAGTATATGTTTAAATATATATACATATATAAAAATTCAGATAAAATTAAGAGGGGGAATAGCCATTTTCAACATGTCAGTTTAAGACATGCATTCTCAACACCGTTTAATCAAAGAATGAGGAAAAATTCTAATGCCGGAGGCTGGGGTTGGTAAAGGAATTGGGTGGGGGAATGTCAGCTATTATAGGGTTAAGCTAAAGGAATTTTAGCAGTAATTTTTCTTATGGTAGTGGGAGGCATGTGACTTGACGATTGTGTTAGTAGTGGTAGGTAGGAGGGAAAAGATTGCGCCAAATTTTTAAAAAATTCTATTGTGACTAAATGGAAGAATGAGATAATTACTGCAATTTAAATTTATTTCTGTGACGACATATACTAATGATTTCTTTTTTTTTTAATGTTTGTTCGGAAGTCCGTTCTGATATTGAAATTTCGAAATCTGAATTTTTTCTGTGAAACATAGATTACATCTATCTCTTAAGCTATTTGGAGTGCTTACGTTGCGTAACAACTTCCACTTTATCTGTGGATTTAGGTTATTTTCTTTTATTTTCCAGTATTTTCGGGAAAGGGCTAATTGATACGCTAAATTATATATATATATATATATAGCATTTAATTTTGATAATGCTTAGCACCAAAGTTGTTTATTCAGTGCTTTTACTGATAAAATCTATTTTGGCCAGCCATTTTTTTTTTATCGCAAAGTGCTCGATATCGGAGTGGAAAGAGAGCGTTGATCAATATAAAGGCTTTTCGTTTTAATGTTATCCAAAAAACACTGACGAATGAGAACATCATAACCGTATCGTTGCGAAACTTTGAAGTCGGCATGAATCTGCTCAAAGATACAAAATCATTGTACAAAGATTTTCTATCTATCTATCTATCTATCTATCTATCTATCTCAGTCTGTTCGTATCTATCTATCTATCTATCTCAGTCTGTTCCTATCTATCTATCTATCTATCTATCTATCTATCTATCTATCTATCTATCTCAGTCTGTTCGTATCTATCTATCTATCTATCTATCTATCTATCTATCTATCTATCTACCACAGTCTCTTCGTACATATCTATCTCAGTCTGTTCATATGTATCTATCTATCTATCTATCTATCTATCTATCTATCTATCTATCTATCTCAGACTATTCGTATCTATCTACCACAGTCTCTTAGTACATATCTATCTCAGTCTGTTCATATCTATCATATCTATCTATCTATCTATCTATCTATCTCAGTCTGTTCGTATCTATCTATCTATCTATCTATCTATCTATCTATCTATCTATCTATCTATCTATCTATCTTAGTCTGTTCTATCTATCTATCATATCTATCTATCTATCTATCTATCTATCTATCTATCTATCTCAGTCTGTTCATATCTATCTATCTATCTATCTATCTATCTATCTATCTATCTATCTTGGTCTGTTCATATCTATCTATCTATCTATCTATCTATCTATCTATCTATCTATCTATCTATTCTATCTTAGTCTGTTCATGTCTATCTATCTATCTATCTATCTATCTATCTATCTATCTATCTATCATCTCAGTCTATTCTATCTATCTATCTATCTATCTATCTATCTATCTATCTATCTATCTATCTATCTATCTGTTCTATCTATCTATCTATCTATCTATCTATCTATCTATCTATCTATCTATCTATCTTGCTTGCTTGCTTGCTTGTCATTTAAACAGCGGAATGTTAAACGCAGAATACCCAAACCAACTGATTTTTAGAACAATGGCAATTCTCATAAAAATGTCTTCTTGTGACACGAAACCATTTCTGCGAATGATTTTTTTGCGTGAAATAGAATCTAAATTTTATTTATTCATCTTAAAATAGGAAAACAATAGATCATTTCTTTTTGTAAAGTTTGGTGTCATTTACAGAACCTTTTTCTTTTCCATTTTTAACTTTTTTTTTTCTATGCTTTATATAACTTGAAATTTGCTATAAAACTATTTTATAAGCTGAAAATGAACATAAAAGGCAAGGGGAAAACATAAACATAATGTGGTAGTGTTTAGATAAAACATATGGTGATGTTATATAAAAGTCAATGCTTTCGGGATATGTTGTGTAGAAGTACAGGCACTTCGATATCTTCAAGCTTGTCTCGATCGATCGATTATAACTGAGTAGTGAGTTCGACCCTAACTGACTGCTCCATACTTTCGGCCTTTCACCACATCTAAGCTACGCTTAGAAAATCCTTATATTTTGTGTAAGGAGTAGTAACTCCAGGCTTCAGTAACTCTATGTTGAGCTGCCGTTGGTAAATAAGCTAAGGTTATCTTGTCGCGGCGTACCGGGGCCGTGGCCTGTTGTCCCTTTTAATCAGGACTGATCCTGGTCTGATGGCGTTGGCACAGCAGTTGGTCTTTGGGCTGACCTCTTCAACTGTAATCTCTTTTACCCACGTTGTGATTTTTTATCTTAAGAGAGTTAAGCTGACTTATCACTGGGGTATATCAGCCAAGCTAAATTGGATACGCGCGCACAATTGTGGAAATAAAACGGCACTAATTTTGGAAATAAAATGGACGACGACTGAATAAGACATTAGTTAATATTTATGTACAAAAATAATAAAAAATAATTACAGTTCTTTTTTTCCTCAACCAATTAGTATTAATTGGCGACGGAACGAAAATTTCAGATGGTTTCTCTAAGATGGGACAGATTAGGTAATTAGGTAACTGGTAAATTCAAGTACAATTGTTTGTACTTTGCGAAAATGTTCGTCGGCGTTATTATTATCATCAGGAATATTGTCAGAGTTTCTCAGAGTTTTTCTTCAGCAGATAACTTTTGTTATTATTGCTTCAAACTTCGGTTGGCAACTTCGGTGGCAACTTCAAACTCCAGGCAGCGCTGGAACGGGAACTCGAACTCACTTCATCTCCGAGCAGGAACTGACAGGAATTAACTTTGGCCCCTGTGGGCTCTTGTATTTATGGGTGTCCCTTTTTACTTGTGTGGTGAGGACGCATAAGGGGTTTTATGCAAATATCCTAAAATTCAACCAGTCCTCTTTCTCTGCTTCACCATTCCAATCATCTTGAGATGAGCTATTACATGACGTCAACCTTTCTGACGTCTTACTTTTCTTTATCTCTATTTAAGACTTCCAATTCTGGAAGATTCCCCCTCCTCTTTGAGAGGAGCTATTACATGACGTCAATCTATCTCAGGGAAAGTTAGAATGATGATTTTCCCAACCATTAACAATTAGTTTTTCCCTTCACTCAACAAGATCAACCTTTGCTCTCTGATCGTGTCAGCTGCGTTTCGCCGAATTTCCATCTGGGGAAATATGAATAAAATCTTTTTCTTTAATCATTTTTGTTTATGCCTTTCAATAAGGCGGCTTTGACATTTGAACTAATCATGTCAGCTGCGTTCGCCGAGTTCCACCTGAGAATTGATGAATTAAAAAAAATAAAATTTATATTTCCAATTCTTATCGCACGAATGTAATGTCAGTTCTGTTTCATTTCTTTCAATAAGGCCGCTTGACATTTGATCTCCAATAGTCCAGCTATGTTTCGCTGGATAATAACAATTATATTGTGCGATTCTATTTCATTTCCATTTTTAACCAATTTGCAATCTTGGGAAATCTTTGGCCAAGTCTTTATATGTGCAGAAATTCACTGCGATATAAAAAGAGCATTTGCATGTCAAAGTTCAGTCCTCATTATTTGGTTTCTAGCCACATTTGAGATAAGATTTTGTTGCCTATATATTAAAAAATATATATTATTACAATATATTATCCCTTTATAACTTTTATATTTTGTATACACATTTGTAGGAAATGTATCAACTTTTATGGGACACAGGTAGTATTTTAATTAAAGTTTGATAGATCAACAAGACGAAATGAAAAGTGGAAATAAAATATAGATTAGGAGAGGCCAAGAAAAATCGTAAATATTAATAACAATATATCAATCCTTGTTGAAACTTCCGTCCCATAAGAGTTGTTATATTTGCATTCACATTTCACATTAAATGTATCAACTATTATGGGATAGAAGACAGTTTATAAATCAATTAATTTCAATTTAAGACAGCATATATTTTATTTTGATGGTGATTTCGTTGTTTGGAAATTAAATATTGTAGCGGCTTTTTTATTGGTATTTGTCCAGAAAAAAATACCTACCTTAAACCAAAATCTTATTTTGATGTGACGAGTTGGAACAGAAACTAATTTCTTGGAGATTTTTGTTCTTAACACTGTTCTTCCATTGATTTCTCAGAATTCCTTCTCGTCAGATTTTTGGTCTTTAATTTGAATGCCGCTTCTCTGAATATTTAATGTTGAAAAATAGTCTCTCTGTTTTTCGGTTGCCCAATTTCATATAAAAACATGAACCAAACTTCCAAACGCCCTTTTACCTTGAATTATTTCGGCTGAGAGCTTTTTATAAGTTTCATACAAATAACACTAGAAAATGTCTCAAGTTTCGGTCCGAACTTTGTAATCTTCAATTCTAATTCTATGTGTTATTTGAACTCTTGTTTCTTTTTCTTGTTTTTATTATTACCTATCTGCAAATCCATTCACTGATTCCAGTATAAGACCTAAATTCAAAGAATCTCTCTCTCTCTCTCTCTCTCTCTCTCTCTCTCTCTTCCTACGCTCTATTCTTCTCTTTTTCTTCTACCTTTCTTCTATACCCACCCACCCACCAATTTCTTTCTGAGCTTCCTCTTCGTTTTTTTTTGTCTTTCTTTACCCTTCCCTCCTGCTCTCTCTGTCTCTTCTCCCTCTGTTGGCTACCATTTTCTAGTTTGAGCTATCTGAAGAGAAACATATTTCTGACAGAGTATACACTAAAATAAAAGTCATAGAATAGACTGGCCGAAACATTATTACAATAAAATCTGAAAGAATAAAAGAATAAAATGAAGGATCCTGACGATTCTTGAAATGGCGATAATTACACTTAGAATTACATAAGATAGTCTCAGCATCGTTCTGTAGAAACACATTATTGTTTTATCAAATCCCTTCTTATACTGACCATTATTGGCTGCCCTGTAGAAGAATTGATTTATATCGAGTTCAGCGATATTTATTTTCATGTTTTGCGAGAAAAATAGACTGAAATTGAATCTTAACTTGTAAAAGCTTCAGTAGTTAGAAGAAATGTAGCAGGAGAATGAAAAATTATTTGCTTCAGCTTGACCAAGAAATAAATCACAGATCCCCTCCCCACGCGCGTAGATAGATAGATAGATAGATAGATATGAACAGACTAAGATAGATAGATAGATAGATAGATAGATAGATAGATAGATAGATAGATAGATATGAACAGACTAAGATAAGATAGATAGATAGATAGATAGATAGATAGATAGATAGATAGATATGAACAGACTAGATAGATAGATAGATAGATAGATAGATAGATAGATAGATAGATAGATAGATAGATAGATACGAACAGACTGAGATAGATAGATAGATAGATAGATAGATAGATATAAGCAGACTGAGATAGATAGATAGATAGATAGATAGATACGAACAGACTGAGATAGATAGATAGATAGATAGATAGATAGATAGATAGATAGATAGATAGATAGATATGAACAGACTAAGATAGATAGATAGATAGATAGATAGATAGATAGATAGATAGATAGATAGATACGAAGTGAATGAGAAAGAAAGAAAGAAAGAAAGAAAGAAAGAAAGAAAGAAAGAATGTCTCTGGAGACATATTTTTTTAATGTTGTTTGGGCTTCTGTATTCTAAAAACGTGATTTGTCTTCTTGGAATAGGAAAGACGCTAATGAATTCCATGGTAACAAAAATGACACTAGACAAGAATAGATTTCTCCAGATTATCATTTTGGATTTCAGAATCATAATCGGTTAGTTGTCTTCCATTGCCGCATTCTGTCAGAACAAGCACCGATAAAATTCCGCTCTGGCGCCAGGGAGGATTTTTGTTAGTCAACTGTCATAAATATTTCTTCAACGAGATGGACAATAGCTATTCATTACGACGGCAAAAAAATTTTTTAAAATCCTAATTTTGACACCAGTAGACTTACGGCCTGATCACGTTTAAACATCGGTTCGCCTACGATAAGTTAAGCAACGCCAGGCCTGGTTAGTACTTAGTACGAATATCAGATACTGTAAGCTTGGATGTGGGAGTGGCATGTGAATGACGGCCTTATCACGTTGAAACACCGATTCCATAGGTTCACCAAAGTTAAACAACGTTGATACTAGTTAGTACCTTGGTGGATGACCGCTTGGGAATACCGTGTGCTTTAAGCTATTTCACTAGAAACAAAGAAGAGAGTGCTAGATTGCTATGTGATGTCAGTTCTTCAATACGGCATTGAATGCTGGACAATATTGTGACACGATAACTAGACATATATGTATTTTATTATAATAGATTAAAATAGAAAATAGATTAGAATAGAAAATAGTTTAAAAATATATCTAACAAAAGTGAAAAAGAAGAGGAAAAATAAATAAATAAACGCTTTTTCTTTTATGAAGAAAATTGTGGAAGAGACAACGGTATCCGATTACTGTTTTAAATCCTACCACTCTTCCGGTAAATATTTGACTCAGTGATAAAGTTCAGCAGGTAGGTTTTCGATGACCCGGTCAAAGGCTGTCCTTTACCCTATCTTGACCACACATTAAGCCTTTTCCGGCGGAAGCCTTATTAAGATAAAAAAAAAGATAACTGAAATTTCAGACTTACAGTCGCCGGTGTTTGTCACCGGTGGTCTAAAGCATTTCCGGATTTCCGGATTTCCGGTCAATTTTGGATAAATTCAGGTAATTTTCCCGAGTGAGTTAAGTGAAGGAGAGTCCGCGGGGTGCGAGCTTGAAGTAAGGATCTCCGTTCGTCTTGTTTCGTTCAGTTCGGATTTGTTGATCTCCATTAATTAGAGTTAGAGCTGTGTGTCACATTCGCCTGCCCCAATCGAAAAGGCTAACTCTAAACGAATAAAGCATCCTTTCAACTCATCCAAGTTGTGGAAGTTCGTTCCTTATATTTCAATCTTGTACCCCCAGCTGTTCGTCCGACATTTTCAACAAATTTCCGGCAACATCACAGCGTGGAGAACGGCCGCCGGAGAAAATTGTTAGGGCGACCATTGGGATGGTACAATATCATCGAAGACGAGAGAAAAAACTAGAAGCAGCGGAAATGTGGATGCTGCAGATATCACGGTGCAATGATGAAGTGTTGGAAAGAATGGCATTGAAAAGAAAACTAATAGTGAGCATCAGGAAGAGACAACTGAAGTTACTGGGACATGCAATGAGGAAGGAGGGCTTGGAGAACCTGATACTGACAGGCTGAATAGAGGGGAAAAGAGACAGAGGAAGGCAGCGGATAACATATTTGAAGGGCCTGATCAAGTGAATGATGGAACAGTGGTTGGGTGGAGTAACATGAGAAAACATATTAAGAGCCACCAGGCATAGGGAGACGTGGAAAGCCATGATCACCTACGTCCTGAAAGGACAGGGCCCATAGAAGAAGATATATGCCAACTGTTTATAAAATGTTATAATGTGGATATAAAGTGGGGGATCAAATCTATATTATAATCAATATATAAACTGATCCCTCATTTTGTCTACGCACCTTCGAAATCGATATTCTATTGTATCACCCTAATATGGTGCGACACTGAACAGCAGTATTATAATGTATGCTACTGAGTAATTTGAACTAGTTCATTCGAATCAATACTGATAAGGTTTTAGCCCAACCAAGAAGCTTTAAAAATTTGGGAAAATGATTCGGGTATGTATACAGAGGTGTGCACTACAATCCGGAAAAACATATACCGAAAGAAAAATTGTGTTTATTCAAAATGACAAGTATTTCCATGACAAATTGCTTTATAACATTATTGTCTGATCTTTCCTCTAACATATTATTGAATCCACCCCACCAGCTTCAACCACAGCCTGCACATGAGGCCCAAACCTCCCACAGGCGTTGGTCACCTGCTCCCTGGACAAGTTGACCACGGCCTCGATGATGGCAGTTCTCAGGGAGTCGACAGTATTGTGTGCATGTTGGTTAGACTGTTTCTCAAGTACGCCCCATAGGTAATAGTCACAAGGAGTCAGGTCTGGGCTACAAGGGGGCCAGAACTCCTTTGACCAGAACATGTCCAGATTCTAGTCACACCAAGCCTGGACCAAACTGGACGCATGAACAGGAGATTTGAAGAGCCATAGCTTCGCTGCAGCTACCTGAACAATCCATGGCTTCACAACATTCTTCATGACATTGAGGTAGACACCCTTCGTCACGGTCTGACCTTTGCCAAAGACATAGAGAGGCATAACGTCCCCTTCATCGGAGATAACATCGGAGGTCCTGTGTTTTTCTCTGAGGAGTCAGGGACTCACCCCCAGCCTCACCAGACTCTTTGAAGGTCTTGGCAATGTCGTACACAATTGATTTGGGAAATTAAAAAACTCAACAATCTCTTTGGGCGTGCGGCCACAATGTAGGGACATAATAATTGCAGTACGACGCTCGAGTTTACTGGAAATTTTGTTTAATTTTTTTTAATTCAACAGATTCTTGTCACACAAGTCTGAAACAGGAAAAAAGATATATTTAATATGATTGTCATTTTATGTCAAGTTAAAGTTAGTCCGGATTGTAGCGCACACCGTTGTATATCTATTTTTAAACCAGCCTGTATATTTCGAAACTTAAATATAATAACTATTTTGAGACAGACATAACATTTTTTTATCTTTTCCCCATAATAGTTGCTACATTTGCATATATTTACATATTTACATATATTTTCAAAAATATATATTTCATAAACTCATTGTTTCAACTATTTGGGACAGACGTATTATTTGAGTCTTACTTTGTATATTACTTTTCTTTTTTTTAACGTTTTCTCCGTCAGATATTTTCCGACTTGCCCCTCTTCTTTCTCCCCCTTTGGACCGTTTGTTAATTACTAGCCTTTCATTTGTTGTCATTAGCATCTTATCATCTCCCCTTCTCCCAACAACAAACCGTCCCCACCAATGGTGTAGTTAATGATGTGAAAACATCAAGTACCGAATTTTTGTTTTCAACTCTTTACCCACCCGACGACCGCTCACCTGTAAGTGATAATATGGACACTGCCTGTTTGAATAGACAGATGACTTGGGCAGGTACAAGGTGCAAGTGTTTGGGTCAGATGGCAACCCCTAGTGGCACATTCCTGTCCCAAATATTTTCGGTCGGGTCAGAGTTGGTTGTTTGTCAAAACCTGGCATTCGAATTATTCTCCAGGGTGAGAAAGACGTTAAAAATACCGAAGGTTGAGATAAGCAAAGCGAAATTGTTACAAAAATCATTCCAAACTAAGCAAGGGAATAAAGTCACTAAGAAGAGACTGAAAGAATATGAGTTTGAGTTTGAGTATGAAATTTGTTTAACGGCGTATCAACCTCTGTGGGTTATTTAATGCCAAAAAGGTGACGTTTTAATGTATTTTTTTTAATGTTCGGTTATAGTGAAAAGGCTGATTTAGTCAGATTTTCATGAAAAGATTTTGTTTTTATTCTTTTTTTTTATTTTAGAAAACTGAAAATGCCTTCTAGTTTTGTATTCAAAAATGCTTTGTTGAGAATATTTTTTTCCTTTCAAAAATGTGTTATGGTAATAATTTTTCTTCAAAAATATATATTTTTCTATAACAGTTGACCTCGACTTAGGACTACCTCGCTTGGTTGAGTTGCAATTAGTGCGAAATAAAACGCTCGGTCAAGCTCCGCTCCAGGCCCGAATGGAGTCCCGTACTTAGTTTACAAAAGATGCCCGAAATTACAACGTATCCTATGGAAGTTACTGAAGGTCATTTGGAAGAAAGGGAAGATAGCAGACCAGTGGAAGTATTCCGAGGGAATATGGATCCCCAAAGTGGAAAACACTAAGGAAATCAACCAATTCAGATGTATTTCGCTGCTGAATGTTGAAGGGAAGATTTTCTTCAGCTTATTAAATAGTAAGCTGTCAAAATATTTAATAATAAATAACTACATTGACACCTCTGTTCAAAAAGGAGGAGTTCCAGGCATGCCAGGATGCATGGAACATACAGGGGTCGTTACCCAACTACGGTAAGGAGGTATGATGTTGAAAGACCCGAAACCCCTAGTGATCCACGCAAAGACATCACTGACGACACCCTCTAGCGCCAATAATACAGTGCGTATGTTTATTTTTATACTTTCATAGTGTTTTAACCCCAGTTTGGGGGGTTAACTATTTACCCATAGCTGGGACCCTAACAGATGCTACCACTCTGGGTCAGGGTGAACCTGGGAATAACAGCAATTAAGAGGTGGTTCCATGCTCCTCACGACCTCCCAATCTGAGACCTTGCTGGAAAGCAAGAAGCCTGAAGAGAGTTCCACAAATGAGAAGTTCCACAAATGAGAGTTCCACAAATGAGAAGTGCCAGAGAACCAACTGTTGGTATAAAAAATTTAGGGTTACATTTAGCCATTTCAACTGTATAATGATGAGACCTAACTGCCAATTTAGTACTGCGCTTGAATTCATAAAGTCTAGGTAGCAAAGTGAAAAAGTACGATAATCTCCCACCACCCCTTAACTCCAACTCCCTTCACGTCCTAAATTGCACCATCTCTCCATATAGGTGGTGATAATCTCTCTCTTCCTCCTTCTACCACCTCTTGACTCCAACTCCCTTCACGTCCTAAATTGCACCATCTCTCCATATAGGTGGTGATAATCTCTCTCTTCCTCATCCCACTTTCTCAGTATCTAAACTGAGCTCACACTAAGAGATGGCACACTGTCTTTGTGACGAGTCTAAACTTTTCGTATGTGTAGGCGAAAAGGGGATTTCAGTTATTGATCTTGCTTTATCAGTTTGTCTCTCGATGGTTGTTTTTAAGGTGATTTCTCGATCGACCCCAGGCCTCACTGCCGATTGTTCTATGGTCAACACAGGGCTAGTGATTCATTTTTTTATCACTTATATCCAAAGGAATCCAAAATTTTGACGAATGTCACATAAATTAAAATTATCTTAGATGCTAATCTCTATTTTTGTAAGGATATTTTCCTCTGGGTAGCCGATTCAAACCATTTGCTTTTCTTGGATCGTTGTCCAGAAAAATCATAAATGTTATTTCAGCAAGGAGTAGATAGACTAATCTATCGCCCGGTTCACACTCCACCCGCGTCTATTGAGCAGGTGTAGAGGCTCATCCCTTGTTCCATGTTTAGGATGTGGTTTCCGGCTTTCTCTCTTCTAATCTTTTCATTCTTACGTAGCCCCCAGCACATCAGTGGCGTTCCCGCCTTACTCGAGGTGATATGATTAAAAAAAAACAAAAAACAACCGGGTTTCTTTAACCTTGCCGTATTTTTTTTTTTTTTACTATTTTCTATGACCGACGTCTTTGATGATGCAGAAATCTTTCTTATCAGAACGAAGTGGGAAAGGACTGATAGTCTTGGTTTTGGGGAGAAGGGGAGATGCTAAGATGCGACAACTACTGTCGTGGACCTGGTTAAGAGCCCAGCAAGTGATTATACAACAACAACAACCAAAATAGAAAACAGGAAATATATATTAAACACAGCAAAATACAAATACTTGGAACTGTGTTAGTAGAACGAATAAATACGGGTTAGGAAGTAATACTAGAACTGGGACTCGAAATGGTAATACGGTAGCAGTCTTGGTTATCTCTGCCTATCGCTCTCTCTCTCTCTCTCTCTCTCTCTCTCTCTCTCTCTCTCTCTCTCAGGTAGGAAGTAATACTAAAACTGGGACTCGCAATGGTAATACGGTAGCAGTCTTGGCTATCTCACCCTGTCTCTGCCTATCGCTCTGCTTATCTCTCTGCCCTTCTGCTCTTCTGCTACCACCTCTTGTGAGGTGAAGTATATGTAGTAGATGGAAGAGTTCAATTCGTTGAATGGGTGATGACACCATGACACTTACTAAATTACCTCTAGTTAAATTTAGATTCGTTTTTCTTTGGAACTGTTCTGGGTTTCATTTTCTTATTTTTAAATTTATATAATTTCTATATATAAGTGTGCAGTTGAAGCCAGCTACTAGTCAGGCAATAAGCAGCGTAACTGTACCGTTCGGACATACTTGTTTCTATTTACTTAATTACTAAGACTTATGTTGTATATATGTTCTTGTTATACTAATACACTGTTTTGAACCTACCTTATGTTTTCCGTGTCTTACTTCCGGCCAAAATTCGTAATTTTAATTGTATTTGCGATAGAAATAATTTGTAAAAAGGATTATAAAGAAGTAAATCTATATTTTCTAAGGTTTTATTGAGATTTTATTTAAGTTTCTACATGTCTCCCATCATTAGCAATACAAAGGGTAATACGATTTTGCAGTTCATATTTTTTACTTATCTAAAAATTGTAGCAAATTTTGTGGTAAAGAATTATTCAATAACTATACTTAAAACTAGGTACATTAAACTTTATAACATTTTTACAGATTATTTTTATCACAAATACAAATAGAGTTATATATTTTTTAAAGTGCACACGGACTTTATAGACACCCGGTATTAAGCACCCACGTAACATTTTCAATCATATGACTTGAGGCTGTTCTAAAATCTATACAGTATTAACTGAGAAGATTCATTCCAAGTGGTTTTCAGGAGATTTCTCTTATGCCTAAATTTCACTTGCTCCGATTTAAATATGATATTCGTATGCTTCATTCTCTTGGATAGTGGGAATGGGTTCTTCATATTCTGTCTCCTCACAGAAGGCTTGTTTTTGGTGAGTTTGTGTCATGTTAAGACGAAGGGAGAATCAAATAGAAACTAAAACAGCAATGGTCTGCTTAGGGAAATTCATATTTAATGAAATAACATAAAGTCTTGACGCCTCCGTTTTGTGCACATAGTTTTTTTTTCTTGGTAATTCTTTCAAAATAATAATTATGTCATTTTATTATACATAATTGTTTCTTTCTCACATTTCTATAACCTCCAGGAACTTAAATGCAATGTCAATACCCATCTCTTATCCACTTGACTCCAGTTCATTCTACGTCACCCCGTATATCTTGTTCTTTTCCTTTCTCTCTTCCTTCGCAACTGTCTTCACACTTGTATTTCCATCTTTGTCTTGCCCTTTCTCTGACACCCACTGTAACTGGTTCGTCTTTCTCTTCACTCTCCTCTTGTCTAAACTTTTACTCTAATGTAGCCCCCCTGCACATCAGTGGCGGTACCGCCTGGGGTGAAACGATTAAAAAAACGTAACAGTAGCAAATCAGCATGCATTTTTCTTTATCTAACATCAAGTCAATTGTCACAATTTTCTAGCCATACACATTCATTTTGTAATTACACACAGACATAGACTCTTCACATATTAAGTAATTGCCAAACATCCGACTATTTCTTTATAAAACAGTTCTAATGTAGTCCATGGAATTGCAAAAATATGTTGTGTTATGTATATTTCAGAATAACCTATTATTGTGACTTTTTTTGATAAATATTCTCCAAAATAAGTATGTGACTTTTTATGCGTATTGTTTTTTATTTATATGCTCTAGATACTAGATATAATATTAGCATAAATTTTGTCTATGTTACATGAAGAATTGTCTATTATTTTAATTATCGATTTGTATTTTTGACATTTTTAAATTTCTATGGCTTTTTATTGTCACCTGGCATTCTCCAGGAATATTGATGGTTTTACGAAATGCCCTGTGACATTATTTCGACAGAAACTAATATTAATTCGTTTAAAATCTTATGAGACAAACATTAGTTACGAAGCACACTTAACAATTTTTTAATTGGTTGGGTTCATTCAAAAATGAATTGAATATTTTTTCGGCAAACTCGGACACTCGAGACAGCAAAAAAAAAAAAAGAAGAAAAGTCGACACGACTGTTTTTCACATGCCGCCATCTTTATTTTCATCAATCCTAAACAATGTTTTAAAAATATGTTGTATTTTGGTTTCTGTAGTATTCCCGTGAATATACAGTACATGTTAAATTGATGATTTCGTGTGGAGATTGGGTTCATTGTAAGAATGAATGAGTCATGAATAAGATTACTTAGGTGTAGGAGGGTCAATGACGACCAGCCTTTTCTGACTTTGCTTTTTGACCTTGGGCCACATGAAATGTAAGACCATTTCAGAATAAACATTTCTATCACGATTGGGACCAGCGGCCCCCCCCTTTTTTTGTTGATCAACGATAATAAAATATAGATAAATAACGATTCAAATATAAATCTATATATATAAAAAATGGATTTGTCTGTCTGTGTGTTTGCGTGTCTCCATTTTAACGATCCCTACTCCTACGAAAGCCTTAAAAAAATCAATATTGAAAACGTAACCTAGAATGACAGAAGAGTCAAAACCGTGGAGAGTCTTTTCTTTTTTTTTTTAATCGTATCACCCCGAGCAAGGCGGTAACGCCACTGATGTGCAGGGGGCTACGTAATAGTGAAAAGATCGGAAAAGAGAAAGCCG
The DNA here is from genome assembly GCA_037127315.1 of Ascarosepion bandense. Lineage (NCBI taxonomy): Eukaryota > Metazoa > Mollusca > Cephalopoda > Sepiida > Sepiidae > Ascarosepion > Ascarosepion bandense. The sequence goes on from JBBBDQ010000847.1 coordinate 332,907, forward strand.
GAAACCATATCCTAAACAGGGAACAAGGGATGAGCCTCTTAACCTGTTCAATAGACATGGGTGGAGTGTGAACCGGGCGATAGATAGATCTATCTACTCCAATTGAAAAAAAAAAAGAAGAAAACAAAGTGAGAAGATTGGAAAAGAGAAAGCCGGAAACCACATCCTAAACAAGGAACAAGGGATGAGCCTCTTAACCTGTTCAATAGACGTGGATGGAGTGTGAACTGGGCGATAGATAGATCTATCTACTCCAATTGAAAAAAAAAGAAGAAAACAAAGTGAGAAGATTGGGAAAGAGAAAGCCGGAAACCACATCCTAAACAGGGAACAAGGGATGAGCCTCTTAACCTGTTCAATAGACATGGGTGGAGTGTAAACCGGGCGATGTTCTGAAGGGACATGTCATTTAAAATTATGTTGGTTAAATAGCAATACATACTCGCTCTCTAACCTAGCGCAGAAACCAGTCTAAAAGAAAGAAAGAAATGTTTGAATTGCAAACCGTGGAAAAGGCAACAGGAAACCACTCCGATAAATATCCCAAGAATTCATGGCAATTCACAAATAATAAATTAAAGGAATCTGAAGAGAGTCACGAAGAAATTTGATAATTTAGCAGAAGACCTGGGGTGTAGCAGATGTTATTAAATTCTCTGCAAACAATACTTAGTTATGGATAGACGTGGATTTCTTAGACATGGTACGCCGCATAGCCACCATTATTCATATTAAGGAAGAAGCAGTTGATATCTCAAATATTCGAAATTTAAATATATGTATATAACGATATTGAATTTTGGAGGAAAGATGTATGCCATAGTTGAAAAACTTTTCGTGCTTTGAAGTCGTAAAGGGCGAAACGCGCGACAAACGAAAACATTTCCACTTTGTCGTATATTTTCCGTCCCCTACAGGGTAACCCAAAAGTAGGTAGACGAATTCAATATTGTTATTATTCACAGTCTACCTATTTTAAAACCAGACTATATATATATATATATATATATATATATATATTCGTCATCTACATACAAGCCTGTTTCGCTGTATCACAGCTCATCAGTGTGGATAGGCATCTACTTGCTTCTGACCGGGATCGTTACTCAACTGATTTGGTGTCAGTCGGAGTCGCTAACCCCTAAGCCATAGACGTATTGAATCATAGAAGCGAAATTTTATCGTCTTGTATATAAGCGGGGTATACACACGCCAGTCCCCGAAAGAACTCAATTCATTGCTGAAGAGTAATGCATAAATTGCGTAAGTGGTAACTGCTTTTTTACCTCTCTAGAGAGCTCAACCGTAATGAGAGCATAATATATATACATACTTGCTTCCCCGACAGCTACAATCTCCAGGAGATTAAATGTAAGGTCAATAGACACCTCCTAACACACTAACTCGCATCCATTCTCTCAAACACTCTTCCTATATACCTCCTTACTCGTCTATCACCCTCCTTCTGACATTTCCTATATCTAATCGCTCTCTCAGCACATTCCCCTATGTAACCCCCTGCGCTACAGTGGAAGTGGAATGCCTTTGCTTTGGGTGAAATGATTATATATATATATATATATATATATATATATATATATATATATATATATAAAATCATCTGCAGACAAGCCTGTTTCGCTGTATCACAAATCTTTATTGCAGCTAGATTATCAGTTTAGCTATAAGCTGGGATCGAAACCCCACTAATTTGTCACTAGATGAACATCTTACAACTGAGCCATTATGTAACTGCACACACACACACACACACACACACACACACACACACACACACACACACATATATATATATATAACACGTTACTCTTCAGTAATCAGTTGTATTCTCATGGTGACTGGCGTGTGTATACACCGCATATATAAAGCACGCATTCCATGGCTTAGGTGGTAAGGACTTCAACTGACACTAGATCGGTGGAGTTTCGATCCCGGCTGGTAGCAAGTGGAAGTCTAGCCACACTAGTGAGCTGTGATACAGCGAAACAGACTTGTATGTGGATGACTGATATATATATATATATATATATATATATATATATATATATATGTGTGTGTGTGTGTGTGTGTGCGTGTGCTTTTCTGTCTTTGTACCTGCACGTGTACGTGTGCGCATGTATGTTTGCGTGTGTGTACATGCGTGTATGTTACGTGTGTATGCGTGCTTGTACAAGTATTCGTATTTGTGTGTGTGTGTGTGTGTGTGTGTGTGTGTGTGTGTGTGTGTGTGTGTGTGTGTTTGCTTATGCATGTGTGAAAGAGTCTAAGTTTATTTGTATGTGTTTATGCACACGCAAGCATGTGTTTGGTGGGCGTGCGTCTATATGCGTTATGCATTATTTGTACGTGTTAAGGGCTGGGCAGAGTGTATGTATGTGTGTCTGTGCGTTTATATGTGCATTTCCGAGCGTGTACGTGTGTGTGAGAGTGCGCGGGTTTGTATTTCCTTACACGCGTGTGAATGTATACGTGTCCTGTGTGTTTGGACGTGCATATGTGTGTACTTGCGTGTTGTGTGTGTGTGTGTGTGTGTGTGTGTGTGTGTGTGTGTGTGTGTGTGTGTGTGTGTGTGTGTTTCTTAATAGACCAATATTCCTGGGAGTTTCGATCTCTGTTAATGGGAAAATATCAGGAAACAATGGCGGTCGTAATGGGCGTGCCACAGACATAGCCTCGGTTTCAGTCTTCCTTTCTTTAAAAGCCATCATCACGAACTCTTTATAGCCCACAAAGCACAAGAAATAAATGAAGCAATAATCGAAGCATTCCATTCTTGTTTTTTCGCCCTTTCTAATCAGATCGATAATTCTGTACGAAATGGCGGGACACGGACAAAAGGCGAAGCTTTTAAATGCTTCGTCATCTTACGTCCAGTCATCTGCTCTGTGTCATGATAAGTTCACACATTGATCACAGTACAAAGTGAAAAAGGATCGGGAGTCCTCTTTATCTTAATTATATATCATTTTATGTTCTCCAAGAAAAACTAGATTCACAGGAAATTCTAAAACAATCAAAAATGTGGTTTCACATTTGTTTTTTTTTTTGTTTTTTTTTTTGTTTTTTCATTTATAGCAAAGAAAATTTATAGTTGGGATTTATTCGACAAAAACTTCAAAACGTTCATTCACGCTGATGATTGCATAAAAAGCAACCCGACAAATACTAAAAAAAATGAATAGCAAATGATTTACTTTGAATTGCATTAAAAATGATTTCATTTAAAATGCATTGTAAATGATTTTACTATAAGATTCATTCCGAATATTTTCTATAGAACTAATACGAATGGTTTCACTATAAATATGCATGCAAACGATTTTATTATCAAAATGCATTACAGAGGTTTTACTATAAAACCTCATTGCAAAGGAGTTTACTATAAAATTAACCCTCAATAATTTTCTCGAAAATGCAAAAGTTTTTACTATAAACATGAATGCAGATGATTTAATAGAAAATACATCACAGATGATTTTGTTTAAAGATTAATTGAAAATTATGTTACTATAAAATTAATTCCAAATAATTTTACAATAAAATTGATGCAGCGAGGTTTACAATAAATATTCATGAAAATGTTATAATACAGAAATGTATCAGCTGATTTTATTTAAAAATTCATTATTACATTAAAAATCATTGCAAATTATTTTAATATAAACATTGTAAATGTTTTTACTATAAATAAATATCGAATGATTTTTCATAAAATCGCAATGAAAATGATTTTAATATTAAAAATCAATGCAATTTTTTTAATATAAACATTGCAAATGTTTTTACTATAAAATAAATACCGAATTATTTTACAATAAAATTGCAGTGGAAATTATTTTACTATAAAAAAAATCAATGCAGATGATTTTGATTTTAATATAAACATTGCAAATGTTTTTACTATAAAATAAATACCGAATTATTTTATTATAAAAAAACAATAAAAATGTTTTTAATATAAACGTTGTAAATATTTTATTATAAAAAAATATGCCGAATGAATTTACTATAAAATTGGAATAGAAACTTTTTCACTATAAAAAATCAATGCAAATGATTTTAATATAAACGTTGCAAATGTTTTACTAAATATCGAATGATTTTACTATAAAATCACAATTGAAATGATTTTAATACAAAAGGATTTTAATACAAAATAAATACCGAATGATTTTACTATAAAATTGTAATGGAAATAATTTCACTATAAAAAGTATTTTCAAATATTTTTAATATAAGCATTGCAAATGTTTTTACTACAAAATAAATACCGAATTATTTTACTACTAAATTACAATGGAGATTATTTCACTATAGAAAATCAATGCAAATGATTTTAAAATAATTGTTGCAAATTTTTTTACTATAAAATAATTATCGAATAATTTAACTTGTAAAATCGCACTGGAAATGATTTTAATATTAAAAATCAATGCAAATTTTTTTAAATGTAAACATTGAATATGCTTTTATTACAAAATAAATACCGAATTATTTTACTTTAAAATTGCAATGGAAATTATTTCACTATAAAAAAAATCAATGCAAGTGATTTTCAAATAAACGTTGCAAATTTTTTTACTATAAAATAAATATCGAATAATTTAACTTGTAAAATCGCAATGGAAATGATTTTAATATTAAAAAACAATGCAAATTATTATAATAAACGTTGCAAATGTTTTTACTATAAAATAAATCCCTAACGATTTTTATTATAAAATTCGATCGGTAATGATTTTATGAGCAAAAATTATTGCAGACAGACGTTGATAGGATTTATTAAGCGAATACCTTAAAATATCAGTTCGCTGTAATCATTATATTCAACTATACAGAAAATACTGAAAGCAGATATAGAAAATATATTGCAATTTAAAAGAAATTTTATTGCAAGATTATTCGAAAGATTATCTTTACTACTTGGAAATGTGGAAACTGCACTAATGGTAACACCATTACTTCATCTCCCATTTATATATATATATATATATATATATATATATATATATATATATATATATATATGAACGCGTCGTTCATTCAGTAATGAATTAGAACACTCTCATTACTGGCGTATGAATACATGGTATATCACACGCGTTAAAGGTCTGCCCATAGCTCAGAGGTAGAATCGACGATTGACACCAATTCGGTCGGTTTCAATCCTGGGTAAAAAGCAATCGGATGTCTAACCGTACTGATGAGCTGTGATACAGCGAAACAGATATGTCTGCGGATGATTATAATATATATATATATATATGTGTGTGTGTGTGTGTGTGTGTGTGTGTGTGTGTGTGTGTGTGTGTGTGTGTGCGTGGTGTGTAATGTGTATATACATAAATATAAACATAAAATAAAATAAATTTCGGTGTTCAAAACTGCTGAATGATCATTTCAAGATGAAATCCCTAAGAGAGATTTCACATTTCATCGGCAACTACCACATTTCAAAATGAAATAAAATAGAAAAAGATAAATTGAAGGTTAAGAATTTTCGTCACAAAAAAAAAAAAATCGGTTAGCAATCAATGTCTATTTTTAGATTTTGAACAATTTTACTTTTAGATAGAATTGTAAGTGAGAAAATTTGAAAATTTGCCTTTGTCTAGCTTTACGGAGGGAAAGGGGCTAACGGATGGAATAGGAAGTGGTGTTTGATTGAGAAGTGGGTTAAACAAAACAGATACGCCTCGATACGTGTCAAACAAAATTAGCGTTTATAAATGGGTTAAAGTATTAGCAAAAAGACTTTTAGAAAAAACATATTTAGGGAAAAAAGCTGATATAAGCTTTAATTAAATTTAATTAAGTTAATCTAATTAATGATAAATCTATATTTAAATAAAATAAAAATTAAAAATTAAATAAAAAATAAAAAATAATAAAATAAAATTTAATTTTTATTTAACATTTTCTAAAAATTATTTTAAAAGTTTTTAGAAAAATATATAAAAATTAATGTTGTGAAAAAGATATATATACTTGCAGAAGAAATCGGGGGTTAAATTAGTAAAAGTATCCTTATTTTATAATGATAGATATTCAACAGAGACAGGAAGAGAAAGATAGAGGGGTTAAAATGTAGTATATCTAATTTTTTTTTCTAAATTATATTACTCTGTTAAATTAAATAATTGAATCTAACATTGAGTTCTTTTGGTTTCGTCTCTATCGGAATTTACCTGACTAATATACCAAGTATTCTACATTATATATATATATATATGCTTGTGTATGTGTTTGTGTGTGTGTACGTGGGTGTGCGTGCGTGTGCGTGCGTGTGCATATTAAGACAATATATGTTCATTCAAACATATTTCATTGAATAATATGAACATATTGTGTCTACTTATTTTTATAGTGATTTTTTTCCAGTTTTCCAATCATTTTCTTGATATTAAGATAAAATTAATCAATGAAAGCAGCATAAGATTCATCAGGATTGACAACATTGTCAAAAAATATATCATTATGAGTGGATATATGCAAAACCCTTCAAGAAATGAAAGTGTTCTTTCGTCCAAACTGAGTTTGTAAAATAATTTTGAAAAAAGCACGCGCCATTCAATATTTAGACGATTCAGGTGAATATGATGGTTGTCGTATCTGGGGAATGTTGCGTTGGGCCAAAACACCGATGCACAAGCCATATCTACTGATGGGACCACTGTGGCGCAGCGAAACGACCACACTCTACACGCTTTCCTTCCAAGCAATTATATAAACAGCAAAAGTTATCGACGATGTTATAACGTAGGGAGTCCAATGTCAATCTGTTCCAAACAGCTTCACTCTGCGTACTTTAGCTATAGCAATAGTTCCGATACTTTTTTATCAAACCTAGTATATATATATATATATATATATATGTGTGTGTGTGTGTGTGTGTGTGTGTGTGTGTGTGTGTGTGTGTGTGTGTGTGTGTGTGTGGTAATATTTTTATTTTAAGTTAATAATTAAAACAATTGACTGCAATATTTCGGTACTATTTTATTAACACGTCGTCAGGCAGAGATTTTTTTAAAAACAAATGATTTAGAATTTTTTTCCATTTTTAAATCATTCGTTTATAAAATAATATCTGAATAATATTGTTAAAGCGAAACAAGATTCCTCTCTATTCTTTACTTATTTTACTCGTGTATATTATATATATATATATATATATATATATATATATATATATATATATACATACACTACCGGCCATAATTATTAGGCCGCTCCAGTTTTTTTTTAAATTGATGTATTTCATAACTATTTTTATTATTTATTTTAATTTAGAATTATCCACTTGGCAATAAATACCAAAAATAGTATGAAATGCATCATTTTTTTTAAACTGGGGTGGCCTAATAATTATGGCCAGTAGTGTATATATATATATATATATATATATATATATATATATATATATATATATATATATACTAGCAGTATAGCCCGGCGTTGCTCAGGTGTAATGAAAGCTTTAAAACTAATCCATGGTTCTGGAGCTCAGACACTTTGGACGTTAGCACAAAAGACTAAAATGTTTCCAGTTAAAGCGAAACCGTAGACTGAAAGAAAAATGAATGGATGTAAGTCAAATTTTGATTTCCTGGTATCCATTTATACATATATATATATATTATCGATTTTCTGCACTATTGTAAGAACTGCAACCTTGAAATTTCTGAATATCGTTTCTTATGTCTTTGTCTATGAGTGTATCAAATTTGATTAAAATCGGACCACTCCTTCTATAACCCGATTTTTTCGATTATCGATTTTCGATATTTATCGGGGGTATCTCGACACAAAACCTAGCTAAGAGCACTCGCAGACGCTTATAGTACAACCGTGTAAATTTTCAAGAAAATCGGTTCAGCTGTTTCGGAGTCTATAGGTAATGGACAACCACACATACACAGACACACACACACACACACACACACACACAAAGTTCCATTTATAAATATGTTTAGTTGTGTGTGTGTGTGTGTGTGTGTGTGTGTGTGTGTGTGTGTGTGTGTGTGGCGCGCGATTTGTGTGTGTCCATAAATCCAATTTCTTTACCAACTTAAACATGCTCTGGTGACTTCCGAGAATGTGAAAAATGACACTTTCGAAAAAGGACAGACTTTCCTCAACCAACACTTAATAAACAACTTGGAAATTTAATTAATTAATTGCACAACAACAACAATAATAATAACAACAATATGTTCACACCGAAATGCAGATTCTGTTATAAATATTCAGAAACAATCGACTATCTTGTATCAGGTTGCAAAATGCTAGAACCTACTGAATTCGGCATAATAGAGTGGACCAATATCTGCATTGGAAAATATGCAACTTTTATAGAAAGGAAACTGGTATGAACATCACCCAGATCCGATTACAGTGATAAGACCTGCAACAATTCTATAGGATTTTTTTCATTACAAGCGTCATGACATGGAAATCTAAAGAATTTGGCACATGAAGACACCAATAATTCCAGTTGTATATGAAACCTTCAGATTGAATGGAAAAGGTTCTGATTGTCACATTGAAGAGATTCCTGGTAACCCACGCCTTAAATAAATACAAAACATTCTACTCACAAGTACAGATCACACATTAAGAAAAGATTTATCTATGTAAAATATGTGTGATCTTTGGGTATTTTTCTGTTTTTTACAAAAATGATCAGTGGAAGATGTCATGAAGCCATTTCAGATTGTAGATCTCTGGTTTAGACCGAGAAGAAAATGTGTATACAACAGAAAATAATAATAATGTGCATACATAGAATAATAATAATAATAATAATAATAATAATAATAATAATAATAATCCCATTCTATGGGATTACACCATCTACACAGACAGAAAAATTGAAGCAAACAGGCCAGACATTATTATTAAAAACCAGAAAGAAAAAACTTGTCTATTAATTGATATGGCTTGTCCAGCGGATTGTAACATAGCAACCAAGGAATTCGAAAAACTGTCAAAACATAAAGACCTGGAAATTGAAATAGAAAAAATGTGGAAATTGAAAACAAGAGTCGCACCAGTGATAGTAGGTGCACTTGGAATTATAAAAAATGGAACAAAACAACACATTGAAAGAAACCCTGGAAACCCCAGCTTAAGAGATATACAAAAAAATGTCTTGTTAAGTACAGCCCACACACTAAGGAGAACTTTGTCTATGTAACGCTAGGGATTTTAGAGGAGATAGAAAAAACATGAAATGGATCCATAACAACACACCAAGACCTGCATTAGGTCTTCACGCAGACTTGGTAGGTAGTGCGACCATAGCATAAAGGAAATTAAGACAGCTGAAATCTGACAAACCTAATTGCATCGGGCTGTCGGATCCTAAGTCCCTCAAGTTCCACCATGATTCTCCTAGCCTAGCTGGCACTGCCATTTTCTGCCGGTTTGGCCGTTGAGATCGTGTAGATTTTTGCCTATTCCATCGTTGAGGTCTTCGGGAGTTGTTCGCGTTCGGTCTGCTCCTTCTTTTAGGACCATACCGCCTTAGATGGCCTTATAGGAGTTGGAACTCCACAGGGCTTTGCTCTTGGTATCACTGGAAAATGTAAGCCCTCTACCATGCCAAGAAACGGCCATATATATTTTACACTGATAAGTAAATCAATTTGCATGTCAGTTGCTGAACCATAAAAGTTGGGCATGTTCCTTAGGATTTTAGATATCCAAGAAACACAAGTCAAAAGGTGATCAAGTGATAATAACAACAAAGATGAGGACAATCGTCCACATGAAAATAATCTAAATATTGATGACTCTCCATGCCAGCACACTCAGACAGAAATAGTCCATTAATTTAAAAGCTCCTTCGTAAGGGGACTCTTTTTTTTTCTTGGTTCTGTTTATCGTTATTTTTTTATTACTGTGTGGAAGCACGGATGAGTGAATCTTGTTTCAAAGAAAATTCAAATGTGTTAAACTTTGAAATATAATCGGGTGATTAATAACATTTGCTTTTTCAATAAATCACCTGACACACATTTTGTTTTTCCAGACAAATCTGTAATATGGAGTATCATATGCGCATAAAAATATTTCAAAAGAAACAATAATAATGTGTAATGAATGGCGTAGTTACAGTGGTGCACCGCCTGGTGGAGACCTTGAGTTTTCTTCCCCTCCTCGTCTCCACAAAAAAGAGGAAATATTGCACAGTGATTCCATCTTAAGCATCAATTAGAACATTCAAATTAGTTATTTCAACAAAAAATAAATAAATAAATAATTATTTAAACAAGAAATAAATTAAAAAGAAAAACGAAAAGCCTCCGAATATTGAGCTTGAGTTTAAGTTTTGTTTAACGGCATATCAACACCTCTGTGGGTTACTTAATGCCAAAAAGGTATTTTCTTAATGTTCGGTTCAAGTGAAAAGGTTGATTTTTTCAGATTTTAATGAATTTATTTTTGTTTTATTCTTTTCAATTAAAGTAAACTTCTTCTAGTTTTGTATTAAAAATGTTTTGCTGAGAATAATTTTTTTCTTCAAAAATGTGTTATGGTAATTTTTTCTTCAAAAATGTATTGTTGGTAAAAATTTTCCTTTAAAGATGTAAATTTTTCTATAAAGGTATATTTTCATACTTTCATAATGTTTTGATCCAAATTTGGGGATTAACTATTTACCCGTAACTGGGACCCTAACAGGTATTACCACTCCGTGTCAGGGTGTACATGAGAACAACAGCAATTAAAAGGTGGTTCCATGCTCCTCACAACATCCGAATCAGAGGCCTTGCTACCGGATGCCGTCTTGCCTAGGACCCCATCCGAATATTCGGGAATATTAGCCTAAATATAAGTCGGCTCTGACCCCTGATATAAAATTGTTGCATTATTTTTTGACGCTCAAAACCGAAAGATAAAGCAAAAATAAAGACTAATGAAAAACTATAAGAAAACAAGAAATTTATGAAAAGAGGAAATAAACACGGGATTCACCACTTGAAACCTGAATGAAAAATTCAAATCAAACAGTGGAAACATTCCGGTTCTCTACCCAGAAGATGTTCCTTATGGTGCGGTGGATATCGGCTTGGAACGAGAAATCCGGGAGTCGAGTTCGAATTCCAGTTGAATTCCTTGCATTTACTTACACGCAAATACCCTTGGGAAAGGTATTAATCCGTCTCCTCCCTCTAGTTATGGGTCAAATAACAGGACAGACTGGGTTCTATAGCCTTGGTTGACAACCAGTCTTCCGCAGAAAGTAATGGCAACCTACTGCGAGATAATCTTCTGCTCAGTTAGTCATGTCTCGAAAGAGACATGATCGCCCAAAGCGTGTATCACATATAGCACTTAACTGACTGACTGAATATATAGAATCATGATTAAGGCTTCTACTGAGCATAAAGTGGGAGATAGGTTTTCTATTGTCATGAAGTAATAAAATGATCACCCTCTAATTATTACTTAATAATATAATCTATCACTTCTCCCTCTAGCTATGAGTCAAATAACAGGACAGACTGGGTTCTATAGCCTTGGCTGGCAACCATTCTACCGTAGTAAGTAATGGCAACCTACTGCGGGATAATCTTCTGCTCAGTCAGTTTCTCTTTTGAGACATGATCGCCCAAAGCGTGTATCACGTATGGCACTTAACTGACTGACCCCGAAGAAATTCAAGCAGATAGCATCTGTTGACGTGGTGATGGCTTCTATTTCTTTTCTTTTCTATTTTTTTTTTTAATTTCATATTTTGAAGGCGTAATCATGATAGACTACCTGGAAAAGGGGGAAAAAGGACAGTACTATGCATTAGAATTAAGACAACTTAATAAAACAATCAAATGAAAACGCAGAAGGAATCCGGGGACAGGTGTGCTCTTGCTCCAGGATAACAAGTCTGTTTGCATTGCTCAGGCAGAAGCTGAGTATCCAACTGTATCATTAAATTGCTCTCCGATCCCCGCTACTCACTAGACTTGGCTTCCTCTTTCTGTTTCCTAAACTCAAATCCCACCAGTGTGATCGCAATTTTGGAAACAATGATAAGATCATATATATATATATATATATATATATATATAGTGATGATCATCCACGTATACTGTCTTAATATGTATAGGAAAGAATATTAATAAAAAGTTTTGAATTTAAAAATGGACTTTTTTTAACAGTATTTGTTTATTTTTATTATATTTTATATTTCAGACCGTCCTCGGTCCTTCATCAGAAACAAGTGATTTTTAAATTTGAATTAGAAACGTATTTCACGATAGCGTCCGAATATTTTTTGTTTACATCACGTTGTGTGTTTGTTCACAACATGCGGCACGTCCGTAGAAAAAGTCTGTTTGTTTTAGATAAAAATTTCTTGGAATATCTGAAGAAAATTTTTACCTATTGAAATATTTGTAAAGATTCAACACACCTAAGTCCCTATTTAACCCTAGCTTGTGTGTATTTAATTTTAAAATCCAGTATTTTTCTTTCTTTCTGCGTGTGTATGTAGAACTAAAATTGGAGTCTATTAGTAAACATTTGCAATTTTCTAAAGTATGATCAGGTTGATTAAAATGGGCTGCAATTGGGGAGTATATATTTTTTGTCGTATATTTAGTTTGTGATTATTGAAGCGAAATCTAAAGCTATTACCGGATTCGCCGATATATCCACTGTTGGGGCAAATTGAGCAGAAGATAAAGTAGATGATGTTTTTGCTGTCACAAGTAAGGTTTGGTGGGTGTAATTTTATTTTGGTGTTGGGTACAGAGAATGTTTTGTCTGTTATTAAATGTTTACAAATTAAACAGCGAGGCTTCCCACATTTTAAATTCCCTGATAGGTTTGTATTATTTAAATATTTGTTAGAAGTGAGGATAGTTGATAGGTTGGGTGTTTGTTTCTTTGCATTTATGGGTGGTTTATCGAAAATATCTTTGATGTTTTTGTTTGATTGGAGGTTCCTGTAATCATTTTTTAAAATTTTTGATAAGTGTGTAGGAATATTGATTATGGTTAAAAACCATGGGAATTCGGTTGTTTATTTTCTTCAGATATTCCAAGAAATTTTTATCTAAAACAAACAGACTTTCTCTACGGACATGCCGCATGTTGTGAACAAACACACCACGTGATGTAAACAAAAAATATTCGGACGCTATCGTGAAATACGTTTCTAATTCAAATTTAAAAATCACTTGTTTCTGATGAAGGACCGAGGACGGTCTGAAATATAAAATATAATAAAAATAAACAAATACTGTTCAAAAAAAGTACATTTTTAAATTCAAAACTTTTTATTAATATTCTTTCCTATATATATATATATATATATATATATATATATCGGTGTTCTTCACAAAATCCAACAGAGAAACTGTAATGTGATCGATACCTACTTGGCATCTCGGCTGCAGTCGCTATCCCACCGGCGTGACGTGGCTTCCCTGTGCCTCTTCTATAAATACTTTCACGGCTTCTGCTCCAATGAACTTGAATCACTGGTGCTCCCTAGATATGAATTTGCACGAGCTACTAGATTGGCAACTAGGTCCCACCCTTTTATAGTGAAACCGCAATTTCTACTCTAACAGCTTCTTTTCACGCACTTCCCACCTGTGGAATTCCCTTTTATATGCTTGCTTCCCTGACAGCTACAATCTCCTGGAATGTCAATGTAAAGTCAATAGACATCTCCTATCTCACTAACATGCCTCCATTCTCTCAAGCTCTTTTTTTCATCTACTCCACCCCCATCCTCGGTATTCTCATCCGTCTATTACCCTCCTCCTGACATTTCCTATAACTAACCCCTCTTTCTCATCACTTTCCCCTATATAACCCTCTGCGCAACAGTGGCAGTAGATTGCCTTGTTTTGGGTGAGATGATTAGAAAAAAATATATATATACATATATCTGCAGATAAATTTTGGAGTATCAGGACTCTACCTTCTTCCTTGATGGGATAGCAATATTTAAGCATTGTTGAACCAAGTGTATTGATTTCAAGAGAGGCTATATTGAAAATATTTTTTTGTTTCTCCAACTCCTTCTGGGAGAGATTTAGAAAATTTTAAACGACCTTCGGTAATCTTTTATTTTGAAAATGAACAGGTTGTCCTTGTAAACAGATTTCAACATCAGCCGAGACGAAAACATTACTCGTGGATTAGCAGAAAAGAAAGAAAGGCTGTTAAGATTTAATGTAATCTGCGTATAAATATTCTATTAACTCGTATCTGTTTTTTGCTAATCCATGAGTTTCCTGATGAAACAATTGTTTATTGAGCTAATAAAAAAAAAATACACAACTTTCTTAGAATTATATCGAAGGAGAGATCAGCTGTAAGGTTCTGATTGTCTTTATGTCTGAGGTACGACCATATACTGTGGTATCATCTATATAGTTCTTTAATAAATATATTAGAATTTCGGACCGATCCCTTTATTAAGATCATTGGGTATGTCATTCTCATTTCATGTGTGATACTACTGCTGGTAGTTATCTCCTTTTAACTTATGGTAATAAGTAATACGGAATGCTAGAGAAAAATCATTAACACCAAAGAGTGCAATATGAGCTCTGGTAAAAAAAAAGTTACTGAGTCATTAAGTATATAAGTCTCAGAAATTTATACACTGATTTCCTCAAGGACACATGGCCCAGTGGATATAGACGTTGCTTAGATCCAGTGACTTGACCCAAAAATTTGTGAGTTCAATACCAGGCTACAACAAATAACAAATAAAAAGAGAGTTAAGTTAAAGGGAAATAGCTAAAAGGGAAAGTGGCATCGCACATGGAATGAGAATAATAAAAAGTTCGGTTCGAAATTCTTAGTCCCTGAAGAAGGCCGGAGCGTACAACGGCCGGAACGTCGTAAACATGGCAATAAAAATTAGGACACTAGTCCGAAAAATGTAAAAAGGGTAAAATTAGGATATGAGAAGGCAGACAATAAAAAAAATAACGATCTGCACTGAAAACGTAAGATGAGTGAGTGATGCCTCATTAATCTGAGGATCTTCAGAAGGCAGGTAACAAACCGTATTTGGCTATCTGGAAAAGTTCTAGAGTATGCTTCAGATAATTATTTCAATAAAACCTTATTCAATGGAGCTAAGAAAGACTATAAAATAGCCCTAAAAGATAAACACATATCAAATACAAATCACACAGCACTAAAAAAAGGCCGAGAAGAGAAACCTCGTATAGTTCAATCCAACATACGACAAAAACGAAAAAAAAAACGTAGGAAATATTCATTAAAACTCATATACAAACATTTCCCCCGCATCAAGCACTCTCCACAAGTTATTCAACAAAAAGTTATAGTTGCACCGAAAACAAATAAAAAGCATCGCAGGAAATAAACAAA
This sequence comes from Ascarosepion bandense, assembly GCA_037127315.1. Lineage (NCBI taxonomy): Eukaryota > Metazoa > Mollusca > Cephalopoda > Sepiida > Sepiidae > Ascarosepion > Ascarosepion bandense. The sequence continues at coordinate 348,297 of JBBBDQ010000847.1, forward strand.
CCAACTGAACAAATTAAACCAGTCAGTCAGTTAAGTGCCATACGTGATTCACGCTTGGGCGATCATGTCTCGAAAGAGAAATGACTGACTGGGCAGAATATTATCCCGCAGTAGAATGCGGTAAAAATAATTGAATATCCCTTAAACGGTAATTGCTTGCAGAACAATGAAATATACCAAGCCACTGTAAAATCAGCAGATAGCAATATATATATATATATATATATATATATATATATATATATATATATAAGAGCATCTGAAGGATTCTGGAAACAAAGGAACTACGCACACAAAACATCCTTTACAACTATTAAATACGCGGATAGCACAATGCTTTCTAAACATATCTGGGAGATTTGAAAGCAAAAACAACAAATCAACCCAAAAATATCATGGAAAATAAGGAAAAGAACAGCAGCCTACAGTAAACAATCCAAAATTTCAGCTGGATGAAAATAGCTATAATTGCCTTCCTAGACCAAAAAAACTATTAAATAAACGATCAAAGTTCATTTAATTACCATGAGTAATACACGCGTTTTTAATCACATGACAGACTAAGCAGAAGATTTTCTCACAGTAGGTTACCATTACTTTCTGCGGTAGACCGGTTGCCAACCAAGGCTATATAACCCAATCTGTCCAACTATTCAACCCATAACTTGAGGGAGAAGAGATGGATTAACACCTTTCCCAATGGTATGTATACGTAAGAGAATGAAACGAATTCGACTGGAATTCGAACTCTACTCTACGAGTTCTCATTCCAAGCCGATACCCATTGCACCACTACACACCACACACACACACACACACACACACACACACACACACACACACACATATATATATATATATATATATATAATGTACCTCTGCTTTGTAAATAAAATAAATATAATAGTCTATTAAAGATAAATATCTATATATGAATAAATATATATATATATCTAATGTACCTCTGCTTTGTAAATGAAACCTTCTGTTTTACAAAGCCCGTTAAGTGGGCATTTGTTTTTTCCCCTACATTACTTTTTAATGATGTTATTTCGTACGTCGTTATTTAGGTGACTGGCGTTTTGTTTTTTATGTAATTTTCTAAATTACTAGTACAGCTCTAACTTCATTTAATTAAATTCCTATTGAAATTTTTTTTAATTCTGATTTTTTGGGGTAGTGTTTATTGGTTAATTTTTAAAAAAATATTTGTTCTGTTTTTGAAGTTTCCTATTAATTTAAATGCAAAAAATTCCTGTACGTGCGTTTGAAAAACGAAAAAATCAGTTGTTGTAAATCGCCTGAAGATACCGAAAGGTTGAAACCTGGGTCGCGGAAATAACTCATTTCAAAATGAAAAATATTCAAAAGTTCTACAATGTAAATGTATTAAACACTTTTTAATACAACTGTGGATTGGTCTAACTTAATTATGACCAAAATCTAAATAATAATAAGAAGAAGAAGAAGAAGAAGAAGAGTCGAAAGAAAATACATTAGAAATGAAAATGAATCCCTATCAACTAAAGAAAAAATAAAGTAAAAAATACAACTGAAGGCTCAAAGAATAAGACGCTATGAAAAAAGAGCAAGATTTTACAGACAAAACAAGATTTTTCAAACCGATACAAAGAGATTTTACAGGGAAATAGGTAAAAAAAGAATTGAAGTGACAGTCCCCGCCAGAATGGAAGAAATTACATAGTTCTGGGAAAAGATATGGGCTTGCCCTAAAGAACTAGCAAGGAAGTACATTGGATTGCACAAGAGATAGAACGAATGAAAAATAAACCAGAACAGACATGGGCTAGAATTACAGAAGAGGATGTTAAATTTGCACTAAAAAAAGCACACAATTGGAAATTCCCAGGTATAGATAAAATTCCTAACTTTTGGCTATATTATTTAAATACAGCACATAAAAAACTAGCCAAAGAACTTCAAGAAATGGTTGACAATCCCACTAAAATTCCTGCATGGATGACCAAAGGAATTACATTTCTTCTACCCAAGAATGGTGACACAAACAACCCGAAAAACTACAGACCAATTACATGTCTTCCGACAACATATAAACTATTAACATCTATTTTAACAAAACAGACATATTTATTCTTAGAAAGAAATGACATGATACCGCTTGAACAAAAAGGGTGCAAACGTGGCTGTTATGGATGTAAAGACCAATTGCTAATTAACAAAATGATCCTGGAAAACTGCTACAGAAAATTGAAGCAAACAGGCCAGACATTATTGTTAAAAACCAGAAGGAGAACACTTGTCTATTAATTGACATGGCTTGTCCAGCGGATTGTAACATAACAATCAAGGAATTTGAAAAACTGTCAAAACATAAAGACCTGGAAATTGAAATAGAAAAAATGTGGAAATTGAAAACAAGAGTCGCGCCAGTGATAGTAGGTGCACTTGGAATGATAAAAAATGGAACAAAACAACACATTGAAAGAATCCCTGGAAACCCCAGCTTAAGAGATATACAAAAAATTGTCTTATTAAGTACAGCCCACACACTAAGGAAAACTTTATCTATGTAATGCTAGGGATGATAGGGAAGATAGAAAAACATGAAATGGAGCCATAACAACACGCCACTACCTGCCTTAGGTCTCCCCGCAGACTTGGTTGGTAGTGAGACCAAAGCAGAAATCGAAATATGATGAAAAATGACATAATAATATATATATATATATATATATATATATATATATATATATAGAGAGAGAGAGAGAGAGAGAGAGAGAGAGAGAGAGATGTGTGTGTGTGCGTATATGGATGTATGAATGTATATGAATTTATTACTAATTTATTTAAATGTAATTTTAATGGATACTCATATTTGAGTAAATGCTGTTTTTTTGTTTTGTTTTGTTTTTTAAAAGGTATATGTATATATTTACATCGACCGGCCTGAATATTTAAGAAATCTTGTTAGAATGCATATTTTTCTAAAAACATTTCTCGAATATTCAGGCCAGTAGATGTAAATAAATATAAATTTTAATAATAAAAACAGAGCATCTATTTAAATATGAGTAGGCATTAAAAATTACGTTTAAACAGATGAATAAAAAATATATCGATTTTAATCCATATGTATATACGTATATATAAAAGAATTTATTATTTAAACACTAATATATATATATATATATATATATATATATATAAAATAATTGATTTTAATGTTTAAATATTATATATATATATATATATATAATATTTAAACATTAAAATCAATTATTTTTTTAAAAAAACCAAATGCAACTTCCCTAGAAAAAATTAAAAACGGCGGCATGAGTAGAAAATATAACAATTCCCGACTATCGCGCGAAATGAAAAGAGAAAAAAGAAAAAATTAAAAAAATGGTAACATTGGTAAGCGAACTCAAAGCTAAAAAAAATGAAGATCAGACGAAACGATAATGACACCCTACTCCCACACACATTCGCACAAACGAAAGCACGCGCACGGACGTGCACACACACAGCCGGCTGCATGACCGCACGCACAAAACACAGACACGTGTGTTTTAATTTGTGTTTGCATAATTTTATGTGTTAGTATATTTAAATATGCATGTATCTGTTAATATTTCGAGGTTGTGCGCACATCCACATACAGAGGAGGTATTGTATGCAAATTTACTTCTCCCTAATTTGAAGAGCTTTTATGATAACCAGTTATGTTAATAATTGCTGTCATATATCATTCGCAGATGTTGCTGAAATAACATCAGTATCCGCAAATTCCATGACATTATTGCTACCAGCACGTTTTCTGTGTAGCCAGTCGCGACAGTTCAAGTCCCTTCCTCCCTGGGGCAGGCATCAAAGAAATAGCCATAATAATTAAATTGAATCGAAAATCGAAGCATTCTTTGCGTTCTTCATGCAACGACGATCGGCTAGACTGGAGCGTCAGGAGAATGCACAATAAGCGTGTGTGTGTGTGTGTGTGTGTGTGTGTATGTGTGTGTGTGTGTGTCTGTGTTTATTGACTAGTGGAAGTTTGAGCCGGTTGAAATGTAGAAGGAGGCATAATTGATAAACCTGGTGAGATCATCACTGGAAAGACCTGTCTACTATCTTTACTAGCCCTAGATGATGTCATGGCAGCAGAGAAAGTGAAAGTGAAAGTGAAAGTGAAAATGAAACTAGAAAAGCTGTCTACTGAATTCGTTTATATTCTTTGGCTTTTTTTTTCTTCACATATCTATGTTTTTCTTTTGCTTTTAGTTTACGACTTTTTCTCTTTTTTTGTTTGTTTTTATATTGAACTCATTCTGTCACATTTTTCTCCATTTTTCTTTCCTATACTTTTCTCTTTCGAATTTTCTTTTCATTTTCTTTGTTCATTTTTGTCTATATTTTTTTTCTTTTTTTCATATATTTCTTTCTGTGTTTTCCTTTGTTCACTTCTATCTGTATTTTTCTATCTTCTATTTCACTCTTTCTCGTTATTTTTTTTACTTTCCTTTGTTCTTTTCTGTCTCTATTTTCTTCTTTTACGTTTCTCTATCTTTATCCCTTTTTCTTTTTCCTTTTCTATCTTTATTTCTGTCTCCATTTTCTATGTTCTTCTCTTTCTTTTTGTCTTTTATATTTTCTTTTTTCAATTCTTTCTCACCTTTCCTTTATATATATATATATATATATATATATATATATATATAGGGCTAAAATTGGCCGTTTATATAGATATAGATGTTCATCAGCATTACATGGTGACTGTAAGTTTCACGCTTAAATGCAATCTTCAGAATAAAGTCGTGAAACAAAAAACAAAAAGGAACTTGGGAAAGAAAACACAGATTCTGTGGATGCTTGCGGGAACCACCATGATAGTGTGAAATGTCAGCAAGAGACATGTTTTGCAACGTTTAAAGGTGGGTGTATATGACCACTTTTGCGTAAACTGACATTTGAAGACACACGTGAACTCACGATTCAAGAAGAAGGTAAAAGATTTCAGAAAACAGTCACATGGAGGATAACGATGAAAACTAATGAATATCAGATTAAATTTCTCTAATTATGAAGTATCATCTTAGGGAGAGAATTAAGAGGAGGAGAGAGAATAGATAAGTAAAATAAGCATTATGTATATATATATATATATATATATATATATATATATATATATATATATATATATATAGTGATCAATTAATTTTTAATTTGCTACGTGGAAATTTCTATGTTTCGAGAGAGATTCACATCATCAGTCAATGTTTGATGTTGATTGTGCAGATGATTTATATTTAACCCGAACCATAAAAATTTCCGTGTCGCAATGTACAAAATAGTAAAACCTTGAGTCCTCTTCGCCTGAAATTATATATATATATATTGTGTGTATTTTGGCAGCATTTTTCATTAATACAGGTTTTGTTGAATAATATAGACAAGTTTTGTCTATTTATTTTGTGCAGGATCCTTTCGTATAATCTGATAAACTTGATAGTGCTATCGTTAAAAGACGACAAGAAATTGCAGTAATTGTTGATATTTTTATCTGGTCTGAGCTTTCGGCTTACATAATTGGCTTACATAATTGACTTACATCGTATATATATATATATATATATATATATATATATATATATATATATATATATACGCGGTCTGTTCAAAATGTATCGGGACTGTTGCTAGGCAAACGGAGCTAAGTTAAGCAGAGTAAACTCGTTTGGCACAGATTGATATTGACATTGACATGGTTGCGCATGCACACTAAATTATAGCTTTCTCTTTCCCTCTGTTGTTTATGAAAGTGCTTTAAAGAAAGTGTGTGTAGTGTGGTCGTCCCACCACACTACAGCGCTTCCATCAGTGACCATAGTTTAAGGTTCAGTTCTTGGGGAAGCACAATGTTCCTCAGGTCTGTTTCTCAAATCTTGATCCTTGCAACTTTATTTTTCTTCAAATATCAAATCCAACTTGAAGGGAACAAGACACAAAAAATTAAGGAGATCCAAAAGAATGCGACTGGGAAATGATTTCGTCTATGGAAGTGACGCTGGGAAAAGCGTAGCTTTGATGTGCCACAAGGCCGCAGGTACGAGGTCTAGCGAGACAAGCTTGCTCACCATTTTCCCACGTTGAAATTCCCTTATAATTAGAAAACAGAATCATTATCAAGGAGCAATAACAAAAGAAGATTGATTAGGAAGATAGTAGAAAACGATTGACATTGAATTTAAGATCAAAATTGCCCGGAAACATCGGACCGAAATGTTACACAAGCGAAAACTGCACGTAAAGAAACTAACATTTAACCAATTGAATTGTAAATTCATGAGACATTTTGCCAATTTAGTACTGCATCTAAATTCCTTAAATCTAGGTAACATAGCGAAGGGTTCATCCAAACATTTATCTGGAAGAGGCACGACTCATGGAACTGGAACAATCTACACCGGTAATCGAAATCAAGTCTTCAGTTCGAAATTTCAATTGCCTGAAGAAAGTCTGGGCGTACAACGGCCGAAACGTCGTGAATATGGCGACAAACATGAGGACAACAATCCGAACAATGTAAATAGTGTAAATAATTACAATGTACATCTCAGAAAAAATAGACAAATAGAATATATATATATATATATATATATATATATATATATATATATATATATATATCACACTCTGATTGAGCACTCTGGAAGAATGGTAGACTTTGAAAAACAGTAGCTACTCTAGCATGAACGTATCGCTCATTCAGTAATAAATTAGAGCACTCTGGCTATTGGGCGTGTATAATGTGTCACGTTTGTAACTCGGACCTTCCGTCAGCAGGGACAAATTCTTTCGGACACCGTTTTTGTTTGTTTGTTTACCTTTACCTCTCATCTCGCTGCGACGTTTTTCTTGTTACTGTTTTTTTATTCTATTTTATTTTGTTTTCCCTTCTCTTTCATTCTTGTGCTTTCTGGCATAGACTATGCTTCCTTTTGTTTTAATTTCCTGTCCTTTATCACGCCCTACCGTTTTTTTATCCACTCTCGCCAACGTGATAAGGCCATGTGAGCGAGATTGTCCTTTGGCGGGATATTCAGATTCTTCCTATTGGTCCCTGTATCCACACACAAGTTTCGCCTCTACGCCGTTTCATATAACTTTGATTTTTTACCTAATTCGAGGAATAAAATCTTTCGTTTTTCAATGAAATTCGTCTTGCGAATTTGAGTTTAACTGGCTGCACATAATGATAATATACACGCTAAAAAGTCTGCCTCCTTCTACCGAGTGCCCATAGCTCAGAGTTAGAATCGCCGACTGACGCCAATTCGGTCGGGTTTCAATCCTGGATAAAAAGCAATCGGGTGTCTAACTGTACTGATTAGCTGTGATACAGCGAAACTGATCTGTCTACGGTAGACTATATATATATATGTGTGTGTGTGTTTTGTGTAAATTGTATAGCCGATTTTATTTAGTTTATTTTTATTTTTATTAATATTTTCACCACTTTTGCTATTAAATATCCCACATAGTGATAATAGAAAACCTATGAAGAATGGTGAAACGTTGCAAGAACCGGGATGCAAAATTACTGGGATACTTTAGCAATTAAAACACTTACTAAATATTTTCGTTTTAGTAATTTGTTTTCTTTTTTAATTAGATTAAACTCTTCTAAATCAAAACTACGCTCATTATTACGGTGAGCAACGTGTTGTTTTACAAAAGATTCCTTTTGTGTTCATATAATATTTTATTTAAATTTCTTGAGGTTTCTTCTATGTATGACTTGCGCCAATGATTACGGGTGATAGAGTAAAATTTTTTTTTTTAATCATATCACCCCAAGCAAGGCATTCCACTGCCACTATTGCGCATGGGGCTACATAGGGGAAGGTAAAGAGAAGGAGTGGTTAGACATAGGTAATGTCAGGAGGAAGGTGACAGATGAGTAAGGATAGCGAGGATGAGAGTTGGGCAGATGGGAAGAGTGTTTGATAGAATAGGAGCAGGTTAGTGTGTTAGGAGGTGTCTGTTGACCTTACATTTAAACTCCTGGAGATTGTAGCCGTCGGGGAAGCAATCATTTGGAAGAGAATTCCACAGTCGGGAAGTGCGAGGAAAGAAACTGTTGGAGTAGAAGTTACGGCTGCATTTTATCGGTTTCACTGTAAAAGGGTGGGATCTAGTTGCTAATCTAGTATCTCGTTCAAATTCGTATTTAGGGGGCACTAGTGATCTAAGTTCATCGGAGCAGAAGCTAAAGTTTGAGCTTAATATTTTCTTTTGTACTAATCAAGTTTTTTATTGTATTAGAAGTAGTTGCATTTATCTTGAATTTATATGAGTTCTTTACAAATTTAGTTGTGATAGAGTTGGTGAGTAGGACAATATATTTTGATTAGTTGCGTTTGTTATGAAGGACCGATTTTCCATTTTGAAATATTTTAGTTGCCTTTTGTTTTTGCATTGAACATGAAGTAATTAGGATGCTAGAGGTGCTCAAAAGTGTTTCCAATGTAATTCTCTTCATGTAAATTCTATGGACTACACATTCTGAGTGCTTTTAAACAGAATTAAAAAACTGTTTTAAGTGCAAAGAAAACCGAAAAAATTAACAGCAGTTAAGCAGGAGAAATGAAGTGAGGAGTAAAATATGTATATAAAATTAGCAACCAGACAAGTGATGAGGGAAATATAAAATTAGCAACCAGACAAGTGAGGAGTGAAATATAAAATTAGCAACCAGACAAGTGAGGACTGAAATATAAAATTAACAACCAGACATGTTAGGAGTGAAATAAGAAATTAGCAACCAGACAAGTGATGAGGGAAATAGAAAATTAGCAACCAGACAAGTGATGAGGGAAATAGAAAATTAGCAACCAGACAAGTGATGAGGGAAATATAAAATTAGCAACCAGACAAGTGATGAGGGAAATATAAGATTAGCAACCAGACAAGTGAGGAGTGAAATAAAAAATTAACAACAAGACAAGTGGAGAGGGAAATATAAAATTAGCAACCAGACAAGTGAAGCCGGAAATATGAAATTAGCAACCAGATAAGTGAGGAGTGAAATATAAAATTAACAACCAAACAAGTGAGAATGAAATATAAAATTAACAACCAGACAAGTGAGGACTGAAATATAAAATTAACAACCAAACAAATGAGGAGTAAATGTTCAAAATTAACAACAAAACAAATGTTACAAAAAGACAAGTTGAACGAATGTATGGCAGCAAAAAAACATCATTAGCCCAAAGACAACGGAACAGAAGATTGAAGCGGTGATATATATATATATATATATATATATATATATATATATATATATATATACTGTACTGTGCAAAAGTATTAGGACAAGAACAATTTTATCTTTTATGAGGCATCAAAATAAAGTTTAAAATCACCCCTGTCCTTACACTTTTGCACACTACCGATAGTGTGCAGAAGTATAAGGCTAGGTGTGATTTTCCTAAAAACCTCAATGAAATTCAAATACAGGTTGAAAAGCTAAGTAAATTGCTAATAAATATTATTACTGATTAAAGGAAGAGGAAGGAAGGCTTCAGAATATTAATTGGCCCCCACAAAGCCCTGATCTCAATCTTATTGAACATCCATGGGATATTTTGCATAAAAAAAATGATAAATGTAATGTTACTTCGCAAGACACACTTTGGGAACAAATACAAGCTGCTTGGCAGGAGATACGATTAAATAGATTGAAGACGCTTGGGATGTCAATGCCTGACAAAATGAAGGCTGTGATCAAAGCAAAAGACTATTTATGCATAATATTAAATTTATTTTGCAACAATTATTTTTTTCTTGTTAAAGCATTTGTTGAGTAAATGAAATAAAATTGCTTTAATTAAATTGTTTATTTTCTGTCAATATGCCTCATAAAAGATAAAATAGTTCTTGTCCTAATACTTTTGCACAGTACTGTATATATATATATATATATATATATATATATATATATATAGATAGATAGATAGATAGATAGATAGATAGATAGATATGAGTTAGAATAAAATATAGATCAACTATCGATTGACCGAATGATAATATAAACGTTTCCTAATTTTCCTTTATTTTATTATATATATGCTTATCATTCATACTATGCTGGTTTTTGGGTGATGTAATGGAGGTACCTATTATATAGCCAACACACACACATTCTGGATATAAAATTACCAGCGCTTCTTGTTTGTGCTCATGTCTAGTAACATCAACGGAAACAAAATTCTAGTTCGATCATGTTGCAAACTACAAAACGCGTCACACGAAAACTTTTCTACTTTGTCATACATATATCCTCCATATATATATATATATATATATATATAATAGAAAGAATAGCGCTGCACAGCACAGAAGTAATATTAAATTAGCCAATAACAGGAAATTACATGTTTCCCAACGTTTGCACGAATGCAGTGGAGGTAAATTCAGATTAATGCCTGTCTAGAAAAATGCAGATTATGACACACTTATGATGCAGGAAGAAATACTTATAAAAAATACAAGTCTTCCCTCAACAAAACAACATGAAAAACCTAACACACACGCATACACACTAAATTCAAACGCGGAAAAACACACACGCGCGCGCGCGCGCAAAATTCAAACAGTATCCCAAAAACAATAAAAAAAAAACTAGATGATCCATAGAGTAGAATTGAATCAAAATCGCTGAAAACAATTTTGAAGTATAAAGACGAAATCAAATTTTGCAAGTCAGTGAAAAAAAACTTTTATGGTCAACGAAGGCGACAGAAGTAACTTAAGCTGTGAGCGTGAAAAAAAAAAACAAAAAAAACAAAGAAAACAAACAATACGCACGCATAAGAACTTTCTGACTTACTTACCACTTGTCTTACCTATTCATACACGGTAACTTGACCATCAGAAAATAAAACGTATCTCGACATGCAAAGTCACAAGTTTTTTCGCCTGAAGAGAGTCAACTTTAGACTCGAAACACGTATAGCGACACAAATACGATTATGGACACTTGATATTTCATTCAAAAAGCAAGTAATAATTATAATAATAGCAACATTAAATCTACACTTTAAACAAAATGTTCACTGCTTCTCGCACTTTTTCTTATATATATATATATATATATATATATATATATATATAATAAAGGAAAATTAGGAAACGTTTATCAATCTAACATATTTTTTAAAAAGTGATTGATTTATTAACACTTCCTCTTGGATCTTTATATTATCATTCGGTCAATCGGTATTTGATCTATATTTTATTCTAACTTATATATATATATATATATATATATATATATATATATATATATATAGTCCTGTGCAAAAGTATTAGGACAAGAACTATTTTATCTTTTATGAGGCATATTGACAGAAAATAAACAATTTAATTAAAGCAATTTTATTTCATTTACTCAACAAATGCTTTAACAAGAAAAAAATAATTGTTGCAAAATAAATTTAATATTAAGCACAATAGTCTTTTACTTTGATCACAGCCTTCATTTTGTCAGGCATTGACATCCCATGTGTCTACAATGTATTTAATCGTCTCTCCTGCCAAGCAGCTTGTATTTGTTCCCAAAGTGTGTCTTGCGAAGTAACATTACATTTATCATTTTTTTTATGCAAAATATCCCATGGATGTTCAATAAGATTGAGATCAGGGCTTTGTGGGGGCCAATTAAAATTCTGAAGCCTTCCTTCCTCTTCCTTTAATCAGTAATAATATTTATTAGCAATTTACATCAAAATTTTTATAATATTATTAAGAGGAAAGATCAAAGTAATTTTTATTTATTTTATAAATTTTTTAATCCTTTTCAAAATGTTCGAAATTTTGGCAGAAAATTTTGTTTTGATTTGCGTTAGCGTAGCAGAAAATGTTACAACTGTTTACAAACGATCACGTAATTTTTACGTAACTCACTTTTTCGGTGACAAATACATTAATTTGGAAATTAACGCAAAAATCAAATAATTGTCAGATTTTATGAAACTTTCAGTACTCATTCACAAATGAATGAAATTATTTTTGAAATTATTGTTTTTTAAATATTGATGAAAACATTTTTTTAAAAATTCTGTTACCCCACTCCACGTAAATTCATGAAATTTTAATAAATTTTAATTTCTGCAAATTATTTTTTTATTAGTTAAACGCAGAACTCATAGGGGAATATAAACCATCTATTTTTTTTTATTTAAAATTATTCGGCACTATCCGAAAATCTGCTCCGAAGAGTAAAATAAAAAATGCAATAAAACTCTGATATAAGTGAATTTGATAAGCTTTTAATTATTGGAATAAATAATAATAATTAAGGACATTATAGTCTTGAGAAAAAAAATCGATTACTAATAACATTTTAAAATAATTGTTTTCATTTTTTTATTATAATAATAATTCTAAAGATTTAAAAATATTTAAATTTTTTTTTAAAGAACTGTTGTCCTTTTTTTTTAGTTAAGAATTGATGATTATATTGCCTATCAAAAAATGAAAAATTTTATACAAATTTTCACCCATTATATTTTTAAAATAATTATTATTTTTTTTTTTTGTATGTAAATAAATATGTTCATTTAAGTACGATGTTCCATAGGGGTCATAACAAGTTTCCATAGAGGTCGTATTTATTTTAGAAGTTCTCAAATGTTTTGGATTGTTCCCCTTACAAGAAAAACGACAAAAACCCACTTTGATTCTGATTCAAGTCTCTTCAAGACGTTTATAAAATTCAATAGCCTGTTTTGCAAGTTAAACAATTAAAGCAACTTGTATATTTTAAGTCCTAATTTTCTAATTTTGTTAAAAAATAAATAATAATTTTGAAATTCACAATTTGTGGAGGTACCTAAAATATGAAAAATAGATATTAAAAATAAAAATTATCAAATGCCATAACATTTTATAAATTATTGAGTTACCTCTGCCGTTATTTTCAGTCTGTTATTAAATTGTAAAGTTTTTTAAAAGAAAGTTTTGTTTTGTTTTTTTTTTTCATAAAACATCTTCAAACGTAAGGCTACAAAGCTAACCTAACTAAAATTCCATCAAATAGTGGATAATTGCTGGAAAACTGTGTTAAATTTTTAATTTTAACATAGTTAAAATTAAAAAAAACGATTTGTATGTTATATAACGTAGAATACTTGGAATATAAGTCAGGTAAATTCCAATAGAGACGAACTCAAAAGAACTCAATATTAAAATTATTTATTAAATTTAACAGAGTAATTTAATTTAGAAAAAAAATTAGATATTCTACAATTTCATGGGTAATACATATTTCGCCGCTGACCTTGCTGCTCGTCAGACCCAAATGATAGAACAGTTAATCTTCAAAATATCCAGAAAATAATTACACAGAGAAGCTCACGTGCCCATGTCTAGAATAGACATTTGTAACGCTAATCTACACAATCAATCCCTCGTTCATTCAAAAAAAAAAAAAAAAAAAAGACCCAAAGAGAGAAAGAAAAAGAAAAATATAAAAAATTGATAAACGGAAGGAAGTTTATAAATTTTGTATATTTTTCTCTTTGAGGTTTTACGTATTACCCATGAAATTGTAGAATATCTAAACAAATTTTCTAATATATATACACCAGGATCCATAAGGTCCGTGCGTATCGTACATACAAATAAAGTTATAAATTGCACACGACCTTTATGGACACCCTTTATATATATATATATATATATATAGTCTACCGCAGATAGATCAGTTTCGCTATATCACAGCTTATCAGTACGGTTAGACTCCGATTGCTTTTAACCCAGGATTGAAACCCGACCGAATTGGCGTCAGTCAGCGATTCTACCTCTGGGCTGTAGGCGCTCGGTAGAAGAAAGCAGACTTTTAGCGTATACATTATCATTATGCACGCCCAATAGCCAGTGTGCTCTAATTCATTACGGAATGAGCGATGCGTACATGCCAGAGTAGCTACTGTTTTTCAATGTCTACCATTCTTTAGAGTGCTCAATCAGGGTGTGAGAGCGTAAATAGTCATCCGCAAATAGATCTGTTTCGCTGTATCACAGCTCATCAGTACGGTTAGACTCCGACTGCTTTTAACTCAGGATTGAAACCTGACCGAATTGGCGTCAGTCGGCGATTCTACCTCTGGGCTATGGGCGCTCGGTAGAAGAAGGCAGACTTTTTAGTGTATACATTATCATTATATATATATATATATATATATATATATATATATATATATATATTACGTTAGAACATGTGCAAACTACAAATTACTACAAATTTGTACATTTTGTTCGTTTTATGAATAATGTTTTCTTTTTGTGTCTGCGATTTCATCACATAATTTTTAACTGCCAAATGATTTAACTTGAAACACTAAACAATGTCTATAGCAATCTTCAATTCACTTCCTGCTAAAATTTGAAATCTCTCTCTCTCTCTCAACCCCCACCCTCTCTCTCTCTCTCTCTCTCTATCTCTCTCTCTCTCTCTTGGCCGTTTCCATTGTCTCTCCCCTTTTTTCCCTCTATATTTTTTCACTTTTTTCCTCTTTATTTTCCTCTTCACTTTCTACTCCTTCTGTATCTTTCCTTTTTCTCTTTCTTTTCCTTTTCTTTATAGAAGTAAAATTCCATTTTTTTAAATACCAAAAGATTTGACCCCAGACACCATGTAACCGATGTCAATATCTTTTTGCAAATCACTTCCGGCCAAAATTTTAGATTTCTCTCTCTTAGTAATTTTCATTTGTTCTTTCCTCTTTATATTTTCTCACTTATTTTCCTCTTCCCTTTCTATTTCTTCTGTATCTTTCTCTTTTCTCTTTCTTTTTTTTTTCTTGATTTCTCATCTTATTTTCTGATCTTTTCTTCACTCTTTCATTTTCCCCCTTTTTTTTATATCTTTTTAATTCTTAAAAAAAAATTTCCAAAAATAAGGAAGTGGTGTTTTTTTTTAATTCAAAAAGAAGTTTATTACCATCATTATTAACTACCTGATGAGACATTGTTTTTTCAATGTCAAAACAAAATGTACAATTTTGTAGAAGTTTGTAGCTTGCACATGTTCTAAAGTAATAATTAATAATAAACATTCATTACTCTATTTTTATATTGAGCACTGTTTTAAATTAATTTTTAAATGTTGCAATTATTTTCTTCGTGCAATTTCATTTGGACACACACACACACACACACACACACACACACACACACACACACACACATATATATATATATATATATATATATATATATATATATATATATGGAGAGAGAGAGAGAAAGAGAGAGAAATCAACGCATAATTAACCCTCTAGGGCCATTCGTATCATATCTGATACAGTATGAAAACAAGCCTTGAAAGAAATATTTTCCTGAAAAATTTTTTAAGAGAAATATTTTATAAATTTCAAATGAAAGCAGTACTGACTGCTCAGTCAATGAATACCAAATGTTTCCTTATAGGGAAATACCAAATGTTTCCTTATAGGGAAATACTGTATCAAATATGATACGAATGGCCCTAGAGGGTTAAACATTTATAAATCCAGAATGTATTACTTAGATGAAAATATGAGAACAATTAAATTTAGTGGTAATAACCAGCTTTTAAACCACCGGAATAAAGTTATTTTTAAATGCCGTCACAAAAATACATTTATAATAGCTGTTTTATAGAATTAGACTTTTTTCCTTAACAATAATTTTCTACCAAATTCAGTTGTTTTTTCACTATTGTGATTCTGCTCTTTTTTTCGTTTTTATCTATTTTTTATTCTTTATTTATATTCAAAACTTTTTGTGATAGATAATCACTTGTGACTGTATTTTTAATTTTTTTGCCTTTATGATTATTTTTGTGAATCTTTTTCTTCTTGAATCATTTTTCTTTTTTTCTGAAATTTTTCCTTGTGAATCTTCAATCCTTATTTCGAATGTTTTTATTACTAATTTTATTTGTGACGGATATTATATATATATATATATATATATATATATATATATATATATATATATATATATAGAATAAAGGAATAGGGTTGTTCCAACGAGAGTAATTAGTATAAAATAAAAAGTGTGAGAAGCCGTGAACGTTTTCTTTAAAATATATATTTATTGTTTGGTATTCATACAAGTTATGGAGTATTAATTTGTCATGGTTTGTGCTACACGTGTTTCGAATCTAAATTTGACTCTCTTCAGGCGAACAAATTCGTTGTTTTACGTTTGGGTTTCTCTGAGTATCTGATCATTCTGATCAGAATGATCAGATACTCAGAGAAACCCAAACGTATTTGTTCGCCTGAAGAGAGTCAATTTTAGACTCGAAACACGTGTAGCGCAAACCATGACAAATTAAAACTCCATAACTTGTATGAATATCAAACAATAAATATATATTTTAAAGAAAACGTTCACGGCTTCTCACACTTTTTATTTTATATATATATACTGGAAATCCAATCTGGAGTTGTAAAACTGGAAGAGGGTCGCATCAGGGCTCTCAAAGAGAGACGCCAGAAAAGAAGGAACAAAAAAGCTCCATCCACCAGCTTGGGTCTGCCCTCTGCATCTCCTGTTCCTTCTGCAACAGGCTCTTCTGTGCAAAGATTGGCATTATCAGCCACCTCCGCACCCACCCAAATCCTTAGTGACCCGGATTCATGGTCGCCTTCGCCTGCGAAAGATGAACATCAATATGGCTTCTAATAATTATATGTTTATGCGTGTTTGTTTTGCGCATGATTAGATTTGTTCTCTTGTTTGTTCTTATATATTAATTTTTTAAAATATTTTTTTTGTATATGAGTGATTTGTTCTATGTTTTGTTGTTTGTTTTTTTTTTTTGGTGGGGGGCATTTCAGTATCTGTTTCCTTAATATTTAACTGTATAAACCTCTACGCTCTTCCTAAACTTATTTCCTCTCTGTACCAACATTTTTTTTTCCTGTATTCAGAGTTAAATGTACCATTTGATTTTCGGGTATGAAGAAGCAGTTTATATTTTACAACTGCCGAAATAAATTCTGGATTTATAACCGTTTAATTATGTGTTGAGTTTTCTTCTCTATATTTCCTATTGCTCTGGATAATATTCATTGAATTCTGTAATTTTTATTTACTTAATAATTCATATTAGATTTTTGGGGTGGAGATTATCCACTCCGTTATTAGGTGTTTGTCATTTATATATATATATATATATATATATATATATATATATATATATATATATGTGTGTGTGTGTGTGTGTGTGTGTGTGTGTGTGTGTGTGTGTGTGTTTATAGCATAAGATAAAGGTGTAGTCACATTAACATAAACAAACATAGTCTGCTGAAGTCCTAAGGGACGAAACTCGTCACACGAAAGCCTTTTCTATTTTGTCATAATCTTTCCTCCAAAACTGTTCTTGATATATAAAAAATTATATATCGTTATCCCATATATATATATATATATATATATATATATATATATATATATGAATGAGAAAGATTTTCCTCTTTCTGTGTGGGTAGGTGGCTGTTCCTGATTTGGTGTATGTTTGTATTTTTGCTTTTCATGTCAACAATTTCTAAAAAAATTTACAAAAAAGAGATTGAAGAAAAAATAATTCCTCAATGCTCATGCCGACTCATCAAGACGTCGCACCATATATATCTATCTATCTATATATATATATATGTATATATATATATATATAACCCATCAACATGTTGAAGTTGACAAATGATATAGAAATTTGGTGTACTTTGTGTTTTGGGTGTTTTTTTTTTTGTTTGTTTGTTTTTTTACGTTTAACGCAGAAATCCTCGGGCTGTCGGCAACTATTTCCGAATCCTCTCTTCGTCCGGCTGTTTTCTATCTCCATTCAGATAAGTCGGACAATTTACCTTTATTGCATGGCTGATGTACAATCGATCGTGTCCACGTGCCACATACATCAGATGCTGACTTGTAAGTTAAACACAGACTTATTTGAAAAAAAAAAAAAAAAAAAAAAGCATAAATATCCGGGCTGACATACTTTGGCATTTAGGCTTCGCCGCCATAGCTTCCTCCTCTCTGTTATGGATCGTTCTGTCAGCGAAAGAAAGATTGAAGCCGTCTTTTTCTAGTCGTCAATGATCAGTTGGATTTATGCCAAACTGTGAACTTTCCGATATTTCTGACCCCAATCACTAGTATTGTGACACCTGTATATATATATATATATATATATATATATATATATATATATATATATATATATATCCGAGTGATTACAGAACGAAGAATTCTTACAACGTCCAAAACATTAATTTAAAACAGTGCTTGATATATAATATATAGAGCTGCGAATATATATTAAGGAATTAATCCAGTTATGGGTTAAGTAGCAGGACAGACTGGGTTCTATAGCCTTGGACGGCAACCAGTCTACCGCAGAAAGCAATAGCAACCTACTGCGGGATAATCTTCTGCCCAGTCAGTCATGTCTCTTTCGAGACATGATCGGCCAAGCGTGTATCACGTATGGCACTTAACTGACTGACTGAATATAACAGTTGGAAACATAATTAAAACTTCTACTGGACATAAAGTGGGGGGTCGGTTTTCTATTGTTATGAAGTAATAAACTGATCCCCCACTAATTATACTTAATATAATAATGTAATATAATCTATCTCTTCTCCAATCAGCTATGAGTTAAATGGCAGAACAAATTGGGTTCTATAGCCTTGGTCGGCAACCAGTCTACCGCAGAAAGCAATGGCAACCTACTGCGGGATAATCTTCTGCCCAGTCAGTCATGTCTCGAAAGAGACATGATCGCCCAAGCGTGTATCACGTATAGCACTTAACTGACTGACGTAATTTTTATATATAATCGCTATGAAGGTACGTTCGTTTCAGCATTGAAGTCTCAATGCCTCATCAGGCGATGTGTAAAGTACTGGAAATCCTTTTTCTTTATATTTATTTAGTTTTGTTCGAGGTGTTGGTGGGGGTTTAATGATAGGGGGATATGTCGTTGACAGTTGGAATTTTGGGGGAGTGTGTTGGTGGGAGTTAGCGAGATAGGGGAATAAGTCTCTGACCGTTGAAAACCGTTTTCTCTATTAAATTTTTAATTTTAAATTTCGATTCTCATATCTAGTCAATATATGATTCATCTTATTATATATATATATATATATATATATATATATATATATATATATATATAAACTTTAATCCAAAAGGAAAAGCATGAAGGTAAATCCCAAAGATCCGATCCTAATTAATATTAATATCTTAATATTACAAAATGATCAAGGTGGAGGGCTCAATGTAATTAATATTTAAATTACAGAGCCAATTATAAAATAAAATAAATTTCGAAGTTCAAAATCGTTGTATAATCATTTCTACATGAAATCCCTAAGATAGATTTCACATTTCATCGGCAACCTTTATTTTCAAAATACAAGATATTACCGGCGGAAGTTCAAAATTTACATCACAGACAAACTAGTGGGGTTGGTATTGATAAGTAGATAGCAATCAATGTCTATTTTTAGATTTTGGACAACTTTACTTTTGGATTGAGTTGTAAGTGAAAAATTTCAAATTTGGCCAAGTCTAGCTCTAAAAAAGAGGAAGGGGAAGTGAAGGACGAAATAGGAATTGGTGTTTGACAGGGAAGTGGGTTAAACAAAATGGAAAGAAAAGAAAAAAAAGAAAAAGAAAAATAAAGAAAAGAAAAATTTCATTTCTGTATATATATATATATATATATATATATATATATATATATATATATATAGGACGTCCAAAACATGTATCATCGAAACAGATATGGTTGACTAGGCAAAAGATTTTCCCGCAGTAGGTTGGCATTACTTTATGCAGTAAACTGGTTGCCAACCAAGGCTAACGAACCTAATATGTTCTATTATTTTAACCGATAGCTGGGGAGAGAAGAGATGGGTTCGTACTTTTCTCAAGGATATTGTGTGTAAATGAATGCCAATAATTCATCTGGAATCCGAACTCGGCTCTCTGATTATCTCGTTTCGAGCCGATATCCACTGCACCACGACGCACATTAAATATACACACTTCAAATAATTATAAAGACAGTGTTTATTAAAATACATATTATCTTCAAAATTATATAGAACCTACAGATATTATTTTATTGTTTTCAAAATGACATCCGTTCTAGTCCAGGCACGATTGCCAACTCGAAGCAATGTAAACATCACGAAACAATTCGTTTCATTACCCCTTAAAATGGAAAGATTGTGTTTCCAGACTGAAGCAGCTGAATCATCTAACAGTTGCTGCTACTTATCGTCGCGTTACTGAGACAAGATATGTAGTACCAAAAACTATTGATCGAGGAAGACCGAGATATGCTCGGACGCCTGACCACAAAGGGTATCAACACATATCTAGAATGTCGTGCATTTCACAGTGCTGCAAGGAGGGTGCTTTTTACCCGTATCATTTGCAATGTGTGCAGGGTTTTTCACCTTCTGATCAGCCACCACGAGAGAAAGTTTTGCCGATGATTTATTGCACAATCTGCCTATCCGTTGTTTGTTACTTCAGTCTTGTTAACGGATGAGGCAACATTTGGAAAATGATGGAATAACAAATTTAAACAACTAACATTTGTGGGCGGATCGAAATTCCCACGTCACCATACAGGCTAGATCCCAACATCCGTTTACGATTAATGCGTGGGCTAGAATTATAAGTGACTGTCTGCTAGGTCCATATGTTCCCCTAGCGCGTCTTACAGGAGGTGTCTACAGGACTTTAATTCGATCACACTTCCAGTCCTGTTAGAGGATATAGCCCTGCTAATCCGAAGAAGAGAAAGAAAAATCAGGCGTATCTGACTACATATGAAGGGAGAAAGGGGATCACCACCCCCTGTGGGATGAAGTCGAAATAATAGATAGAGAACGTCACTGGAAACTACGTAAACTTAACGAATCAGCACATATGCTAGGCTTCAAAAATTTCCTAAGCTGTCCAAGTATAGAGATGAACACAATATGAAAACCAGCAATACGAAGTGCCAGAGTAAATCATTAGTGTCAAAAATTGTAATATGAGCTCTGGTAAAAAATACTAGAGAAAACCATTAACATAAAAAAAATGCAATATGAACTATGGTAAAAAAAAGGTTTACTGGACATTAGGTTTATATGTCCCAAAAATTCAATTGTTCTTGTCCTTAACACATGGATATTGACGTTGGTTAGTTCCTGTGATTTGATCCAAAGAGTTGTGAGTTCAATACCAGGCTACAGCAGTGGTGAACAAGTAACTGCAGGGTTAGAGTGAGGTAACTCATGATTTCTAAAAGAGGCATTACTACGCAAAAGATGGGAATTATATACCCCAGTAATTGTAATAAAGAGTTCCGTTCAAAATTCCTAGCACCTGAAGAAGGCCGGAGCGTACAATGGCCGAAATGTCGTACAAATGGCAACAAAGATAAGGACAACAGTCCGAATAATGTAAATACCGCCGTCCCACTAATTTCAAATTCCGAGACGTTATCCATTACAACGCCCTCCCGTCCAAGCTGGCAACACCTGGTCTTCTCTTGAGCCAGCTATAAAACACACACACAAAAATGCAAATATTTACTTTCGTGCAAAAGTTCACGAGATGCACACAAATTTTCTTTGTAAACGCCAGGAAAACCCGGAAAGATCAGGTGCATTGTTGTAAATATCATCAGTTTTGGATCGACACCTTCCTTCAATAGAAAGCAACACACTACACCTCCTCGGTCTCGTTCTCTCAACATCCCTCGCTAAGAAGGTTGGGTCATTGTGTCGGGACAGAAAGTTTTTCTCGTCAGAATCTATCCTTCACATTTATAAATCTATCATTCGTCCGTGCATTGAGTCCTCTTGCCATATCTGATTGGCTGCTCCTGTTATTCATCTTGAGGTTCTCGATAAAATCCAAAGGACGATCTGCAATCGATCCTGATTTAGCAGCTCGACTGTTGTTACAAATGATACTAATTTAATACTTATTGACAATGTGCAATGGTTGTGACCGCATGCAGTCTTCTCTCAAAATTTCTTAAATAAGGTTAAGACCTTAAAATAAGGATAGTCAATTTTTCTTTCTTTCTTTTCTCAGTGAAAAGAAAGGCAAACTCTCCTATTACTCCACCAATTCCTGATTATCTCATTCTGGCTTCGGACACACGGACGGACGGAAAGACAACTCTTTTATTATAGTAAAGATTATTATTAACTTCACTACGATTTTATTTCATTTCAGCAATTTTTCTTTCTTTTTTTTCTCATTGGAAACAAAGGCAAACTCTCCTATTAAGTGTTTGAACTTTGTTCACCGATCAGGTTTACTGCTCTGTTAACCATTAAGCTATCCGCGTATCTATGTAGGCCGACCTGCCTGCCAATAGTTTTGAAATTAACTCGTTGGGCCATAACGAAACATAATAACTTGGCCATGTGTCCCTTTTGAAGCTGAACTTTCACACATATGTTTACGACAGTGCTTGGCACATTCACACCGGTGTCAGATCCGAATCAAGGCAAACACACAAATACAATGTACCGCCATTTCACGAAACGAAATTTTCATTGGAGAGTCAAGTGTTTTACGATGAACGTTCTCTAAATATTTATGAAGCCTACTATCAACAACCCGTCACAGTTGCAGTAGCCATGAAGTCTAAGTTACTCAGACCACAAGCGATTTTGTTTTTGTGATAATTATTGCAACTTTTGCATTGGATTCCATAAACTGTTTACAGACATCACGAAAAATTGTTTGCTTCAAATGCTTCCTACTCGTTTCATTATGTTATCTAATTTCTTATATGATGGCTTCCGATTACTCAACATATTCCCACAATTCCTTCAGGTATTCAATAAAGCAGACGACTAGCCGGAAAAAGCTTTCCGTCCGAAGATGGAAGATAATAATAATAATAATAATAATAATAATAATAATAAGAAGAAGAAGAAGAAGAAGAAGAAGAAGAAGGAGTAGAAGAAGAAAAGAAAAAGAGAGGGAGGGGAGAGAAAGAAAAAGTAGAAGAAGAATACGATAAGGAAGAAGAAACGGAGAAAGAAGAAGTAGATGGAAAAGAAGAAAAAAAGAAGAGGGGGAAAAAGAAAAGGAAAAAGAGGAAGAAGAGGAAAAAGAGGAAGAAGAAGAAGAAGAAGAAGGTACAGTCTATATTATAGTTATGATCAAACAGTCTGATAAAACTTTCAACAAAAGAATTTTATAAAATTCCCAAATACATAAATCTGGAAACAGAAGTTACAAGAATGTGGCAGGTTATTCCAGAAATTGTAGGAGCACTTGGAATTATTAAGAAGAATACTGATAAGCACTAAGAAGATCCTAAGAAGAACATATAAAACAAATCTTTCAATCCTCCAGAATTTGTCTATATTTCTGAGGTGAGGTAATATTTACACTATTTACATTATTCGGACTATTATCCTCATCTTGGTTGCCATTTCTACGACGTTTCGGCCGTTGTACGCTCCGGCCTTCTTCATAGGCCAGTATATATAAACGTTAGTTAGTTCCAGTGACTTGACTCAAAGAGTTGTGACTTCAATACCAGGCTACAGCAGTGGTAAACAAGTAACATAGAGAGTCGTGTTAGAGGGAGATAACTCATGACTACCAGAAGAGGCTTCGCACAAAGAATGAGAATGATATACCCTAGTGACCGTAATAAAGGGTACGGTTCGAAATTCCTAGAGCCTGAAGAAGGCCGGAGCGTTCAACGACAGTAACGTCATACAAATGGCAACAAAGATGAGGACAATAGTTCGAATAATGTAATTAGTGTATTTCAATCCCATATGCTCAATTTAATTAAGTGTCATATGTGATACACTATTTGGGCGATCATGTCTCGAAAGAGACATGACCGACTGGGCAGAATATTATCCCGCAGTAGGTTGCTATTGCTTTCTGCAGTAGACTGGTTGCCGATCAAGGCTATAGAACCCAATCTGTCCTATTATTTAATCCATAACTAGAGGGAAGAGACAGATTTTTAACTTTCCCAAGGGAATTTGTGCGTAAGTCAAGACAAAGAATTCAACTGGAATTCGAACTCGATCCTCCTATTTCTCGTTTCGAGCCGATATCCACTGCACCACAACGCACATCCGAAAATTCAAATGATAACAAAGCATTTCAGTCAGTTAAGTTCCATACGTGATACACGCTTGGGCGATCATGTCTCTTTCGAGACATGACTGACTGGGTAAAAGATTATCCCGCAGTAGGTTGTCATTACTTTCTGTGGTAGATTGGTTGCCAGCCAAGGCTATAGAACCCAGTCTGTCCTGTTACTTTAACCCATAACTGGAGGGAAGAGACGGATTAATACCTTTCCAAAGGGTAATTGTGTGTAAGTGAATGCAAGAAATTCAAGTGGAATTCGAACTCGGCTCCCGGATTTCTCGTTCCGAGCCGATATCCATTGCACCATCCGTCAATAATCGCTTACAGCACCTGGTATTCGCAAGCGGTCACCCATCTAAGTACTGATCAGTCTCAACGTTACTTAGCTTCGGTGATCGAACGAGAACCGGTGTATTCAACGTGATATGATCGTAAGCCTGGCCGGGCGTAGGCGAACCAATCTACTTCTGTTGATAAAAATTGTAAATAAAATTTCAGATTTTACGCAGAGATGTTAGCGGTAGCGTAATTAGACATCGAAGGAACCGGAAACCCAATCCAAAGCAGTCAGTCAGTTAAGTGCCATGCGAGATACACGCTTGGGCGATCATGTCTCGAAAGAGACATGACTGACTGGGCAGAAGATTATCCCGCAGTAGGTTGCCGTTGCCGACCAAGGCTATAGAACCCAATCTGTCCTGTTATTTAACCCATAACAGGAGGGAAGAGACGGATTAAGACAAGAGATAAACCTCTTCAAATGAAAACATATCTCATTGTCACAACGCTGACGATCTAACCACTCAGCCATTAACTCGGTAGATATTTTTTGTTTGTTCACTATGTACAATGCGCATGAGCAACTCAAAGTAGGGGCTTTCTAAATTATTTGTTATAACAGCGTACAAGGAAGGAATAAGAGGTGAATATCATGAGGATATGTAGGATAGCTCTTGAAGATTTTAAGCTTATACTAATCGAGGAAGCATCTTTGTTGGAGCCTGTTCCTCAATGTAATGAAACTGCAGAAGAAGCTGTCTAAATAAAACTTCCTTTTTCCAAATAGACTAGGGAAGGAATATCGATAAGTGAATTATGTGAACTTAGCATGGCGGTTCCTAGTTACGATAATGTCTGGCACAGGGCATCATAAAAACGTAATTATTCATAGGAATAAAAATAACGCAATTATAAATGGTTAAAATCGAATTTAAAAGTCTTTTAAAATATCAAGTCAGATGAGGTTGGTTAATTTATCGAAATACCAAAACTTGTTGGATCCTTTGCTGTTGGGCATATAACTTGTATGAGAAAAATTCTAAAGAATTGTCGAAAAGAGTGACACAGGTTCATTTAAAACTAGAGCCAGAAAAGTTAGGCATACGTCTGGTTAAAAAAAAATAAGGTAATCATAAGTCCGGTTTAAAAAAAAAAAAAGAAAAAGTTAGACACAGGTCCCCTTTATACTAAAATAAAAAAAAAATTGTAGACATACGTCCGGTTTACACGAGAATCAAAAAAGTGTACATAGGTTCGGTTTACACGAAAGTAAAAACAGTAGACATAGGTACGATGTATGCTAAAATAAAACAGGTAGATATTGGTCCATTTTACATAACAGACAAAAAGATAGACATAAGTACGATTTGATCGACAGTCAAATAGGTAGACATAGTTCTGGTTGACAAGAAAGTGAAAACTGCAGGAATAGGTTCAGTTTATAATAGAATCAAAAAGGTATGCATAAGTCCAGTTTACAAGAGAGTCAAAAACGTAGGCATCGGTCCAGATTATAATAGAATCAAGAAGGTAGACATAGTCCCGGTTTATACTAGTATAAAAAGGTAGATATAGGTCAGGTAAGCATGTGAGTCAAAAAGGTAGACATAATCCCGGTTTACAGAAGTGTTAAAAAGGTAGATATAGTCCCGGTTTACACAAGTGTCAAAAAGGTAGACATAATCCCGGTTTGCAGAAGTGTTAAAAAGGTAGATATAGTCCCGGTTTACACAAATGTCAAAAAGGTAGACATAAAACCCGGTTTACAGAAGTGTTAAAAAGGTAGACATAGTCCGGTTTACACAAGTGTCAAAAAGGTAGACATAGTTCCGGTTTATATAAGAGTCCACAAAGTATAGACCAAGTTTATACGAGGGGCAAAAACGTAAGCACAGATCTAGTTTTATAATACAATAAAAAAGGTAGGCAAATGTCCGCTTTATACTAGTATAAAATGTAAATTTAGGTCCGGTTTACATGTGATTCAAAAACGTAGACATCGGTCCGGTTTATACTAGAATTAAAAAAGTTGGCACTGATCAAAACCAATAATATTGCTGATTCTTCTTTGGATCTTTGAGAGTAGAACAACTACTTTCGGTCGAGACGGAAGTTCTTCATCAAGTAAACCACATTTTGCGAAGGCGCAACTCATTAGTAAATAAATTTGTTTTTAATGCCTCCGAAACCCGATGCACTGCGTCATTGGGATAAACTGAACCACCGTTTCTTAATTGTTAAACAATTTAATGGCGATATTGCTTAAGAATTATTAAATTTCAAAGAAGCTTTTCGCAATATTTAGGCGGATATACATTCCCATAGGAACGCAAGAGATGTTTGGGTCATTTCAAGTTCTTCAAGACAACCGAGATATCAACAAGCAACAAGAGGGAAATAAATATGAACATTTTTTTCTTTAATGTGAGGTATTTGTACATTTTGCGTGGTGGGTAATTCAGAAATTCCACCTTTTACCGCAGTCACCAGGCAGTGCCAATGGGGAATTGCAGCTAGAAAGACGGGCTGCTTGGATCCAGGCATTTACATTAATTATTGATCACCTTCAGCTATTTTCTCCAAAAGAAACCTGAGATCTTTGTGAACACAAAGTTTTATGGGGATTTTTAAGCGTAGTTTCAGTCAGTCAGTTAAGTGCCATACGTGATACACGATTTGGGTGATCATATCTCGAAAGAGACATGACTGACTGGACAGAAGATTATCCCGCAGTAGGTTGCCATTGCTTTCTGCGGTAGACTGGTGAATTATATTATTCTATTAATAAGTAGTAATTAGTGGGGGATCAGTTTATTACTTCCTGACAATAGAAAACCGATCACCCACTTTATGCCCAGTAGAAGCCTTAATCATGTTTCTGTTATATTCAGTCAGTCAGTTAAGTGCCATACGTGATACACGCTTGGGTGATCATGTCTCGAAAGAGACATGACTGACTGGACAGAAGATTATCTCGCAGTAGGTTGCCATTGCTTTCTGCGGTAGACTGGTGAATTATATTATTCTATTAATAAGTAGTAATTAGTGGAGGATCAGCTTATTACTTCCTGACAATAGAAAACCGATCACCCACTTTATGCCCAGTAGAAGCCTTAATCATGTTTCTGTTATATTCAGTCAGTCAGTTAAGTGCCATACGTGATACACGCTTGGGCGATCATGTCTCGAAAGAGATATGACTGACTGGGCAGAAGATTATCCCGCAGTAGGTTGCCATTACTTTCTGTGGTAGACTGGTTGGGCGATCATGTCTCTTTCGAGACATGACTGACTGGGTAAAATATTATCCCGTAGTAGGTTGTCATTACTTTCTGCTGTAGACTAGTTGCCAGCCAAGACTATAGAACCCAGTCTGTCTTGTTATTTAGCCCATGACTAGAGGGAAGAGATGGATTAATACTTTGCTCAAGGGTATTTGTGCGTAAGTGAATGCAATGAATTCAACTGGAATTCGAACTCGTCTCCCCGAATTCTCGTTTCAAGCCAATATCTACTGTGAAAACAATTAAGTGTAGCGACAACTTCTACTCTATCAGCTTTCTTTCTCGCACTTCCCACCTGTGGGACTCCCTTCCATATACTTGTTTCCCTGTTAGCTACAATCTCCAAGAGTTTAAATGCAACGTCAACCGTCATATCTTATCTTCTTGACTCCCATCCGTCGTCTCTTTCCTCTCATGCGGCTCTCTACATACCAATGTACCCGTCCCTTTCTTACCCATTCTCCGACACCTGCTGTGACCTGTTCTCCTTTCTCTTCACTATCCTATTATGTAACCCCCTGCGCACCAGTGGCAGTACTGCCTTGCTTACGTTGAGACGATTATAAAAAAATATCGAAGAAAGGATAGGAATCAAGTAGATAGAAGATGGTAATCGGCGTTGCATTAAAACTTTTGAAGATTGTAACGATGAAAGAAGCATCCAAACAGAAGGGAATCCCACGAATGGGAAATGCGAGAAAAAAAACTGTAGAGTAGAAGAGAGAGGCTATATTTAAATATTTTGACGGTAAAATGGTGGGACCTTGATGCCAATCTAGAAGCACGCGTAAATACATGTGGTCAGGGAACCAGGTTAAAAATCTCGTCAGAGCAGTTGTCATGAAAATACTTGCAGAAAAGACAATGGGGAGCCTCATCACTTCGGTGGGAAAGTCACCTGCCAAATCGGGATTATTATTATATTACTCAGCCTCCTTTAGATTTGCAATGAATTATATAATAAAAATAATTTCCAATAGATTTTCATCATTAAAATAATTTCCAATAGATTTTCATCATTAAAATAATTTTCAATACGTTTTTAGTTATATAATTTTCAATGCATTTATTTAGCAAATTCATTTTCAATGCACTTTTCTATTAAAATAATTTGCAATTTTTATAATATAATCATTTACAATTTCTATGTTGAATTCATTTACAAAACATTTATAGTAAATTCAATTGTGATGCATTAATATTTGCTATACTTTTGTTGCGGGGGCTTGTTGCGGGGGGCTTGTTAATGATGTCGATCACACAAAGTTTTGTTGAATAGGAATGTGTGAAACAGCAAAGAAAAATGAAGAATTTGTCAGATCGTCATTTTTTATAAACAACGAGAGATAACAAGCAAATAGTCGGGAATCGGAAACATGCAATATTCTAGAACGGTCGGGAGGAAAGGTACAGGCTGGAACACCGTCGGCTGGAACATCGTCAGCGTCTGGCAGGAAACGGCACAGGTGAGAACGGGTCACGGCAGCAAGCTTGATGTAGTCCGAGGAGGACGGGTTCGGGTGCGACCTAGCACTTATTCACTTCAAGGCATGAGTGTGCTACGGCCATGGGCTGGCACGTGTTTCGCTTCCTTTGCAGGATTCGACCGCGGTTAAACGGGATATCAGGCGGACTAGACAGTTCCACCTCCGAGGCAGAGCCAAACCTAGAGCAACAACTCCTTGTTTGATGGTTTTGCTGGTGGAAAAGAAAAAGCGAGGTTAAGTCGCCCCTGTGTTAATATCCTAACAGGCAGAAGAGTCAGGCTGCGACACATAGAATAAAATAATCGGCAATGCATTTTTATAGTAAAACTAGTAGTATAGCCCGGCGTTGCTCGGGTGTAATGAAAGCTTTAAAACTAATCCATGGTCCTGGAGCTCAGACTCAGCCAAAAGAATATTTGTGTGAAGTTTGGTGAGAATCGGATAAAAATTGTGGATTTGTATAAAGGACATACGGACAGATAAACAGACACACACACAAACATCTTGCCTTTATTATATATATATATATATATATATATATATATATATATATATATATATATATATATATATTCAATTTTATGCACTATTGTAAGAACTGCAAACCTTGAAACTTCTGAATATCGTTTCTTATGTCTTTGTCTATGAGTTTATCAAATTTGATTAAAATCGGACGACTCTTTCTTTAACCCGATTTTTTCGATTATCGATTTTCGATATTTATTGGGGGTACCTCGACACAAAACCTAGCTAAGAACACTCGCAGACGCTTATAGTACAACTGTGTAAATTTTTCAAGAAAATCGGTTCAGCCGTTTCGGAGTCTATAGGTAACGAATACACACACACAGAGGCACACACAGAGACAAAGTTCCATTTATAAATAAGTTTAGATGTTTTTATTATATTTTCATTTGTAATCTATATATATATATATATAAGGCAATCTGTGAGTTTGTGTGTGACTGTTCCCTATGCATGCCTACATTTTTTTAAGCTACGCCATTCAAACTTTCTAGGGACACATATCTGCAGGGAAGCCAGGTCGACACATACTTTTTGAGTTTAAGTTCAGCAACTTTCCCTTTCACACTTTTTGGCCAATGGTGAAAATTGTTTACATTTGCTCCGTAAAATATCTAAGATCTAAGATGGTTGCTAGATTACGTCACAGAAATCAAATCACACGTGTCAAACGCGACTAAAATATTTTTTATATATAAAAAAAAATGCGTCTTTATATTTAATTTTTATTCCGACGTTTTAAAAATTCATTTGATCAACAAAAAAATGTGAATATTTTTCCCCGAAATTTTGAAACAAAAGAAATATTAAAAAATGTAGGCATGCATAGGGAACAGTCATACACAGACTGACAGATTTCCTGTTATATATATATATATATATATATATATATATATATATATATATATATATATATATAACGTAAACTTGTCGTTAAACTCGTTTCGAAAAACCCTCCGAGTACATACGCGGAAGGAAAAAAATGGTAATAAAAAAAGAAAAAATGGTAATAAAAAAAGAACGAGCTAACCAGTTGAACATCAGTCAAAGTACGCAGCCCAAAGAAAAAATCCCGAGACGAGTAACCTAAAACAAAAAGCGCTCAGTACGCAATTAGAGCAAACAAAGTAAATAACTAACCAAGAGAGCCAACGAAACTACCAAGGTTTCACCAAATTGGATCTTAAAGCCAACTTTTCCCTGAAGATCCAATTTGGTAAAACCATTGTAGGTTAGTTATTTACTATATATATATATATATATATATATATATATATATAGAGAGAGAGAGAGAGAGAGAGAGAGAGAGAGAGATTATATTTTAAGTGTCTGCAGCGCATTTAAACGTATTTGTTTCATTCGCTGAAAAACTTAAAATGTTCTGAGTTGCACGGGCAACGCCGGGTTATGATGCTAGTATATATATATATTATGACATCATTTGCAATATGTTTTTATAGTAAAACCATGCGATACATCTTTATAACTAAGACCATTTGCAATACATTTTTATAGAAAATTATTTGCAATGAATTTTTATAGTAAGATCATTTGCAATGCATTATTTTTAGTAAGTTCATTCGATTAAATTCAAGTCTTTGATTTTCGTGTTTGTTGTGACTGTATGTATGCAACCATTAAATTTAAATAGAAGTTGTTTAATAAATTTTGCAAGTTATATCACAGGTTACCTCAACAACATTTATATTTTACAATCTGGGCTTCCTCCCCTACCCCGTTTCATGCAGCTTGAGCTATACACGTCCTTCCTACAACAAACACCAAACGGAAAAAGGCTGGCGTTATTTCGACGCTAACTACTGACAAATGCTAAATGTTTGCCCTACAATTTGTCGTTCGCTGGCGGGAAGCCAGCATTTGACCTCGTTTCAAAAGCTTTTTTTCCTCCTTGTCGCACGGTCCAATATTAAACAGATTCAAATAAACACACGTTCGTATACGTTTATCTTGCCATATATATATATATATATTTTTTATTCCCTCCAAAGTTAACAGACTGCCTAACGTTGCTTGACTTGTAAAGGCGTTGTTTCTTTTTTTTTCTTCTGAATTTTTTAGCCTGGCTGGACGATTGTGGTCATTTAGTGACCGGAAACAATTATTATAATAAATATAAGGTTAATTACTGGTGGTTGGTCAGTGGATACACCTTAACTTCCTGCTCAAAATATGTCTGGATTTCCGGTTAAAAATGTCGACCTGTTGTATCTCGTTTGCGCTGTACTTCTACATGTTTTTAGTCTTATTTAAACAAAGATTATCCAGTCTGCATTTTAGATTATCCAGTCTACACTGCTCAATTTTAGTCGGAGAGGGTTGCCTTTTTCAATAATAATAATAACTAGCGGAACCCGTGGAATTTTCACGGAAGGATAATTATGATTTCCTGGGAAATTTTTACTTTGTCATACTACAAATGATAGTAACGTCTTCAAACATAAAAGTATTGGATAATAAAAAACGATAAAACAGTATAATTTTATTAAAATATCTATAAAAGTAATGTCCATAGAAGCTACTTTACTGTAATCTTATATTAAGCGGCGTATGCACAGACCATAACCAAAATACTGTACGCTATTTTGTGAGAGATTTTGAAAGAGAATTTTTTTCTATCATTGAAAAACCATGGCTCCTGTGTCCATTGTAAACAGAAAAGACCAACTAAGTAATGGCCAAGGGTGTAGAGGTTAGAAATTTCGTTATTAGGTCGCGGGATACGGCAACAAACCTACCTATTTTTACTATATTTTACAGCACACATACATATACATACGCACAATTACTGCGACAACCACCAGCTTAAGCTGCTACTGCTACGGTAATGCTATAGGCTCTCTTCTTGTACTTTCTCACTCTTTACTACCCTTCTGTTTGGCAAAGGTGAGAGAAAGGCTGAGGAGAATAGCGTTTAAAAAAAGATAGAGGGGAAGGAAAAGCTCGTGTAGAGAGTAAGTGTGTTATCTTTCTTCAGTAGCGTAACGGACGGAGGAACTAAGTAACTAAGGAAGGAACAAGCAGAATTATTATATGATAATGCTTTTAGGGCTCTCATAGTTTTTGATCTTAATTGATATTAATCATTACTGGAAATTTTACTATATATATTTCTTTTTGGTAAATTAAGATGTTCTACAATTTTTTGAATAATTTAATCCTAAGCAAGGCAATAAAGCCATTAGAACGTAAGAGGTGACCGTGTATTAGAGAATATGGGAGAAACGACTATATAGAAAGGACAATAAAATAAGAACGAGTAAGAAGACAGAAGATAACCATTGACATTGCATTTAAATCTTATGGGAAGAAAGAAGCCGAAAGAGATTTCCACAAGCGAAAAGTTTCATAGAAGTTCTTAGCATAGAATGTACGGTTACATCTAGTTATAAAGTCTTCGGTTAGTGTCAACCAGTCTGTCAGATGAGAGCAGCTAGAGAGACGACACACTAAAATGTAATAGGAGAAACTTCAAGTCGACCCGGACGTAAGGTCGCGTCGCGCTCTTCTCTTTCTTTCTCGTGTGCTGATTCCTTTAACTTCTTCTCTATTCTCAACATTCCTACTCAAGGATAATATACATACTTACATACGTACACACAAACTCACTCTTACAAGGACTACTACGAACTCTACCCTTAACTTCTTAATAATGTTTCTAATTGAACATTAACTTTTACAATTCATGTTATCCTTTTCTATCTATAAATTTCTATTTTCACATGCAAAATGTATATTTCTATTCTTCCACAAATCCACACATACTGCCAACTTCTGATGATTACGAATAAATCCTAAGTTGTAGGGAGTTTGGTTGTGTATGACACAAGGCCGAATCAATAAACATCAACCATCTCCCTATAGCTTCAAATTACCATAAAAATATTCATAAAAAAGGTACAAGGAAAATATACTATGGTACTGGAGATTATGCCTTAACCGATGTTCCAGGTTTGGGCTAATAACATTGCAGATTCTTCTCTGGATTTTATTAAGAATCTCTATAAATAGCAGAAACCACAAGCCAGATGTGGTAACAATATTCAGAGCAACGGCAAATGGCGAACATATCAATATGCAAGACACATTCTGTCGACAAATTACTCTCTGATCAGTCTGGGGTATCTGACCAGGACGTGTTTCTAAATGTAACCCACTTGTAATTTTACGCGATGCTTTTATCAAAACCATATCGCACACATTTTGCTGTGATACCCTCATCAGAGAGTGTCATGATGAATATTTTGAATTATACACACACACACACACACACACACACACACACACACACATATATATATTTGAAATGATTTGTTTGAAAATTATTTTTGATCAAAATTTAAGTAGATATTCTGTTTTGTAATCAAACAGTATATTTATTTCTACCGGCCTGATTATTTACGATAACTTTTTTTTACGAAAATATGCGTCATTTGGCAGGATTCGAACCTGCGACCCCTATCCACATAGTGAAAGCCACCAATTGATCTAGCGTGGATATTGATCTATGCTTGTCCCAAATCTTCTTGGGGAAGGCATGACGGACGTGGGGTGTTCATTCAAATCAAATCCTTAGCCAATGAGATCACCCCCGCCTTCGCATTTTGAGACGGAGTTACCTCCTTCCCTTGGTTTAACCAATGAAGCAGCAATATTTCTGGTGAAATCACTTCTTTCCTTCTACGGCTTACTTCCCACTTTTTCCAGATGCTTTTAAGGGTACTTTTCTTAGTTACTTGTTTCCGCTTTGTCAAATAATGGCCTGCCGATGCGATGACCTCGTCTGACCTGCTGCCTACACCTGCAAGTGTTTTTAAAACTCAAAACTCAAACTTTTTCAGTATTTCATTTTGCAATATTTTCTCTCTTCACAATATTAGCTGTGTTCATATTGCAACCGAATAAACAATTTTATTATCTATTAGGCTTGTTTTTCACTCTGCTCATATTAGAACAATTACTAATACAACTATTAATAATTTCTTTCGCTCCGTTGCTAAAATAGTGTTATATATTTCCGCATGCAAAAATAGTGTTACAATAATATATTTTGCCTCTTACATAGATTAGAAGTTAAATTTAGTGAATCCGAAGCCTTTTCCTACCTACAATCCCTGACTCAATGGTTAAACTACCTGCCTTCCGCTACCAAAAGAAAACTACTACAATGATTCTCCTCTGCTTGATCCTATCGTAACCAACACTCATTTTTTACTAACTCTTGTTTCCGGTTCAAGAATTTTTCTCCATTCTTTGGTTGACTGGGGTTGACAATGTATGTCTCGAACTGATATGTTGAAATAGCTATCCCTACTAAATGTGATTTGAATACATACATACATACATACATATAGATAGATAGATAGATAGATAGATAGATAGATAGATAGATGTGAGTTTGTGACCCTCGGTTTCACGCTCTTGCGATCATCAGACATAACTCACACCTATCTATATGAATATATCAGCTCTATCACTGATATTGAGCGCTTTCAAATAAGTACCACGCATATATAATATATAAATAATATAATATATATATATAACAAATTGCATATATATATATATTGATATTTATAATTACACACACACACACACACACACACACACACAGACACGGCCGTATCTGACTACCGAGCACACTGGGCACGGAACCAGGCCGATCCGTACAATCGTAGTGAAAATCCGGGCAAGGAAAAATGTCTTCGTCAGAAATCAAACTAAACAATTCACAAAGATGAAAGAAAGAAAGAAAGAAAGAAAACATCCGACTGAAAAGCAGTAAAAATCTGTTTATTAATTTTGGGAGAAAAGACTGGTTATACTCAGAAAGTCCGAACTCAATTTCCTGCTTTCGTTCACGTTCTGTGCCTAATTTCCATTGGAATAACTGAAAAAATCCGCAAAAATCATACTTTCTGGAAACGGATGACACTGATGACGTCATCATATTGTCAACTAATAAATCCGGGCAATTTTCTCTGTGCCCGGTGTTTTTTTTTTAGCGTCAGCTACGGCCCTCACACACACACACACACACACACACACACACACACACACACACACACACACACATATACACACATATACACACATATGCACACAGAGGCGTGAAAGGTAGGTTAGCTGTATCCGCAGGTTAAAAATGTAAAAAGATTAGCTGTTCTGAGGGTGGAAGATTTTTTTTTACCTTGTCTCAGAAAACGGATTCGAAAAAAAAAATGCTTTCGACTTTAGTTGTTTGTTTTTATTGCAGACTAAAAATAAGCTTAAAAATTATTTGCAATGCATATTTTTAACAACAAAACCCATCGTATTAACCGCCATGAAATGCCTTTTCTTTATGTTTCTAACTCAAATATCATATTTGATTCAATTGACTGGTACTGACAGGTCCCTGCTGAATGGAATAATCCCGGGACCACCCAAAAAGGAAAGCTCCCAGGCTGATTCTGTAGCAGAAAATAGAGCACAAAATATAGATATAGAATAACCGATACACTATTTGACGTAATTCGGTTCGGTGTGGTTGTTTTTATTCAGCGGCATATCAATTTCTATGGGTTATTTAACGTCTTCAGTGTAACCCTGATATAAGAGAGCTGTCGGGCCCGTATACGAATTCTCTTATATTCGGGTTTCTCTTATATCTGGGTTTGGTCTGTTTTGTATACATCACCACAGGCCCTAATTATATCCGGGTTTCTCATATATCAATGTCTCTTATATCCGGGTTATACTTTTTGTACGCAATTTTATGCCTTCAACTACAAATATTTTGAACATCATTTCATACTTTCAGTGTAAAATTCTGTTTAAAGATATAATCTGTAGGTCATAAAATGCATTGTTGGTAAATTTAAAAAATGTGTTGTGAATTTTAAAAATACGCGTCTTTTCTGGTAATTTCCCTACAGAAATGTAATATTTTTTAAAGTTGTATTGATTGTCATTTTGCTATAAAAACGTATTGCTGGTTATTTTAATATAAAATATATTGTCCGTAATTTTACAACAAAAATGAATTGTCATAGATTTTAGTGTTGTATTGATTGCTGTTTTACTATACAAACGTATTGCTCGTTGTTGCCTTCTTCATAAATGTCTTTTCTTTGTTATCTGTGGATAGCGATGATTTCTTGGGAAGGATAGTTTCACGTTAACTTATCCACAGTTTTAAATTCAATAATAATGGTCCTGGTCATGACGGTAAACTGCATCCGGCAGTAAGGCCTCTGATTGGGAGGTTGTGAGGGGCATGGAACCACCTCTTAATTGTTGTTGTTCCCAGGTTCACTCTGACCCGGAGTGGTAGCACCTGTTAGGGTCCCAGCTATGGGCAAATAGTTAACCCCCAAACTGGGATCAAAACACTATGAAAGTATAAAAATACACTTTTTTAGAAAAATATTCATAAAAATAGTCTTTTATAGAAAAATATATATTTTTGAAGGAAAAATATTATCAAAATACATTTTTGAAGAAAAAATTATTACATAACACATTTTTGAAAGGAAAAAATATTGTCAGCAAAACATTTTTGAATACAAAACTAGAAGACATTTTCAGTTTTCTAGAATAAAATAAAAAATAAAAACAAAAACATTTTCATGAAAATCTGACTAAATCAACCTTCTCACTATAACCGAACATTAAAAAAATCTTAAAACCTCACCTTTCTGGCATTAAATAACCCACAGAGGTTGATATGCCGTTAAACAAAACTAAAAAAAAAAAAGAAGTTCAATAATGAACTTCTTCCGGGGCGTCTACCAAACAAGGCGGAGAGACTAGTCTACCCTGCTACTTAACTCACAACTGGGTGATAGAGAAAACAGGATCTTGAAATTGGTTCGCCGATAACAGTTACGTTACCTGTATTTATATTTTTTCATGTCACGTATCTTCAGAATGTATTCGGCCACGAATCTCCACACTTTCCTTTTTATCTTATGTTTGAATTAAAGTGACTTTTTTAGGCTGGAGAGTTTTCTTTCTCTTAGACAATTTGTCTCTCAAGGCCAATCAAGAAAGTGCAATCAAAACTGCTATTTAGACCATAAATTGGAGAGAAGGGATAGCTCCCTTCCACTCACAAGGGCTTTAGTGTGAAAGTGAAAGCAAATGACTTGCCGATTCCATTTTCTGCGACTATAGTCGTCACTCCATCGGTACATACGTATAATCAGTCAGTTCAATGCCATATGCGATACACACTTAGGCGATCATATATCTTTCGAGATATGAGTAGGCAGAAAATTTTCTCTTAATAAATAAAAAGTAATAGTGTTGAACCTCGTCAGTAGACCTAGTATAGAAATGTGCATCATATGGGAGTCTTGTCATATGGACGCTTTCGACTCAAAATTCCAAAATGTTAGCGAATAAGACAAACACCTGAAGAAGTTCCCAGATTTTGTCGCAGTAGGTTGCCACTTCTTTCTGCGGTAGACTGATTGCCAACCAAGGCTATAAAACTCAATCTATTCTTCTATTTGACCCATAGCTTGAGGGAGAAGAGATGGATTCATACATTTCTCAAGAGTATTTGCATGTAAGTGAATGCAAGAAATTCAACTGGAATTCGAACTCGGTTCTTCGATTTCTCATTTCGAGTCGATATCCATTGCACCACCCAAGCACATCCTATTGCAATCTTGATACATATATTACTGCTTCTAAATCACTTTTACGCACTTAAAAATCTCTTTAAAATTCTTGAAAAGAAAATAGTTTCTTTAAAAAGGGTGTTTGCCAGCCTCATCAGAAAATTACAATGTATTTGAAATTGTCTTGATCTCTATATCAGGGAGGATAAGACTGGATCATGTATCCTATTGTTTAACCCTAACCAAAAGGCGTAGCTGATTGAGATTAGATATAAATAGCTATCGTGAACATCACTGTTATAACAGTCCATAGCGATGGAGTGGGAAATTGGATCACCTATTAAAAAGAAGAATTATAGATAAAAGGCAACAGTGTAGAACCTCGTCAGTAGGCCTAGTCTAGAAATGAACGCCATATAGAAGTCTTGGCATATGGGAGTGCGCGACACAAAATTCAAAAACGTTAGTGAATACGATAAACACCTAAAAAAGGTCCAAATTATTTAATAAGTCTTACATCAAAATTTAATGAGACTACATGAAAATGCTTTACCGTAAATATCAAACAAATTATTTAATGAGGCTTAAAAAATTTCATTCAACATCAAAACTTTTACCGTAAATATCAAATAAATTATTTAATGAGGCTTAAAAAAATTTCCTTCAACATCAAAATTTTACCGTAAATATCAAATAAATTATTTAATGAGGCTTAAAAAAATTTCCTTCAACATCAAAAATTTTACCGTAAATATCAAATAAATTATTTAATGAGGCTTAAAAAAATTTCCTTCAACATCAAAAATTTTACCGTAAATATCAAATAAATTATTTAATGAGGCTTAAAAAAATTTCCTTCAACATCAAAAATTTTACCGTAAATATCAAACAAATTATTTAATGAGCCTTACATCAAAATTTAATGTGACTGCATATAATTTTTTTTTACCGCAAATATCGAACAAATTACTATTATTATTATTTTTAAGACATTTACAAACACACACACACACACACACACACACACACACACACACACACACAAGCACTCGCTACAATTAATGACAGCAGCAGCTGCCAAGAATGACCATTCGTTGAAAGGCACCGACTTACTCGGTCGAACGCAAACTCTTCTGCCATTCTGAAGATGAGATTTTGATCTCGAAATGTTAATGAATAATAAATAGGTACTACCCAACAACTCCTTTACCTTCCTTTATATTACTAAACGCATTGTGGCAGCCTTCAAGACCTAACCATATATATATTATTTCTATGCATTTTCACCCCAAGCAAGGCAATAAAGCCACTGAAACACAAGGCGGTTTTTATTAGAAAATAAAAAATTGTGTCGCGACGCTTTTTTCTCCCCCGTAAATGACGCCAGATTTTTTTAAAAAAAGGCGCTTTATCTGCTTTTAATCACTAACTTTTAATCACTAACAGCTTATTTTTTTAAAAAATCAAGTCCCGGGGTTCTCAGTGAAGAGGTTACCTTTTAGCTCTCTATAGCCCTGGGTCTTGAATAAAAGCGGGAGTTGGAATAAGTTCAGGGAGGTTCAGGTGCGTCGAATAAAGAAAAAATTCAAAAGTTCCAATTAGCCATTTTCTGAGATGAAATCAACATCTGCCAATATTTTAAGCTCTCGGCTAGTTAAGTGCCATACTTGGGCGATCGTATCTCGAAAAGGACATGATTGACTGTCTGGGCAGAAGATTTTCCCACAGTAAGTTGCCATCACTATCTGCGGTAAACTGGTTGCTA
This sequence comes from Ascarosepion bandense, assembly GCA_037127315.1. Classification (NCBI taxonomy): domain Eukaryota; kingdom Metazoa; phylum Mollusca; class Cephalopoda; order Sepiida; family Sepiidae; genus Ascarosepion; species Ascarosepion bandense. The sequence goes on from JBBBDQ010000847.1 coordinate 388,459, forward strand.
ACCCAATCTACCCTGCTTTTTAACCCATAGTTGGAGGAAAAATCGATGGTTTAATACGTTTTTACAAGATTATTTGCGCGCAAGTGACTAAAACGAATTCAACTGAAATTCGAACTTGGCTCCCCGATTTTCAATTCGTAACCGATAACCACTTCACCACAACGCACATCAGCATCCTGCTAAAATTAAAAGAGAGATGAGCTTTCGCAAAAAAGACTTGTTTTGGAACACGCCTTTTTCGCTTAGCATCCCAATGTGTTTTACATTTGAATCGCTCTAATTCCTGTTCAGATTTAATTTTACATTTTTACGCGACAGCTGCAAGGGTTTTATTTTCTTTATTTGCTCATAAGAACCACCCCCAAACGTTCTTTTCTTAGTCATATTTTTAAGATGATTTTAAAATAACGACACAAGATGGTGAAAGCAAAATAATTTGATTTGTGGTGCAATACTTCAGAAAGATTAGCTTATCTTTATGATCAATTCGCAAATGTACTGGTTTCGCAACGATTTCGTATCTTTGCTAAAACTAATCATATTATTATTCTTTGTTGAGTGTTTAACCCATGAGTTTTGCTGACTATAAGGATGTGTTTACTCACCGGATCTTTTCAACTTGTACAGCGAAGCAATTATGAGAGAAATAAAAGCTTTGCCAGGATTCGTCATTGGCGGCTACAATCTCAACAATACTAGATACCGGGATGACACAGTGCTGATGGCAGACACGGAATGGAAAATGCAGGACCTTCTACAGAAGTTAGCAAAAGAAATTGAGAAGAAAGGACTGAGCATAAACCTCAAGAAAACCGAATGTACGGTGATCAGCAAAAAGAGGCGCCCAATCTGCCAACTACAAGTCGGAAAAACTAAAAGAAAACAAGTAAACAATTCAAATACCTGGGAAGTGTTTTGACAGAGGATGGAAAGTGTGACATGGAGATTCAGAGACGAATTGGTATGGCAAAAGACGCATTTCAGAAGCTAACCAGAGTACTAAAAGACAGCAAAATCTCATTAGAAAAACAAAGAAAGGAGTGCTGGATTGCTATGTGATATCTGTCCTGTACAGAAATGAATGTTGGATGAAAGAGAGGCTTGAGACAGCAGAAATGTGGTTTTACAGAAAGATGCTGAAGATACCATGGACGGAGCAAGTGTGCAACGATGAGGTGCTGGAAAGGATGCAAACGAGAAGAAAACTCATACTTAACATCAGGAATAAACAAAAGATGTTCCTAGGACACGTAATGAGGAAAGAGGTCTTGGAGAATCTAATACTCACAGGTCGGATAAATATTAATTATAGTATTGAATTATTAATATAATTATTAATATAACAATACTGAATTAAACTGAAAGAATTATAATTTGAATAAAGTTATATAATCTATATAAAATCAGTTTTGCTATTGTAAACGAACATTTAATTTCGAAAATATTCGGTTGAGAAATTTTTGAAAAATTGGGTTCAATTTAAAGACAGCTCCGAGTCTCCACATCAAAGTACAGAACAAGTATAATAATCATTTGTTTTGGTGATAACATTTTTAAGATGTCTTTTTCTTCTCAGGTATAAATCAAATAGCAGTTTGTTGTGGAGTAGTTTTCGCACTGAAGGTTATAATCAGGCTATGTCGGTTGCTAATCGACTTAACGCACCCAAAATGTTAGGAACATGGTAATCTTCCACTGAAAGCTGACTCCTTAGTATTCGGCTAACTGCCGACTAATATCAACTGCCTAGTAGTTCTACTGAACTCCAATAGAACTCTAAAGAACTCCTATGAACTTCCCAAGAACTTCTCAAGAACCTTTCCCCTTAACTTCCTGTTAACTTTTATTAATATAGAAGGAATAAGTGTGTTTCCCGATAACGCAGTTAAAACTTTCCACTTCAGCATAGACTAACAAATTTTCCAGAGATGCAACTCCATAAAAACACTCCATAACTTGCACCCTGAGCGACTAGTACAAATGCATCGTCCTGACTCAATCAAACCTGTCATCAAACAGCAAAAACTTCTTCTGGTAAATATGTAACGTCCCGACTCAATAAAAACTTTCAGCACCCAGCAGCTTGAGCCATTGGTAAATGTGTAACGCCCCGACTCGTGAAAAAAACTTTCATCACCGAGCAGCTTCACCCACTCATAAATATGTATCGTCCCGACTCAAAGAAAAAAATAAACACTCATCACCCAGCAGCTTGAGCCACTGGTAACTATGTAACGTACCGACTCAATAAAAACAACTCATTAGCCAGCAGCTTGTACCATTCATAAATATCTAACATCCTGACTCAATAAAAGCACTCATTACCCAGCAGCTTGTGACACTGGTAAATACGTAACGTCCCCACTCAATAAAAACACTCATCCCCCCCATCAGCTTGAACCACTGGTAACTATGTAACATCCGGACTCAATAAAAACACTCATCACCCAGCAGCTTGAGCCATTGGTAACTATGTAGCGTACCGACTCAATAAAAACACTCATCACCCAGCAGCTCGAGCCACTGGTAACTATGTAGCATACCGACTCAATAAAAACACTCATCACCCAGCAGCTCGAGCCACTGGTAACTATGTAGCGTACCGACTCAATAAAAACACTCATCACCCAGCAGCTTGAGCCACTGGTAACTATGTAACATCCCGACTCAATAAAAACACTCATCACCCAGCAGCTTGAGCCATTGGTAACTATGTAACGTCCCGACTCAATAAAAGCAATTCATTAGCCAGTAGCTTGAGCCACTGATAACTATGTAACGTACCGACTCAAAAAAACACTCATCACCCAGCAGCTCGAGCCACTGGTAACTATGTAACGTACCGACTCAATAAAAACAATTCATTAGCCAGTAGCTTGAGCCACTGGTAACTATGTAACGTACCGACTCAAAAAAACACTCATTACCAAGCAGCTCGAGCCACTGGTAACTATGTGACGTACCGACTCAATAAAAACAATTCATTAGCCAATAGCTTGAGCCACTGGTAACTAAATAACGTACCGACTCAAAAAATAACACTCATCACCCAGCAGCTCGAGCCACTGGTAACTATGTAACGTACCGACTCAATAAAAACAACTCATTAGCCAGTAGCTTGAGCCACTGGTAACTATGTAACGTACCGACTCAATAAAAACACTCATCACCCAACAGCTCGAGCCACTGGTAACTATGTAACGTACCGACTCAATAAAAACAACTCATTAGCCAGTAGCTTGAGCCACTGGTAACTATGTTACGTACCGACTCAAAAAAACACTCATCACCCAGCAGCTCGAGCCACTGGTAACTATGTAACGTACCGACTCAATAAAAACACTCATCAGCTAGCAGCTTGAGCCACTGGTATTTATGCAACGTCCCGAATTAATGAAAACAGTCATCAACGAACAGCCTGTCCCATTGCTAAATATGTATTGTTCTGTTGCCCATTTTTCTCTAAAAGAGAGTAACTTCTGTTTTTTGCCTTTTTTTTTTTTTTTTTTTTTAGTGTCTGACTCAGTGGATTGTTTTTCTACTCATTGATTTAGTCCCAATCAGCCATCATGAACGCTTTCTTTCTGTAAAGGTTTTTATTTATTGCGTTACATATAAAATGTTTCCGTTGAGGATTTTTTTAAAATCACAATCCGGTTCATTTCTGTCCACCCAGAGGTGTGTCTTGTAAATTCTCTGCATAGTTCTTGGGAGGAATTATGTCACCGCTACAGGATTATATATTTCAAACACTCGCAAAAATCTATATCCTTAACTAACATTTCCGTATAAATTCCAGCTCGGCTGTATAGAACAGTCATTTAAAATTTAACAACCGCCAAACCACCACAAAAATTATTTATTTTTCGAAAAATACTAATGCGTGTTAAGAAAAGATCAAACCTGTGATTGAACCCGGAGACTAGAAAACTATCCATCTCCCAAATACACTAAGAGAGAAGGATGCGTTATCGCTAATCAACATGCAGGATTGCTGTTCTTTTTAGGGTTTGCGTTAGAGTTTGAGTTTTGTTTAACGGCATAATACATTTTTGAAGGAAAAAAATATTACCATAACACATTTTTTAAGGAAAAAGCTGCCATAATACATATTTGAAGGGAAAAAAAATTATACCAGCAATAGAGTTTTGAATATAAAACTAGAAGACATCTTCACTTTTCTAAAATAAAATTTAAAAAGAAAATTTAAATTTTATCAAAATCTGACTAAATCAACCTTCTCACTATAACAAAACATAAAAAACCTTAAAACCCCACCTTTTTGGCATTAAATGAATATCGTAAAAACCTGCAAGAATAAAAAAAATTAATAGCAAGAATTTCAGAGATTTTATAGCGTTATGGGTGTGTTGACTGACTTCCCTCTTAACCAAATCCCATACGTAATCCAACTGATTCAGGTCTATTTTGGAGTCATCGTTGAGTTTGCACTCCATCCACTCTGGGGTCGTTTTGGATTCATAATATGGCGCAGTTTGTTGTTGCTAGGTTTACAGTCTTCCTTTATTTAAGCATTTTGTCGAAGGCCTCTCGACACTCGACAACACCTCCTTATAATCATTAGTATTCACTCTTAAGCCATAAAGAATGAAGTGAGGAGGCTTGACATCTCTTTTTTGCTCATTTCTCTTAGAACCACTACAGTTGCCGGAAACTTTGTGTGCACGAAGGTTAAAACGTGAATGTATTTGTATAACAATCTTTCATTCCTTCTGCTGAATGTTTGATCCTCATTTAAGTTTTATGTTCATTAGAGAAAAGCCAAAGGATTCTAGGCTCTTGTTGGTTTACTAGCGCTTTCTACAGATCGTATTCGATCTATCTATCTATCTATCTATCTATCTATCTATCTATCTATCTATCTATCTATCTCAATATATATATATAATTATGTTCTCGTTATTCGATTGTAAAATTTTAAAAACAGTAGCCGCATCTGCGATTTACGTATTACGCTTCTGTCATGAATTGATTTCTTTTGGCTACTGACGTATGTATACACCGCGTATATATGACACATTAAAATCTCCGCCTCTCTCAACCGTGCGATGATAGCTTAAGGATATATATATATATATATATATATATATATATATATATATATATATATATTGTATATTTTATGCAGGTTAAATGAAAAACGTCTAACATAATATTATCGTAAATGTTTTCATGTAATTTTTTTATGTGATATTATGATTTTTTTTCTTTTGAGAACATAAATTATATAAAAATTGTCTGTGTTCTTTATATATATATATATATATATATATATATATATATATATATATATTCATTTGGTCTGATGAGTGGTCTGTAAGAGCTCCGTGAAATAAGCTATTCCTAATGGATTTATAAAAACATCCAACTTATTTTCGTTATAATACTCTGTTAAATTCTAACATTGAGTTCTCATCGGATTTAATCCCCTGTGGAATTAACCTTACCAAGTACCAAGGATACTGCTATATATATATATATATATATATATATATATATATATATATATATATATATATAAGATGTAGTTCGGCGCTAAAACGTTTTTTCAAACATGCTTAGTTAAATAATATGGACAAGTTATGACAATCAACTTTTTAAAAAATTCCGAATTTGTAGTTTTATGCTATTGGTAAAGCAAGTTGGTACATATTTTTATGTGAAATTTTACAAATTTACACACACACACACACACACACACACACACACACACACACACACACATATATATATATATATATATATATATATATAAGGTGTATCAAAAATACTTTTACAAACATTTAGGGGTGTATTCCTCACACCAACATAATGACAATAGTTCATATAATTATCTATTCCCAAATCCTTCGTCTTTTAGTTACTAAGTTTAAATAAGTTTATAGTAGATAGCGTTGTGGTGCATGTAGACTATGTTATATTTGTCACTCGTGTACATCTGTAGCTAGTCTCTCTTCAATGTTTAAAACGTGCTTTAGAAAATTATTTCAAAAGTTTGTAAAAGTATTTTTTGAAACACCCTATACCTATGCATAAAATTCTTTGGAAATTAATATAGCATTTTCAAGTGAATGAATACATAAACAGATGCAATATTAATTAAATGAAATTTTATTAACCAGCAACTTCAATTTTGTTTTTTTTTTCAAATATCTCTATTAACATTAAAATTGGCAATGGTAATATGAGCCGTTTCCCTACAAGGAAACATTTGGACTTCATTGGCCGAGAAGTCAGTGCTGCATTCGGCTGAAATTTATAAAATGTTTCATTAAAACATTTTTTCGGTAAACTAGGGTTCTGAGATCCAGTAGCTGTAATCGCTCTTTCCGCTGTTGACGAGGATTTCCTTCCGAACGTTTTATTTGATGTAGTATGTATTTTTTTTAAATATTCATTTCGCTCCAAGCAAGACACCGGTGCGCAGGGGTGAAAGAAAAGAAACAACGCACAGGGGATGTCGAAGAAAAGATAAGAGAATCAAGTAGATAGAAGATGGCAATTGACGCTGCATTGAAACTTTGGAGACTGCTGCTATCAGGGGAGCAAGCAAACGGAAAGGACCTCTACAAACGAGAAATGTGAGAAAAAAACTATCAGAGTAGAAGAGATGATTGCATTTAACCACTTCAACAGCAAATGGGTGGGACCTTGACGCAACTCTAGTAACAGGAGTAAATGCATGTAGTTAAGGAACCGTCAGAGTTTTCATGAAAATACTTTTAGAAAAGACAGAGAGAAGCCACAGGAAGTGACTGAAGGCGGGATGCTAAGTCGGGATTGATTACATTGAAGATCTTCCTTTCGATTTTGTCGAGAACCTCAAGAACATCAGGCGCCTCGACTACATGAATTTAAGCATACATCGACAACTAGGTCTCACCGTATTACTGTTAAACTAGCTCGATGAAACCGTAAGTTATAATTCAATCTTTTCTTTTCTCGGTTCTTTACTTCAATATCATCTGCAATCTTCAAAAATGTATATGCGATAACAAAATATTATCGTTTTTCTTTTCTTTTTTTTTAATCATAACACCCAGGGTAAGGCGGTAAGGCCACTGGTGTGCAGGGGGCTACGTAAGGGTGAAAAGATTGGAAAAGAGAAAGCTGGAAACAACATCCTAAACAGGGAACAAGGGATGAGCCTCTACACCTGTTCAATAGACGTGGGTGGAATGTGAACCGGGCGATAGTTCAGTCTATCTACTCCAATTGAAAAAAAAAAAAAAAAAACAAGGAAAAGTGAAAAGATTGGAAAAGAGAAAGCCGGAAACCACATCCTAAACAGGGAACAAGGGATGAGCCTCTACACCTTTCTTTCCAGAAATAAAATGTTTATCCATTCATTTTGTCCCCGCTTTCGTAAAAGCCATTTTTTTAAATAATCATTTCACTCCAAACAAGACAGGACCGCGACTGGGAGGGAAACCAAAGGTCAAAGTAAGGATAAGAGATGGATGGGAATCAAGGAGTAGAAAATGGCAACTGACGTTGTATTTAAGCTTTTATAGATTGTATCTATCAGGGGAAAAGGCAAGCGGTAAGTAATTCCATAAACGGACAGTGCGAGAAAAACAGAGTAGAAGAGTTGGTTACATTTAACTATTTCGACGGTAAAAGGGTGGGACCTTAATGCCAATCCAGTAGCATGCATAAATACATGTCGGGGAACCAGGGAAAAAAAGCTCGTCAGAACAGTTGCCATGAAAATACTTATAGAAAAGACAGAGGGAAGCCACATCACGTCGTCGAAAGTGAGTGAAGGCGGGCTGCCAAGTCAGGATCATTTACATTACAGATCCTCCCTTCAAGCACTTGATATAACAACAATATATAATGCACGGTAGATTTATAAATGTAACGTCAGCATCTCGATTTTGTCATTATTATATCAATAAAAAAATAATACCGGTTTAAAAACTATCGCTTAGTCCCGTTGAGAGACCTGCTTTTATTTTTCAATTGATGAAACATCCAAACACATTCCGAGGTGACCATTAATACTAAGGTATTGTAAGAAAAAGAAAAAGAAAGAGTTTAGTGTCTTCACACCCTTCCGATGTCAATGTTACTGCGCAGTCGCGTCTGGACGACACCAAAAGTGAAAATAGCAGATCAGAAGTCAGGGGATTTTTTTTTAAATCAATGTTACTATGGTAACTAGTTTTTCACATGATCTAATCATTATTTCTGATCTTATCATCTGAACCGCCCACCGGTTTTCAATGTTTCAGTGCTTCTCAAACTATCTGATGTGGCTGACCGGTAGTTTTTTTTTTCGACCGGCAAGCAAAGCAAGTCAATTCAGCTGAGTAAGATAGTGGGGGGACTGTGAACCCCGGATTTTTTTTTTTTTTTTTTTTAGATATATACTATTTCAGGGACTGTTTGAGACTATCTGTAATAAACATGAGGACATGATATCTTGTTCATTCTAAGGGCAGTCATCATTGACGTAACAAGTCTTCTCAGTGGGCCATTGACCGGTACCATATTTGTGCTATATTAGTTATGGCCACTGGTTTCGAGAGTATATATTTTTTTAAAAATCCAGAAAAATATTTAAAGTTAATATTAATACTTCGTAAGCAATTTGAATTTAATAAAAGGAACTAATCTTCTAAAAAATAGAATAATAAAAAGTAAAACAAAATATTAATTTTAATTCATTTAAGACGTATTTAAAATATATGATATGTATATATCATGGATATATATATATATCATGGAACAAAGCTGATGCGTAATCAGTTCACTGTTTGGCAGTTCATTATATCGCATTCGTTAGCAATAACTTTTAACATGAGTGAGTAAATGAACAATGTAACCATAATAATATAAATCAAAAATGAAAATGTAACAAAATAAAAACGTGTCAAATATCCTGGCAGTCTCTCGTGGCATAGAGTATTACTATTATTTCTTTCTTTTCTGGAAAATCTCTGCGTACCGACAGACGATGGCTCGCGTACTGGCGACGGTACGCGTACAACACTGAGTAGCACTGTTTTAGAGCCTCTGTTAATTCTGAACAGGCCGAGAGAAAAATAGTTTGGGTGGTTACTAACATTAGTAAGACACGATATATATTAGTAACAAGACTAGTGTAATTTGTTTTGTTTTTTCTTTCTCTCTTTCTGAATCTCAAGAATAGTCATCATTTTTGAAAGCTTGTATTTGACTTCTGTTCGGTAATTTTGACTCGGCAAACGGGTTTCAAATTCCGATAGAGACTGTCAGTGCTAATTCTGTGCCTACCATTCCAATATTTTCTCTAACGGCAAATATCACCACTCATTTTGATTTTGTCTAACTCAGTATGGTAAAAAAAGTACATTGGAAGATTATTGGAAAGATTGTGTTGCGTCATTACTCCAGAAGTGGAGGATGAATCTAGCTAGAAAATTAGCATTTACAATACTAGCTTCCTAACCTGGGCTCGAACGTGTGACACTGGCGGAAAATTGGAAACTATTTTAAAAATTTTTTTTTAATCATTTCCCCTTAAACAAGGCAGGACCGCTACTAGTACTCACGGGGGTTACAGTGAGAGAAAAGACTAGGTACAGGGGGTATTGAAGAAAGGATAAAAAGATGAATGGGATTCAAGAAGATAAAATATGGCAATAAATTTTTGGAGATTATAGAGATCAGGGAAGCAATTAAACGGAAGGGAGTTCCACAGGTGGGAAGTACGAGAAAAGAAACTGTTCCAGTAGAAGTGGAGGTTGTATTTAACTGATTCAACGGTAAAAGGGTGGGACCTAATGGCAATCTAGTAGCACGCTTAAATTTACGTGGATGGATCATCAGGAAAAATGGTCATTAGAGCAGTTGCTATTAAATATTTGTAGAAAAGACAGAGGGAAGCCACGTCACATCGGTGAAAAAGTGAGTTCAGTTATGAAACAAATCGGCTATTTTCATATCTTTGCTCATCTCTAATGATGAAGAAAGGGAAAACTATGAGGAAGAAGCTCAGCAAGTTTCTCTGTTCAGTCGTCAGCTTCAGTCTTCAGAATGAAGTTAGTCTTCATATAATTACTGGCACTATTTTCTGAGTCCCAAGTCAAACCCAAGCGTTAAGAAGGTTGGTATGTAATGAATTTTGTTCAATACAGCAAAATAGTTGGTAGAACAGTGATTAGGAGATATAGCAAAAAAAGAAAAAAAATCCATCATCGTCCACGTCCTGAAGGAACACAGCACGTAGAAGAAGAATACCATATACCAGACATATGAGCAACGACGAAGATTTAAAGAAAATTAAAATAAAAAAGACTCATATATAGAGAGAATCTGAAAGAAGTAATTAAAATATCGTTATTTTATTATCCAATACCTTTATGTTTGAAGACGTTACTATCATTTGTAATATGACAAAGCCATGATCGCCTACGTCCTGAAATGACAACCCACATAGAAGAAGAAGAAGATATGCCATTTTATGCCATAATAAATGTGATCAACATTCGTGATAAAGCGTGTGTGTAAATATATATGTTGATCTTAATGTTTAGAACCTAGGGACAAAGCATGATGAATGCGTTCACACATGAGACAGATTGTCGGCAGCCACAGTTGACATCAGTGTTTACATTTCTCATATATAACATCTTCAAACATAATGGTATTTGATAATAAGATAACGATAACACAGAGTGTAATTTTATTAAAATATCTATAAAAGTAATGTCCATAGAAGCTACTTTACTGTAATATTATATTATATTAAGTGGCATATGCACAGACCATAATCAAAATGCTGTACGGTATTTTGTGAGAGATTTTGAAAAATAATTTTTTTTTATTATTGAAAAATCATGGCTCCTGTGTCCACTGTAAACAGAAAAGACCAACTGAGTAATGGCCAAGGGTGTAGAGGCCAGAAATTTCGTTATTAGATACAACAAACCTACCTATTTTTACTATATTGTACAGTACACACACATATACACACACACAATTACTGCTACAACTACCAAAGATGCTACATAAGCTGCTACTGCTACGGTAATGCTATAGGCTCTCTTCTCCTACTCTCTCACTCTTTACTACCCTTCTGTTTGGCAAAGGTGAGAGAAAGGCTGAGGAGAGTAGCGTTTATAGATTATAAAAAGATAGAGGGGAAGGAAAAGCTCGTGTAGAGAGTAAGTGTGTTATCTTTCTTCAGTGACGTAATGGACGGGGGAACAAAGTAACTAAGTAAATAAGGAAGGAACAAGCAGAATTATTATATGATACCTATTAGCCTGAGTTGGGGGCACCTCGAAGTGGTGTAATAGCTAGCAGGCTTGTCTCGCTCAAAGCATTACAATTGAGTAGTGAGATCCTCACTGGGAACCCTTACTTTCGAGCTTGCGCCACATCTAAGCTGCGCTTATAAAATCACCATATTAGCCTACGTTGGTGGCACGACTCGGAATTTTCTGCATTAGGCAATAATCAGGTGCATATTACGAACTGTGGAGTGTATAATATATATTATAGATTCAGACCAATGAAGTTCCACTTTTCTCTCTCTCTCTCTCTCTCTCTTTCTCTCACTCACACACACACACACACACACACACACACACACACACACACACATATATATATATATGAGATAACGATAAATAATTTTATATGTCAAGAACAGTATAGGAGAAATTGTATAATAAAATGGAAAATGTTTACTTGTGACGTGTTTCGTTCTTCAGACATGCATCGAATAAAATGTTGGTACGACTACACATTGGCACGAAAGGAAGAAAAGTGTGTAGAGTGTGGTTGACTCATCACATCACAGAGGTTCCATCAGTGACCATGGTTTGTGCAGCAGTTTTCGGCCAAGAAACAACATTCCCATGTTCGAAAATCACCATATACTTCAGATCTCGCCCCTTGCGATTTTCACTCCTTCAAAAATCAAATTCCACTTGAAAGGAACCAAATTTCAAGACGTCGAGGAAATCAAAGAGAATGTGACAAGACAGTTGCTCACTATCCCCACAAATGAGTTCCAGGAACATTTTCGTCAAGAGAAAGGATATCGGATAAAATGTGTGATCGCAGAAGAGGACTAATTCGAATGATATTCATTACCAAATTGGTATGTGTTGTAGTTTATTTTTATAGAAGCAGTGTCGATAAGCCTCATATATATCTAAACTTATTTATAAATGGAACTTTGTGTGTGTGTGTGTGTGTGTGTGTGTGTGTGTGTGTGTGTGTCCGTTACCTATAGACCCAGAAACGGCTGAACCGATTTTCTTGAAAATTTACACAGTTGTACTATAAGCGTCTGCGAGTGTTCTTAGGTTTTGTGTCGAGGTACCTCCCGTAAATATCGAAAATCGATAATCGAAAAAATCGGGTTATAGAAGGAGTGGTTTGATTTTAATCAAATTTGATACACTCATAGACAAAGACATAAGAAACGATATTCAGAAGTTTCAAGGTTGCAGTTCTTACAATAGTGCAGAAAATTTGATATCAATACCAGGAAATCAAAATTTGACTTACAACCATTCATTTTTCTTTCAGTCTACCGTTTCGCTTTAACTGGAAACAACTATTGCTTTTTAGTCTTTCGTGCCAACGTCCAAAGAGTCTGAGCTCCGGGACCATGGATTAGTTTTAAAGCTTTCATTACACCCAAGCAACGCCGGGCTAAATACTGCTAGTATATATATATATATATATATATATATATATATATATATATATATATATATGTGGCTTATCGACTTTACATTAATCAATCGTCTATGTTTTCTCTATCCTTGCTTTCCTCTTTCTTTGGCGTTCTTTTCGAATGGGCGAGAAATTTTCGTAAATAACCGTTACAAATGTCTATTCTAATATGGACATGTGATCGTCTATGAAAAATAAAAAAGATAAGAATTTTTTTTTTTGGTTGGGGGGGGGGGTATTTTGAGGACCAAATGTTGTACCATTTGGGTCTGACGAGCCGTGATAATAACATCAGGACGCGGTGAAATATGTATTACCCATTGTAATAATCAAAAATCTTTTATAAATTATATTACTCTGTTAAATTAAATAAATGAATTTAACATTGAATTGTCTTGAGTTCCTCTCTCTCGGAATTTACCTGGAATGTATACCAAGTGTGCTATGTTATATATATATATATATATATATATATATATTATATTATATATATATATATATATATATGCAGATAAATAGTTAGATAAACAGATAGACAATACGAGAGAGAGGGAGGAGAGAGGGAGAGAGAGGGAGAGAGAGAGAGGCGATATGTAGCTGTGACTTAAATATTTTGGCTTTGGAATTTCTTTTTTTGTTGTAAGAAGATTTCAAAAAGATACTTAAAATTCTTCTGAGCTATGAATTGATGAATTGGCATCTCTGAATTTAATAACACTTTTAATTGATCTTAAAGTCATAATTGTCGAGACGGACATTTCCGTTTATACCTGTCAGCTAGACAGCTAGTTAATCCCTTTTTCAAACACAATATATATATATATATATATATATATATATATAGTACTGTGCAAAAGTATTAGGACAAGAACTATTCTATTTTTTATGAGGTATCAAAATAAAGTTTAAAATCATCCCGCTCCTAACACTTTTGCACACACTTTTGGGAATAAATACAAGCTGCTTGGCAGGAAATACCATTAGATACATTGAAGAAGCTTGTGATGTCAATGCCTGACAGAATGAAGGCTGTGATCAAAGCAAAAGACTATTATATTAAATATTAAATATATTTTGTAACAAGTATTTTTTCTTGTTAAAGCATTTGTTCAGTAAATCAAATAAAATTACTTGAATTTAATTGTTTATTTTCTGTCAGTATGCCTCATAAAAGATGAAACAGTTCTTGTCCTAATACTTTTGCACAGTACTGCATATATATATATATATATATATATATATATATATATATATATATATATATATATCAGCATGTGGTGTAGGTATAGAAGAATCCAAAGGAGTATCCTGTACATACAGTGGTAGGATAACTCTCTAAGAGAGCTCTAAATATATATGTATATAAATACATATAGATCAAATATAAGAAAAATTAAGGCAGATGATGGTTCGCCTGAAATAGGCCCATACTTCCGATTTACCATGAAATAACGTGTCTGCCTTAATTTTTCTTATATATATATATATATATATATATATATAACCTTTTATCGATAAGTCTACCGTGCGCCCATGCTTAGAATATTGCTGCTACATATGGTTTGGTATCCTTGGTATTTACCTTGAGCTCAGTTTCAGAAAGGATTTTTTGTTGTTGTTGTTGAGGTGATATGTTATGCCCTGGGGGGGATTTCATATCGAAATGGTCATTCAACATCCTTGAATTAATCCTATTTAATTTATATATATATATATATATATATATATATATATATAATAGATCTGTTCATACTCTTTTGTTTTATTAACACCTGAATGATAATACTATATATATGTGCACCCTCATATGTATATATATTAATTCACGTTACTATATATATATATATATATATATATATATATATATATATATATATATATATTGTAACTAAGTTGTTGAACTCGTAGGTTTATTTACCTTGTTCATGCATTTACTTTTATAAAGAATGCTCGATACAAATGTAGAGCGTTATACAAAACAACACCTACCAAGCCCTAAACTTTTTTATGAAAGATATATTTTATAAAAAATATATTTTATAAAAAACAAAAAAATAAAAAAAAACAAGCAAAAGCACACACCCCAATACAAAATAACATACATTAAATTAAGGAGAAACCAACCCCAAAACAAAACAACGCCTACCAACCTCTAAACCAAACAACAACATGCTAGGCGCCAACAGCACCAGCCCTTTCAAGATTAATAGATTAACATATCATGAACTCTGCCAAGAACAAACACTTAACCCTAAGACCAGTGAAAAGGTCAACAGAACTCAAAATACAGACCAACCCCTCTAACACCCAAAAATAACAAATCCAACACAAATAAACGGTCTTTTCAACTAGATAATTCTCATTTCTAAAAAAAAAAAAATCACCTGAGGATGAAGCCAAAACTGGCTTCGAAACATGAGAAATTTTTTGTGTAGTGATACTATGAATTTAAAAACATTGTAACAACCATTACAGTATATATATATATATATATATATATATATATATATATATATATATATATATATATTGTGTTTGGCAGCAACCTCTCTTTTATTCAGGTTTCATGTAAAATGACAGACAAGGTATAGTGGCTTGCAAAAGTCTCTATCCACTTTGAAAATTTATATATTTTGTATAATTTAACGGGGAACAATACATTTTTTCAGTTCCAATGATTGTTAAATAATAAGCAAATCCATTTCCTTTGATATAAAAATTACATTTAAAAGATTTCACACTGATTTTTAAAATCATATAACTTAGAAAAATGTCTTTGCAAAAGTCTACACTTCCCAGATATTATACTTTGTTATCATCTAGCTTATCACTAATGTATACAATTCTGAACAATCAAAAGTGACATGTGCATTCTAACATAACAAACAAACTTGGCTAGTCTATTATTTTGCTATATAAAGTGATTTAACTGCCTACAAAATCAACCATCACATGGTTTCTTGGTAATGTTGATCTTTGGACTCTGACTGTAAACACAAGCTGTCCAACTCAGGAAAGAAAATGGATAAACCTTTGTCCCAGGAACTTAAAAATCTTATTATTCAAAAGTACAATGAAAATAATGGCTATAAAAAGATTGCAAAGACTTTAGAGTTGCCCCTAAGCACTGTTAAAACCGTAGTTAAGAAGTGTTTAATGCACAAAACCTTGCTACCCTACCAAGATCTGCGAGACGGCGCAAACTTACCAGAAGAGTAAAATCAAAACTGGCCAGGGAGGCAACCACCAGCCCTAGTGCAACACTAGAAGACTTGAACGATTCAGTTTCCAGGACTGGGTAAGATGTCCATGCATCTACAATTTCCAGAATATTGCACCTGTCTGGCCTGTGAGGAAGAGTAGCTAAAAAAACCCTTCTGAAGCAAGATGGCTAAACTTTGCCAAAAGTCACATCAAGGATTCCATGACTATGTGGCAAAAGATTTTATGGTCAGATGATACCAAAGTCGAGTTATTTGAAAAAAAAATACGAAACAAATGTTTGGCGGAAAAAAAGTCAGTGCTAACCAGCCTCATTACACTGGTCCTTACTGTAAAGCATGGCGGTGGCTTGATCATGCTTTGGGGCTGTTTTTTAAGTACCAAGAAATATTGGAGGCAAACCTGCTGAAATCTGCTAGAGCCCTGCGCTTGGGTCGTAATTTCAAGCTTCAACAATATAACGACCCCAAGCATGTGTCAAAAAGCCCTAAAAAGCATGGTTTGCTGGTAAGAAATCACATTTTTGAAGTGGCCCAGCCAGTCTCCTGGCCTCAATTATTGTGTCTGTGCCCATAATTAGTGTTATTTGGGGTTGAAGAATGTGAACCACCCACCCCCGCTTTGCAAAATTCGTTTTGGAAGTCATGAACCTCTTATTATAAGAATACAGAAAATTAACACTTACAATTAATTATTAATACATTAATCATGATCTATCTATCTATCTATCTATCTATCTATCTATCTATCTATCTATCTATCTATCTATCACAGTCTGTTCGTATCTATCTATCTATCTATCTATCTATCTATCACAGTCTATTCGTATCTATCTCTCTATCTCAGTCTGTTCGTATCTATCTATCTATCTATCTATCTATCTATCTATCTATCTATGTCAGTTTTTAATTTTTGGAAGTCAGGAACTACAAACTTTAGACAAAGAGATTCTACAGAAAGCTACTCAAAATACCGTGTAAAAATTCTTTCTTAAGGAAAATAGGAAGAAATAGGCACTTGGACTTAGTATCAGAAAGAGACGTTTAACATTTCTAGCGCGCATAATGAGGAAAGTGGGCACGAAAAATCTGATGCTCACAGGACATAGTGAAGGAAAGATAGAACGATAGAAACAATGAATAACCTACGTAGCGAGCTTGTGTAAATGGATATCAGGCATGGATGGATATTAAGGGGATAAACATTAGTAAAGCATAGGGAGAGGGAGTTGAGGAGAACCATGATCGTCCCCAACTTGAAGAAGAAAACTACTCGAAACTTGACGCCCATAAGACAAAGACAAACATCGTGTCGAATTTGATACATGGTGAAATTATTCAATAAATTCTATTTATTTTCATTCCTCGTCATAAGCCGACCATATCAGCCTTCTGGTAAAATCTGCGATAGCCACAAGCTGAAAATATGCATAGCGATTGGACGAAAACGGACGTATCAGAATGTACCAGGAAAGTATTTTCCATTGTCTTGCGAATGTGGAAGCACTGGAAAAAAGAAAAAAGAAACGAGAAATGGAAAAAGAAAAAGAAAAAAAAAAGAACAAATTCCGTGAATTTCTTTCAAACGGAAAAAAAAATCATAAATTAAAGATGGAATGGAATTCTGCAAAAGCGTTTGTTTTAAATGACTTTCATGACCTCAGATTTTAAATATGGAAGGCGAATTAGAAAAATGTTATGGAGCTGGTAGTAAGGAATCAAAAGAAAGAGGCCAGAGTAGAGTCCATTAGCACTTATTTGCCCACATTGTATGATTGCTTAGGTATTTTGACGGGGCGTAATGCTTAGCGAGCTTGTCTCGTTAAATCTATTACGACTGAATAGTGAATTTGATCCTCACTGTGTAACCCGTACGTTTTTGGCCCAAAGACACATCTAAGCTACGTTTAGAAAATTGTGTTTTCTATTTTCTTTCTTACCCTAATTATCTCCCTTTTGCCTTTATTATGATCCTTATTTGCTTAATATGGTAACTGTTGTGTCTGTTTAAAGTTTCTCCCAGTCTTTCTTTCTTTCTTTATTTGTCGTCATCTCCTTGTTTTTGTTGTTGTTGTCAATAGTTTTCTAGTTTTTATTCTTTTCATTTGTTATTTTTTGTTTTTTTGGTGGTAGTTTTTTTTTAACCTCTTTTTCACTTACCAACATTTTTCTTCATTTTTCATCTTAGAAAAAGAAAGAGAAAAATAGCGTTTCCGTTTTTTAGTGACCTTTTACTTACTTTCCAGCTACCAAATTAATATTTTTAGTTTGCATTTGTTTCCACTGTTTACCCTCCGTCGTATTTCTTTCTTTCTTTCTTTTTCGTATTTTCTTTACCTTCATTCATTCTTTTTTTCTTCTTTCTTTCTGTCTTCCTTTATTTATTTACTTGCTTATCTCTTCTTCTTCTTCTTCTTCTTCTTCTTCTTCTTCTTCTTCTTCTTCTTCTTCTTCAATACTTCTTTTCCCTCCTTTTTTCTTTCTATTTCCCATTTTCTCTTCTTTTTCTTTACCGATTGGCAATTCTTTGTCCTACTTTTTCAGGCATTCTTCTTCTTCCGCATTCCACCTTTCCTTTTTCGCATTATTACCGCTCTCTCTCTCTCTCTCTCTCTCTCTCTCTCTCTCTCTCTCTTTCTTTCTTTCTTTCTTTCTTTCTCTACTTTTTTAAATTTTTCCATAGGATTCTCTCTTGTTTGATTCTTTCTTTCTTTCTTTCTTTCTTTCTTTCTTTCTTTCTTTCTTTCTTTCATAGCCCCTCTCCTTGTTTGTTTCTTTAATTAATTATTTAATTTTTTTCAAAATACGCTTTCTTGTTTGTTTGTTTGTTTCTTTCTTTCTTTCTTTAATTTTTTCATATCACTCTCTTTTGTTTGCTTGTTTGCTTGTCTCTTTCTTTCTTTTTTCTTTCATTCTTTTTCTCTCTGCCTTTATTTTTCCCTATGTTTCTCCTCTTTCTTTTTCTTTTTATTTATTTATTTCTCCACACAATTGTTTACTTAAGCAAATTAAAAGTTGCTGAATGTCGAGCGGCCCATTTTTTTTCTATTTCGCTCTTGTGGTTGTTGTTTTTGCTGTTGTTTTTCTGACAACCCTCCACCACCACCACCACCACCACCAACACTTTAGCTCACATTAGGTGCCGATGGTGTCGAGATGCTTATGAGGTTAGATGAAGGTGGTGCAGAAGCAGGTGAAGGGCTTCTTAATTCTCGGCAAAAGTAGAAAAAGCTGCAATGTGCACAAATTGCACACGCCCATCTCGCTTCGCTTCTTCGAGTTGAAACCTGATATGGATGCCATCTACAGCAAGTCTCATTCCTTTCCTGAAGCCTTTAACTCGCCTTTATATTCCTTTCTAGAACGTTCCGTTTTATTCTGTCTTCTTCTCTATCCTTCTAACCTAACCCCAACATTATATCGAGTTTTATTGAATTCAGTTCGTTTTTTAATTCCTTTCAACCTTTCTTTTTTATTTTCCATTATTTTCTCTCGTGTTCATTCATTATACATTATATGCATCTCCATTCAATTATTCTTCTATTCTGCTTCAATTGATCAGAATACATTTTCTACTTCATTTAAGTGTATTCTAATAATGCAATTTTTGTTTGTGGATATGTCTGGTGATTACCGTGAAGGAGCAAAAATGAGACAGTATAGCGAGTTTTTGCTAGAGCAATATCGTTAAAATGGTCTACTTTTAAGGTTACGGGAATTTCTGGCTCAATTTTCAATTTAATGAATGATACTTTTACATGCTTACTTTTCGTTTTGACTAAATTTTTCACTTCTTTTTATTCTTTATTTATAGTCCATTTAAATCGACCGTCAGCTTAGAATTTTCCCTTTTTAATTTATTCTTTTTCTCCTTATTCAGTCTGTTTCTATTATCGTCTCTCCATTTATTGTCAACCTCCTCCTATTCGTCTTTCTTTCTTTCTATAAATCCTGACCATTTTCCTTCCTTCCTTCCTTCCTTCCTTCCTTCCTTCCTTCCTTCCTTCCTTCCTTCCTTCCTTCCTTCTGTCCCTGTTTATCTTTTACTTTCCGTATGTCTTCGACCTTTCCTAATTCTTCCTTTCTTTCTTTTTTCCTTCGACTTTTCCCTGTTTCCTTCCTTCTTTCTTTCTTATTTGCTTGCTTCTTTATTTATTTTTCAAATTTCTTTCTTTCTTTCTTTCTTTCTTTCTTTCTACTGTTCTTTTTACATCCCCCTTATTCATTGGTTTTTTTTTTTCGACATTTTCTTTCTATCTCCTTCCTTCTTTCTTTTTTTTATTCGAATTTTTCCTTTCTATCTCCTTTCTTCCTTTTTTATTCTTTCTTTCTTTCTTTCTTTCTTTCTTCTACTTTTCCTTTTATATCTTCCTGCCTGCGTACTTTCCCCTTTATGTCTCCATTCTTCTTTCTTTCTTCTTTTTTCTTTTTTTCTTTTCTTCTTTCTTTCTTTTGTTCTTGTTTTTTTTTGTTCTGTGTGCATGTCTGCTTTTTTTTCTTTCTTTCTTTTGTTTATAATTCCACACATTTTTTTTATCTTCGTTTCTTTCTTTCTTTCTTTCTTTCTTTCTCTTCGCGGTCTTTGTTGCGTTACCCTTTTTTTCTGTCAATACTTGGCTCGGAAGTTGTCTTTGAAATAATTTTTCAATCTTTCTTTCGTTCTTTCTTTCTTCCTTTCTTCCCCCCCTCCCCCGCCAATGAAATACTTATTATCCAATCTTACCAGACTCTGGTCTTCAAGCTCTAGATAAATAACTAATCCATCAATTTCGACTTTTGCATCCTTTTTAGGAAAATTGGCGCCACACAATCTTCCACACTTTATTTCTTCTTTCTTCTTGTGCTATACCCTACTAATTTCAATAATATTTCCAATGATGAGGCTCGTCTTTTGCGGTATTTCTTAGTTGTCACAACGAGCACTCATTGTAAGGTTAACAAGTGCGTGTCGACCAGTTATCCAAGGGCACAGGACATTCCAAATAGTATTTATCCCACCCGACTTTCAACTTGATGACACTTATTTCGAGGTATCAGCCTAATATTAAGCATTTGTTAAATTCTTCGACAATTAACAGTACAAACACCTGCTAAATTGAACACTTGTTGGATAAGTAGCTTTAACCAATTACCACTTCTCTTCCATTAATTCCCGTGTCGTCGGTTTCAGGGTTGGACGGACCATATCTATGGCTGTCGGTAATTTGTACTGTCGGATTGCTTATTGGTTTCGACCATTCATCATGACTAGAAATAAATAAAAAAAAAACAAATGAGGGTATTTTATGGGTAGTTTTATATACTGAGTAGCAACTTGGTGGTTACTGCAAAGAAATTGAGGTTAGTCAATTTCTATTTGGCATGCGCACGAAACACTAAGTAAACACGCCCATTTGGACAAATTCTTGGTCGCTGAGGTTGTTCAGCAACCCAGTGTTCACACACAATTTTTTAAATAATAAATGTATTTTTCTTATTACTACATTTCACTCAATGTAAGTCTCAAAAGCCACTCAAACCTCGAAAGTTACTTAAGGCTTGAACTCTGCTTCTTCTATATACCGTGTCTCTTCAGGGCGTAGGAGATCATGGCCCTCAACATCTTCCTAT
Source organism: Ascarosepion bandense (assembly GCA_037127315.1). Taxonomy (NCBI): domain Eukaryota; kingdom Metazoa; phylum Mollusca; class Cephalopoda; order Sepiida; family Sepiidae; genus Ascarosepion; species Ascarosepion bandense. Next base: position 409,992 of record JBBBDQ010000847.1, read on the forward strand.
CCCTTGTAGCTATTAACAGCGCTTCTCATGTTATCCCGATTAAACTCCTCTCTGCCATCCATCTACGCATTGCTTTCCCTAGTCTCTCCTTCGCTCTATCTGTCCCGTGATCATCAGATTTTCCAAGCCCTCCTTTCTCGCTACATGTTCCAGAAACTTCAGATCTCTTTTCCTGACGTTAATTATCAGTTTCCTTTTTGTGTGCATACTCTCCGAAACCTCGTCGTTGCTCACATGTTCTGTCCATGGTATTCTCAGCATCCTTCTGTAGAATCACATTTCGGTTGCTTCTTTCATCTTTGATGAAATTTTCCAGTATTCGCCCCCATGTTGAAGGACAAACGTCACATGACAGTCCAGTACTCTTCTCTGTTTCCATCGAAATCTGCCTGTCTCTCAATACTCTGTTTAGCATCCTTGACCATGCCAATACACCTTCGGATCTCAGTGTCGCACTTTCCGTCTTCTGTTAAAACACTTACCAGTCATTTAAATTTCTGTGTCTGCTTCATTTTAGTATCCCGTGCATTTCCATGCATTCAGTTTTCTTGGAGTTTTATATGTAGTTCTTTTTTTCCATTTTCTGTAACTACTTCCGGTAGGAGGTCTTGTAATTTACCTTCCGTGTCTGCTATCAGCACTGTATCATCTGTGTATCTTATATTGTTCAGATTATAGCCACCATCAATGAGTAAAAATAAGTGTCTCGTTAAATAATTTACCGTTTCTATCTTTATTTCGTTGGTAGTAAAGAATTTGCATTTGTTTCTTATTGTTTAGTTGTTATCCTTTAATTCCCGCAGTAAAGTAAGGAACCTTGTTTAAATAATATAACATTAACTTATTTTTTTTTTATTCAACCCTCCAGACCAAGAAATTCATTTGGACAGAACTATTTAAGCTCGAGATTATTTATTATAGTAAATTTAATACCATGTCCCTCCTCCGAGACATTGCAAAGCTTTCTGGTTAGCTCTCTTTAAAAAGGCTGCTGGTCCCTGCTTTAGATCCATGACTGACTAGGTAGAAGATTTTCCCGTAGTAGGTTTCCATTTCTTTCTGGATACTCTGGTTACCAAAGAAGGCTATAGAACTCGATCTCTTACGCTGTTCAACCCATAGCTAAACAGAGAAGAGATGGATTAATATCTATCCCATGGGTACTTGCGCGTAAGTGAATAGAATAAATATAGTCGCCCTTGACATCAATGCATTTGGTCCAAAGATGATAAAGCATTGCAATCCTATAACGGAAAAATGTGGCGTCCTGTTCCTCCAAAATCTTTTTATTTTTCAGTACAAAATTTCATTTAATGCAAGACTTGAAAGCCACTCAAAGCTCGAAAGTCACTTAAGGCTCAAAACACACTCAAGGTAGAGGGTTCATGAATAAGGTGCGTGATATGAATACGATGGTTGTTGAAAAAGTTTTAAGGCCCATCCAGAAATAGTTGGAGAAACTAGACAGTTTTTTAAAAATATTTTTAATATAGTCCCCCACTTTTGACGATGTGGTGTAATGGATATTACCTCGTAATGAGAAATCGAAGAGCCGAATTCGAATTCTAGTCCGATTTCGCACAAATACCCTTGGGGTAGGTGTTAATCCATCTTTCTCCTTCCAGTTGTGGTTTGAATAACAGGACAGATAGGGTTGGCAACCAGTCTAAAGCAGAAAATAATGGCAACATTGTTCGGAAAAAAATATCTTCAGCATTGTCAGTCAAGCATTAATCATATATGGCCATTAACTGGCTGAGTCCTCGCTTAACATCAGTACACTTGGTCTAACGATGCAATCTTATCACGAATTAGGGTGTAAGTAAATGTAATGAATTTAACTGGAATTCGAACTCGTCTCTCCGATTTGCTATTCCGAGCCGCTATCCATTACGCCACTCACACCTTCTGGTGAGGATTGAACTCACTACCTTCAGGTAGAATAGCGTAATCATCTAAACGGTTCCGCGAACGTAAAAATTCAAATCGTGTTTTGGTCGCGAGAAAAAAAAACCGGAATCACTCTGCTAATCTATGATATTCTTACTTTTTAAATGCTTCAAAATATTTGTTGGTCTCACTCACTTCGAGAAGTATGGAAGGCTGGCCAATAAATTTATATGATTTCACGCACTTGCAAAATCAATGATATTGACTGTCTACCATCCTGGATATTACGATAAACTACAACCGGCAGTAAGGCCTTTGATCAGGAGGTTTTGGGGAGCATAATTGTTGTTGTTCCCAGATCTGCTTTGATCCGGGACGATAACACCTGTTAGCGTCCCGCCTATGGGCAAACAGTAGTATCCCCACCCAAACGAAAAGGTCAAATCAGGATTGAAGTAGGAAATACATTATAGTAAAAACACCAGCAATCATTTTTTAAAAAAAAAAACAAAAAAAAAACAGCAACACATTTTTATAAAAAGAACCAAAAACAGCAATACTTTATTCATAAAAATCAAAAACAGCAATACATTTTTGTAACAAAAACAGCAATGCATTTTTATTAAAAAAACAAAAAAAAACAGCAATACATTTTTATAAAAAACAAAACAATAGCAATATATTTTTATAAAAAAATAAAAAAAGAGACAGTTTTTATTTTTTAAAAAAATAGTAATACATTTTTATAAAAAGAAACAAAAACAGCAATACTTTTTATAAAAAACAAGCAGCAATACATTTTTGTAAAAAAAGCAAAAAACAGCAATACATTTTTATTAAAAAAACAGCAATACATTTTGATAAAAAAACAAAAAAAAACAGCAATACATTTTTATAAAAACAAAACAAAAAACAGCAATACATTTTTATAAAAACAAAACCAAAACAGCAATACATTTTTGTAAAAATAATTGAAAAATAAATTGTAGCAATACGAATTTGATTGTAAGTGAATAAGTGGAATTTGAACTCATCTATACGATTTGTCATTCCGATCTGCTATCCATTACACCATCCGCACCTCCTAGTGTAGATGGAAATCACTATCAATCATCATGCGTAGTATAACAGAATCATCTTAACAGTTGAAGGAAAAAAATTGCCAGAAATACATTTTTTAAAATAATTTGCTAATTCACCCAAGAAAAATTATATTTCGGCATTAAATGACCCATAAATTGTTGATATACCGCTAAACAAACAAAACAAACAACATAACACGAGTAATTCATTCTATGCAGTTTTCGAAAACTGCAAATTGTGTGAGTAAAATTTCATAGATCAACTTTAGCCACTCGGAGTAAATCTATTCGATAATTTCAAACAGTTTTTCATTCGACTGTCAGATGTTGCAATATTTCAGGCAATACAATCTTCTAAATCTATAGACCATGTAAGTAAATGTAATAGATCAAATTTAAAACTTCGGTGTAAACCCAGCCGTCAACCTCAAAGGAGAGTGAGTGATTGATTTATTTATGTTTAAGCTTATACATATTTAGAGGGTTATTTAAAGGGTTATTTAAGCTTATACATCTTTAGAGGTTTATTTAAAGGGTTATTTAATCTTATACATCTTTAGAGGGTTATTTAAAGGGTTATTTAAGCTTATACATCTTTAGAGGGTTATTTAAAGGGTTATTTAAGCTTATACATCTTTAGAGGGTTATTTAAAGGGTTATTTAAGCTTATACATTTTAGAGGGTTATTTAAAGGGTTATTTAAGCTTATACATCTTTAGTGGGTTATTTAAAGGGTTATTTAAGCTTATACATCTTTAGAGGGTTATTTAAAGGGTTATTTAAGCTTATACATCATTAGAAGGTTATTTAAAGGGTTATTTAAGCTTATACATCTTTAGAGGGTTATTTAAATGGTTATTTAAGCTTATACATATTTAGAGGGTTATTGAAAGGGTTATTTAAGCTTATACATCTTTAGAGGGTTATTTAAATGGTTATTTAAGCTTATACATCTTTAGAGGGTTATTTAAAGGGTTATTTAAGCTTATACATCTTTAGAGGGTTATTTAAAGGGTTATTTAAGCTTATACATCTTTAGAGGGATAATTGAAGGGTTATTTAAGCTTATACATCTTTAGAGGGTTATTTGAAGGGTTATTTAAGCTTATACATCTATAGAGGTTTATTTAAAGGGTTATTTAAGCTTATATATCTTTAGAGGGTTATTTAAAGGGTTATTTAAGCTTATACATCTTTAGAGGGTTATTTAAATGGTTATTTAAGCTTATACATCTTTAGAGGGTTGTTTAAATGGTTATTTAAGCTTATACATCTTTAGAGGGTTATTTAAAGGGTTATTTAAGCTTATACATTTTTAGAGGGTTATTTAAAGTGTCATTTAAACTGATACATCTTTAGAGGGTTATTTAAAAGGTTATTTAAGCTTATACATCTTTAGAGGGTTATATAAAGGGTTATTTAAGCTTATACATCTTCAGACGTTTATTTAAAGGGTTATTTAGCTTATACATTTTCAGAGGGTTATTTAAAGGGTTATTTAAGCTTATACATCTTTAGAGGGTTATTTAAAAGGTTATTTAAGCTTATAACTTTTTCGAGGGTTATTTAAAGGGTTATTGAAACTTATACATCTTTAGAGGGTTATTTAAAGGGTTATTTAAGCTTATACATCTTTAGAGGGTTATTTAAAGTGTTATTTAAGCTGATACATCTTTAGAGGGTTATTTAAAGGGTTATTTAAGCTTATACATCTTTAGAGGGTTATTTAAAGGGTTATTTAAGCTTACACATCTTTAGAGGGTTATTTAAAGGGATATTTAAGCTTACACATCTTTAGAGGGTTATTTAAAGGGTTATTTAAGCTTATACATCTTTAGAGGGTTATTTAAAGGGTTATTTAAGCTTATACATCTTTAGAGGGTTATTTAAATGGTTATTTAAGCTTATACATCTTTAGAGGGTTATTTAAAGGGTTATTTAAGCTTATACATCTTTAGAAGGTTATTTAAAGGGTTATTTAAGCTTATACATCTTTAGAGGGTTACTTAAATGGTTATTAAGCTTATACATCTTTAGAGGGTTATTTAAAGGGTTATTTAAGCTTATACATCTTTAGAGGGTTATTTAAAGGGTTATTTAAGCTTACACATCTTTAGAGGGTTATTTAAAGGGTTATTTAAGTTTACACATATTTAGAGGGTTATTTAAAGGGTTATTTAAGCTTACACATCTTTAGAGGGTTATTTAAAGGGTTATTTAAGCTTATACATCTTTAGAGGGTTATTTAAAGGGTTATTTAAGCTTATACATCTTTAGAGGGTTATTTAAATGGTTATTTAAGCTTATACATCTTTAGAGGGTTATTTAAAGGGTTATTTAAGCTTATACATCTTTAGAGGGTTATTTGAAGGGTTATTTAAGCTTATACATCTTTAGAGGGTTATTTAAAGAGTTATTTAAGCTAATACATCTTTAGAGGGTTATTTAAAGGGTTATTTAAGCTTATACATCTTTAGAGGGTTATTTAAATGGTTATTTAAGCTTATACATCTTCAGAGGGTTATTTGAAGTGTTATTTAAGCTTATACATCTTTAGAGGGTTATTTAAAGGGTTATTTAAGCTTATACATCTTTAGAGGGTTATTTAAATGGTTATTTAAGCTTATACATCTTTAGAGGGTTGTTTAAATGGTTATTTAAGCTTATACATCTTTAGAGGGTTATTTAAAGGGTTATTTAAGCTTATACATTTTTAGAGGGTTATTTAAAGTGTCATTTAAACTGATACATCTTTAGAGGGTTATTTAAAAGGTTATTTAAGCTTATACATCTTTAGAGGGTTATATAAAGGGTTATTTAAGCTTATACATCTTCAGACGTTTATTTAAAGGGTTATTTAGCTTATACATTTTCAGGGGGTTATTTAAAGGGTTATTTAAGCTTATACATCTTTAGAGGGTTATTTAAAAGGTTATTTAAGCTTATAACTTTTTCGAGGGTTATTTAAAGGGTTATTTAAACTTATACATCTTTAGAGGGTTATTTAAAGGGTTATTTAAGCTTATACATCTTTAGAGGGTTATTTAAAGTGTTATTTAAGCTGATACATCTTTAGAGGGTTATTTAAAGGGTTATTTAAGCTTATACATCTTTAGAGGGTTATTTAAAGGGTTATTTAAGCTTACACATCTTTAGAGGGTTATTTAAAGGGATATTTAAGCTTACACATCTTTAGAGGGTTATTTAAAGGGTTATTTAAGCTTATACATCTTTAGAGGGTTATTTAAAGGGTTATTTAAGCTTATACATCTTTAGAGGGTTATTTAAATGGTTATTTAAGCTTATACATCTTTAGAGGGTTATTTAAAGGGTTATTTAAGCTTATACATATTTAGAAGGTTATTTAAAGGGTTATTTAAGCTTATACATCTTTAGAGGGTTACTTAAATGGTTATTAAGCTTATACATCTTTAGAGGGTTATTTAAAGGGTTATTTAAGCTTATACATCTTTAGAGGGTTATTTAAAGGGTTATTTAAGCTTACACATCTTTAGAGGGTTATTTAAAGGGTTATTTAAGTTTACACATATTTAGAGGGTTATTTAAAGGGTTATTTAAGCTTACACATCTTTAGATGGTTATTTAAAGGGTTATTTAAGCTTATACATCTTTAGAGGGTTATTTAAAGGGTTATTTAAGCTTATACATCTTTAGAGGGTTATTTAAATGGTTATTTAAGCATACATCTTTAGAGGGTTATTTAAAGGGTTATTTAAGCTTATACATCTTTAGAGGGTTATTTGAAGGGTTATTTAGCTTATACATCTTTAGAGGGTTATTTAAAGAGTTATTTAAGCTAATACATCTTTAGAGGGGTTATTTAAAGGGTTATTTAAACATACATCTTTAGAGGGGTTATTTAAAGGGTTATTTAAGCTTATACATCTTTGGGGAAGGGTTATTTAAAGGGTTATTTAAGCTTACACATCTTTAGAGGGTTATTTAAAGGGATATTTAAGCTTACACATCTTTAAAGTTCTTATTTAAAGTGTTATTTAAACTTATACATCTTTAGAGGGTTATTTAAAGGGTTATTTAAGCTTATACATCTTTAGAGGTTATTTAAATGGTTATTTAAACTTATACATTTTAGAGGGTTATTTAAAGGGTTATTTAAGCTTATACATCTTTAGAGGGTTACTTAAATGGATTTATTAAAGCTTATACATCTTTAGAGGGTTATTTAAAGGGTTATTTAAGCTTATACATCTTCAGAGGGTTATTTAAATGGTTATTTAAGCTTGTACATCTTTAAGGATTATTTAAAGGGTTATTTAAGCTTATACATCTTTAGAGGGTTATTTAAATGGTTATTTAAGCTTATACATCTTTAGAGGGTTATTTAAAGGGTTATTTAAGCTTATACATCTTTAGAGGGTTATTTAAGGAGTTTTTAAGCTTATACATCTTTAGAGGGATAATTGAAGGGTTATTTAAGCTTATATACATCTTTAGAGGGGTATTTAAAGGGTTATTTAAGCTTATACATCTTCAGAGGTTTATTTGAAGGGTTATTTACGCTTATACATTTTCAGAAGGTTATTTAAGGGTTATTTAAGCTTATACATCTTTAGAGGTTTATTTAAAGGGTTATTTAAGCTTATACAACTTTAGGGTTATTTAAAGGATTATTTAAGCTTATACATCTTTAGAGGGTTATTTAAAGGGTTATTTGAGCTTAGACATCTTTAGAGGGTTATTTAAAGTGTCATTTAAGCTGATACATCTTCAGAGGGTTATTTAAAAGGTTATTTAAGCTTATACATCTTTAGAGGGTTATATAAAGGGTTATTTAAGCTTATACATCTTCAGACGTTTATTTAAAGGGTTATTTAGCTTATACATTTTCAGAGGGTTATTTAAAGGGTTATTTAAGCTTATACATCTTTAGAGGGTTATCTAAAGAGTTTCTTCAAGCTTATACCTTTTAGAGGGTTATTTAAAGGGTTATTTAAACTTATACATCTTTAGAGGGTTATTAAAGGGTTATTTAAGCTTATACATCTTTAGAGGGTTATTTAAAGTGTTATTTAAGCTGATACATCTTTAGGGTTATTTAAAGGGTTATTTGAGCTTATACATCTTTAGAGGGTTATTTAAAGGGTTATTTAAGCTTACACATAAATTTAAAGGGATATTTAAGCTTACACATCTTTAGAGGGTTATTTAAAGGGTTATTTAAGCTTATACATCTTTAGAAGGTTATTTAAAGGGTTATTTTAAGCTTATACATCTTTGAGGGGGTTATTTAAATGGTTATTTAAACATACATCTTTAGAAGGTTATTTAAAGGGTTATTTAAGCTTATACATCTTTAGAGGGTTACTTAAATGGTTATTAAGCTTATACATCTTTAGAGGGATAATTAAGGGTTATTTAAGTTTACACATATTTAGAGGGTTATTTAAAGGGTTATTTAAGCTTACACATCTTTAGAGGGTTATTTAAAGGGTTATTTAGCTTATACATCACTGAGGTTATTTAAATGGTTATTTAGCTTATCATCTTTAGGTTATACTTAACGGGTTATTTAAGCTTATACATCTTTAGAGGGTTATTTAAAGAGTTATTTAAGCTAATACATCTTTAGAGGTTATTTAAGGGGTTATTTAAGCTGATACATCTTTAGAGGGTTATTTAAATGGTTATTTAAGCTTATACATCTTCAGAGGGATATTTAAAGTGTTATTTAAGCTTATACATCTTTAGAGGGTTATTTGAAGGGTTATTTAGCTTATACATCTTTAGAGGGTTATTGAAAGGGTTATTTAAACACACATCTTTGGGGGGTTATTTAAAGGGATATTTAAGCTTACACATCTTTAGAGGGTTATTTAAAGGGTTATTTAAGCTTATACATCTTTAGAGGGTTATTTAAAGGGTTATTTAAACATACATCTGAAAGGGTTATTTAAATGGTTATTTAAGCTTATACATCTTTAGAGGGTTATTTAAAGGGTTATTTAAGCTTATACATCTTTAGAAGGTTATTTAAAGGGTTATTTAAGCTTATACATCTTTAGAGGGTTACTTAAATGGTTATTAGCTTATACATCTTTAGAGGGTTATTTAAAGGGTTATTTAAGCTTATACATCTTTAGAGGGTTATTTAAAGGGTTATTTAAGCTTACACATCTTTAGAGGTTTATTTAAAGTGTTATTTAAGTTTACACATATTTAGGGTTATTTAAAGGGTTATTTAAGCTTACACATCTTTAGAGGGTTATTTAAAAGTTATTTAAGCTTATACATCTTTAGAGGGTTATTTTAAGGGTTATTTAAGCTTATACATCTTCAGAGGGTTATTTAAATGGTTATTTAAGCTTGTACATCTTTAGAGGATTATTTAAAAGGTTATTTAAGCTTATACATCTTTAGGGTTATTTAAATGGTTATTTAAACATACATCTTTAGAGGCTTATTTAAAGGGTTATTTAAGCTTATACATCTTTAGAGGGTTATTTCAAGGGTTTTTTAAGCTTATACATCTTTAGAGGGATAATTGAAGGGTTATTTAAGCTTATACATCTTTAGAGGGTTATTTAAAGGGTTATTTAAGCTTATACATCTTCAGAGGTTTATTTAAAGGGTTATTTAAGCTTATACATTTTCAGAAGGTTATTTAAAGGGTTATTTAAGCTTATACATCTTTAGAGGTTTATTTAAAGGGTTATTTAAGCTTATACAACTTTAGAGGGTTATTTAAAGGGTTATTTAAGCTTATACATCTTTAGAGGGTTATTTAAAGGGTTATTTGAGCTTAGACATCTTAGGGGGTTATTTAAAGTGTTATTTAAGTTTATGCATCTTCAGAGGTTTATTTAAAGTGTTATTTAAGCTTATGCATCTTTAGAGGTTTATTTAAAGGGTTATTTAAGCTTATGCATCTTTAGAGCGGTATTTAAAGGGTTATTTAAGCTTATACATCTTTAGATTTGTATTTAGAGGGTTATTTAAGCTTATACATTTTTAGAGGGTTATTTAAAGGGTTATTTTAGCTTATACATCTTTAGAGGGTTATTTAAAGGGTTATTTAAGCTTATACATATTCAGAGGGTTATTTAAAGGGTTATTTAAGCTTATACATCTTTAGAGGCTTATTTAAAGGGTTATTTAAGCTTATACATCTTTAGAGGGTTATTTAAAGGGTTATTTAAGCTTATACATCTTTAGAGGGTTATTTAAAGGGTTATTTAAGCGTATACATCTTTAGAGGGTTATTTAAAGGGTTATTTAAGTTTATACATCTTCAGAGGGTTATTTAAAAGGTTATTTCAGCTTATACATCTTTAGAGGGTTATTTAAAGGGTTATTTAAGCTTATACATCTTTAGAGGGTTATTTGAAGGGTTATTTAAGCTTATACATCTTTAGAGGGTTATTTGAAGGGTTATTTAAGCTTATACATCTTTAGAGGGTTATTTAAAGTGTTATTTAAGCTTATACATCTTTAGAGGGTTATTTAAAATGTTATTTAAGCTTATACATCTGTAGAGGGTTATTTAAAGGGTTATTTAAGCTTATACATCTTTAGAGTGTTATTTAAATGGTTATTTAAGCTTATACATCTTTAGAGGTTTATTTAAAGGGTTATTTAAGCTTATACATCTTTAGAGGGTTATTTAAAGGGTTGTTTAAGCTGATACATGTTTAGAGGGTTATTTGAAGGGTTATTTAAGCTTATACATCTTTAGAGGGTTATTTAAAGAGTTATTTAAGCTTATACATCTTCAGAGGTTTATTTAAAGGGTTATTTAAGTTTATACATTTTCAGAGGGTTATTTAAAGGGTTATTTAAGCTTATACATCTTTAGAGGGTTATTTAAAGGGTTATTTAAGCTTATACATCTTTAGAGGGTTATTTAAAGGGTTTTTTAAGCTTATACATCTTTAGAGGGATAATTGAAGGGTTATTTAAGCTTATACAACTTTAGAGGGTTATTTAAAGGATTATTTAAGCTTATACATCTTTGGAGGGTTATTTAAAGGGTTATTTGAGCTTAGACATCTTTAGAGGGTTATTTAAAGTGTCATTTAAGTTGATACATCTTCAGAGGGTTATTTAAAAGGTTATTTAAGCTTATACATCTTTAGAGGGTTATATAAAGGGTTATTTAAGCTTATACATCTTCAGACGTTTATTTAAAGGGTTATTTAGCTTATACATTTTCAGAGGGTTATTTAAAGGGTTATTTAAGCTTATACATCTTTAGAGGGTTATCTAAAAGGTTATTTAAGCTTATACCTTTTTAGAGGGTTATTTAAAGGGTTATTTAAACTTATACATCTTTAGAGGGTTATTAAAGGGTTATTTAAGCTTATACATCTTTAGAGGGTTATTTAAAGTGTTATTTAAGCTGATACATCTTTAGAGGGTTATTTAAAGGGTTATTTAAGCTTATACATCCTTAGAGGGTTATTTAAAGGGTTATTTAAGCTTACACATCTTTAGAGGGTTATTTAAAGGGATATTTAAGCTTACACATCTTTAGAGGGTTATTTAAAGGGTTATTTAAGCTTATACATCTTTAGAGGGTTATTTAAAGGGTTATTTAAGCTTATACATCTTTAGAGGGTTATTTAAATGGTTATTTAAGCTTATACATCTTTAGAGGGTTATTTAAAGGTTTATTTAAGCTTATACATCTTTAGAAGGTTATTTAAAGGGTTATTTAAGCTTATACATCTTTAGAGGGTTACTTAAATGGTTATTAAGCTTATACATCTTTAGAGGGTTATTTAAAGGGTTATTTAAGTTTACACATATTTAGAGGGTTATTTAAAGGGTTATTTAAGCTTACACATCTTTAGAGGTTTATTTAAAGGGTTATTTATGCTTATGCATCTTTAGAGCGGAATTTAAAGGGTTATTTAAGCTTATACATCTTTAGATTTGTATTTAGAGGGTTATTTAAGCTTATACATTTTTAGAGGGTTATTTAAAGGGTTATTTTAGCTTATACATCTTTAGAGGGATATTTAAAGGGTTATTTAAGCTTATACATCTTCAGAGGGTTATTTAAAGGGTTATTTAAGCTTATACATCTTTAGAGGCTTATTTAAAGGGTTATTTAAGCTTATACATTTTCAGAAGGTTATTTAAAGGGTTATTTAAGCTTATACATCTTTAGAGGGTTATTTAAAGGGTTATTTAAGCGTATACATCTTTAGAGGGTTATTTAAAGGGTTATATAAGCTTATACATCTTCAGAGGGTTATTTAAAGGTTATTTCAGCTTATACATCTTTAGAGGGTTATTTAAAATGTTATTTAAGCTTATACATCTGTAGAGGGTTATTTAAAGGGTTATTTAGCTTATACATCTTTAGAGGGTTATTTAAATGGTTATTTAAGCTTATACATCTTTAGAGGTTTATTTAAAGGGTTATTTAAGCTTATACATCTTTAGAGGGTTATTTAAAGGGTTGTTTAAGCTGATACATGTTTAGAGGGTTATTTGAAGGGTTATTTAAGCTTATACATCTTTAGAGGGTTATTTAAAGAGTTATTTAAGCTTATACATCTTCAGAGGTTTATTTAAAGGGTTATTTAAGCATATGCTTTAGAGGGTTATTTAAAGGGTTTTTTAAGCTTATACATCTTTAGAGGGATAATTGAAGGGTTATTTAAGCTTATACATCTTTAGTGGGTTATTTAAAGGGTTATTTAAGCTTATACATCTTCAGAGGTTTATTTAAAGGGTTATTTAAGCTTATACATTTTCAGAAGGTTATTTAAAGGGTTATTTAAGCTTATACATCTTTAGAGGTTTATTTAAAGGGTTATTTAAGCTTATACAACTTTAGAGGGTTATTTAAAGGATTATTTAAGCTTATACATCTTTAGAGGGTTATTTAAAGGGTTATTTGAGCTTAGACATCTTTAGGGGGTTATTTAAAGTGTCATTTAAGCTGATACATCTTCAGAGGGTTATTTAAAAGGTTATTTAAGCTTATACATCTTTAGAGGTTTATATAAAGGGTTATTTAAGCTTATACATCTTCAGACGTTTATTTAAAGGGTTATTTAGCTTATACATTTTCAAGAGGGTTATTTAAAGGGTTATTTAAGCTTATACATCTTTAGAGGGTTATCTAAAAGGTTATTTAAGCTTATACCTTTTGGGGTTATTTAAAGGGTTATTTAAACTTATACATCTTTAGAGGGTTATTAAAGGGTTATTTAAGCTTATACATCTTTAGAGGGTTATTTAAGGTTATTTAAGCTGATACATCTTTAGAGGGTTATTTAAAGGTTATTTAAGCTTATACATCTTTAGAGTGTTATTTAAAGGGTTATTTAAGCCTACACATCTTTAGAGGGTTATTTAAAGGGATATTTAAGCTTACACATCTTTAGAGGGTTATTTAAAGGGTTATTTAAGCTTATACAACTTTAGAGAGTTATTTAAAGGGTTATTTAAGCTTATACATCTTTAGAGGGTTATTTAAATGGTTATTTAAGCTTATACATCTTTAGAGGGTTATTTAAGGGTTATTTAAGCTTATACATCTTTAGAAGGTTATTTAAAGGGTTATTTAAGCTTATACATCTTTAGAGGGTTACTTAAATGGTTATTAAGCTTATACATCTTTAGAGGGTTATTTAAAGGGTTATTTAAGTTTACACATATTTAGAGGGTTATTTAAAGGGTTATTTAAGCTTACACATCTTTAGGGTTATTTAAAGGGTTATTTAGCTTATACATCTTTAGAGGTTATTTAAATGGTTATTTAAAAGCTTATATACATCTTTAGAGGGTTATTTAAAAGGGTTATTTAAGCTTATACATCTTTAGAGGGTTATTTAAAAAGAGTTATTTAAGCTAATACATCTTTAGAGGGTTATTTAAAGTGTCATTTAAGCTGATACATCTTCAGGGTTATTTAAAAGGTTATTTAAGCTTATACATCTTTAAGAGGTTTATATAAAGGGTTATTTAAGCTTATACATCTTCAGACGTTTATTTAAAGGGTTATTTAGCTTATACATTTCAGAGGGTTATTTAAAAGTATTTAAGCTTATACATCTTTAGAGGGTTATCTAAAAGGTTATTTAAGCTTATACCTTTTTAGAGGGTTATTTAAAGGGTTATTTAAACTTATACATCTTTAGAGGGTTATTAAAGGGTTATTTAAGCTTATACATCTTTAGAGGGTTATTTAGGGTTATTTAAGCTGATACATCTTTAGAGGGTTATTTAAAGGGTTATTTAAGCTTATACATCTTTAGAGTGTTATTTAAAGGGTTATTTAAGCCTACACATCTTTAGAGGGTTATTTAAAGGGATATTTAAGCTTACACATCTTTAGAGGGTTATTTAAAGGGTTATTTAAGCTTATACAACTTTAGAGAGTTATTTAAAGGGTTATTATAGCTTATACATCTTTAGAGGGTTATTTAAATGGTTATTTAAGCTTATACATCTTTGGGGTTATTTAAAGGGTTATTTAAGCTTATACATCTTTAGAAGGTTATTTAAAGGGTTATTTAAGCATACATCTTTAAGAGAGGTTACTTAAATGGTTATTAAGCTTATACATCTTTAGAGGGTTATTTAAAGGGTTATTTAAGTTTACACATATTTAGAGGGTTATTTAAAGGGTTATTTAAGCTTACATCTTTAGAGGGGGTTATTTAAAGGGTTATTTAAGCTTATACATCTTTAGAGGGTTATTTAAATGGTTATTTAAGCTTATACATCTTTAGAGGGTTATTTAAAAAAAGGGTTATTTAAGCTTATACATCTTTAGAGGGGTTATTTAAAGAGTTATTTAAGCTAATACATCTTTAGAGGGTTATTTAAAGGGTTATTTAAGCTTATACATCTTTAGAGGGTTATTTAAATGGTTATTTAAGCTTATACATCTTCAGAGGGTTATTTAAAGTGTTATTTAAACTTATACATCTTTGAGGGTTATTTAAAGGGTTATTTAAGCTTATACATCTTTAGAGGAGGTTATTTAAAGAGGTTATTTAAGCTTACACATCTTTAGAGGGTTATTTAAAAAGGGATATTTAAGCTTACATCTTTAGAGGGTTATTTAAAGGGTTATTTAAGCTTATACATCTTTAGAAGGTTATTTAAAGGTTATTTAAGCTCATACATCTTTAGAGGGTTACTTAAATGGTTATTAAACTTATACATCTTTAGAGTGTTATTTAGGGATTATTTAGCTTTATACATCTTTAGAAGGTATTTGAAGTTTATTTAACTCATACATCTTTTAAGAGGTTTAAATGGTTATTAAGCTTATACATCTTTAGAGGGTTATTTAAAAAAATTATTTAAGCTTATACATCTTTAGAGGGTTATTTAAAAGTTGTTAAGCTTACACATCTTTAGAGGGTTATTTAAAGGGTTATTTAAGTTTACAGATATTTGGGGTTATTTAAAGGGTTATTTAAGCTTACACATCTTTAGAGGGTTATTTAAAGGGTTATTTAAGCTTATACATCTTTAGAGGGTTATTTAAAGGGTTATTTAAGCTTACATCTTTAGAGGGTTATTTAAAGGGTTATTTAAGTTTACACATATTTAGAGGGTTATTTAAAGTGTTATTTAAGCTTACACATTTTTAGGGTATTTAGGGTTATTTAAGCTTATACATCTTTAGAGGGTTATTTAAAGGGTTATTTAAACTTATACATCTTCAGAGGTTTATTTAAATGGTTATTTAAGCTTGTAAATCTTTAGAGGATTATTTAAAGGGTTATTTAAGCTTATACATCTTTAGAGGGTTATTTAGAAAAGTTATTTAAGCTTATACATCTTTAGAGGCTTATTTAAAGGGTTATTTAGCTTATACATCTTTAGAGGGTTATTTAAAAAAGGGTTTTTTAAGCTTATACATCTTTAGAGGGATAATTGAAGGGTTATTTAATCTTATACATCTTTAAGAGGGTTATTTAAAGGGTTATTTAAGCTTATACATCCTCAGAGGTTTATTTAAAGGGTTATTTAAGCTTATACATTTTCAGAAGGTTATATAAAGGGTTATTTAAGCTCATACATCTTTAGAGGTATTTAAAGGGTTATTTAAGCTTATACAACTTTAGAGGGTTATTTAAAGGGTTATTTAAGCTTATACATCTTTAGGGTTATTAAAAGGGTTATTTAAGCTTACACATCTTTAGAGAGGGTTATTTAAAGGGTTATTTAAGCTTATACATCTTTAGAGGGTTATTTAAATGGTTATTTAAGCTTATACATCTTTAGAGGGTTATTTAAAGGGTTATTTAAGCTTATACATCTTTAGAGGGTTATTTAAAGAGTTATTATTAATACATCTTTAGAGGGTTATTTAAAGTGTCATTTAAGCTGATACATCTTCAGAGGGTTATTTAAAAGGTTATTTAAGCTTATACATCTTTAGAGGTTTATATAAAGGGTTATTTAAGCTTATACATCTTCAGACGTTTATTTAAAGGGTTATTTAGCTTATACATTTTCAGAGGGTTATTTAAAGGGTTATTTAAGCTTATACATCTTTAGAGGGTTATCTAAAAGGTTATTTAAGCTTATACCTTTTTAGAGGGTTATTTAAAGGGTTATTTAAACTTATACATCTTTAGAGGGTTATTGAGGGTTATTTAAGCTTATACATCTTTAGGGTTATTTAAAGGGTTATTTAAGCTGATACATCTTTAGAGGGTTATTTAAAGGGTTATTTTAAGCTTATACATCTTTAGAGTGTTATTTAAAGGGTTATTTAAACCTACACATCTTTAGAGGGTTATTTAAAGGGATATTTAAGCTTACACATCTTTAGAGGGTTATTTAAAAGAGGGTTATTTAAGCTTATACAACTTTAGAAGAGTTATTTAAAGGGTTATTTAAGCTTATACATCTTTAGAGGGGTTATTTAAATGGTTATTTAAGCTTATACATCTTTAGAGGGTTATTTAAAGGGTTATTTAAGCTTATACATCTTTAGAAGGTTATTTAAAGGGTTATTTAAGCTTATACATCTTTAGAGGGTTACTTAAATGGTTATTAAGCTTATACATCTTTAGAGGGGTTATTTAAAGGGTTATTTAAGTTTACATATTTAGGGTTATTTAAAGGGTTATTTAAGCTTACACATCTTTAGGGTTATTTAAAGGGTTATTTAAGCTTATACATCTTTAGAGGGTTATTTAAATGGTTATTTAAGCTTATACATCTTTAGAGGGTTATTTAAAGGGTTATTTAAGCTTATACATCTTTAGAGGGTTATTTAAGTTATTTAAGCTAATACATCTTTAGAGGGTTATTTGAGGTT
Organism: Ascarosepion bandense; assembly: GCA_037127315.1. Taxonomy (NCBI): domain Eukaryota; kingdom Metazoa; phylum Mollusca; class Cephalopoda; order Sepiida; family Sepiidae; genus Ascarosepion; species Ascarosepion bandense. Next base: position 427,248 of record JBBBDQ010000847.1, read on the forward strand.
ATTTAAGCTTATACATCTTTAGAGGTTATTTAAATGGTTATTTAAGCTTATACATCTTCAGAGGGTTATTTAAAGTGTTATTTAAGCTTATACATCTTTAGAGGGTTATTTAAAGGGTTATTTAAGCTTATACATCTTTAGAGGGTTATTTAAGGGTTATTTAAGCTTACACATCTTTAGAGGGTTATTTAAAGGGATATTTAAGCTTACATCTTTAGAGGGTTATTTAAAGGGTTATTTAAGCTTATACATCTTTAGAAGGTTATTTAAAGGGGTTATTTAAGCTCATACATCTTTAGAGGGTTACTTAAATGGTTATTAAGCTTATACATCTTTAGAGTGTTATTTAAAGGGTTATTTAAGCTTATACATCTTTAGAAGGTTATTTAAAGGGTTATTTAAGCTCATACATCTTTAGAGGGTTACTTAAATGGTTATTAAGCTTATACATCTTTAGAGGGTTATTTAAAGGGTTATTTAAGCTTATACATCTTTAGAGAAGGTATTTAAAGGGTTATTTAAGCTTACACATCTTTAGAGTTATTTAAAGGGTTATTTAAGTTTACAGATATTTAAGAGGTTATTTAAAGGGTTATTTAAGCTTACACATCTTTAGAGGGTTATTTAAAGGGTTATTTAAGCTTATACATCTTTAGAGGGTTATTTAAAGGGTTATTTAAGCTTACACATCTTTAGAGGGTTATTTAAAGGGTTATTTAAGTTTACATATTTAGAGGGTTATTTAAAGTGTTATTTAAGCTTACACATTTTTAGGGTTATTTAAAGGGTTATTTAAGCTTATACATCTTTAGAGGGTTATTTAAAGGGTTATTTAAGCTTATACATCTTCAGAGGTTTATTTAAATGGTTATTTAAGCTTGTAAATCTTTAGAGGATTATTTAAAGGGTTATTTAAGCTTATACATCTTTAGAAGGTTATTTAAAAAGTTATTTAAGCTTATACATCTTTAGAGGCTTATTTAAAGGGTTATTTAAGCTTATACATCTTTAGAGGGTTATTTAAAGGGTTTTTTAAGCTTATACATCTTTAGAGGGATAATTGAAGGTTATTTAATCTTATACATCTTTGAAGTTGTTAAAAGGGTTATTTAAGCTTATACATCCTCAGAGGTTTATTTAAAGGGTTATTTAAGCTTATACATTTTCAGAAGGTTATATAAAGGGTTATTTAAGCTTATACATCTTTAGAGGTTTATGTAAAGGGTTATTTAAGCTTATACAACTTTAGAGGGTTATTTAAAGGGTTATTTAAGCTATACATCTTTAGAGGGTTATTAAAAGGGTTATTTGAGCTTAGACATCTTTAGAGGTTTATTTAAAGTGTTATTTAAGTTTATGCATCTTCAGAGGTTTATTTAAAGTGTTATTTAAGCTTATGCATCTTTAGAGGTTTATTTAAAGGGTTATTTAAGCTTATGCATCTTTAGAGCGGTATTTAAAGGGTTATTTAAGCTTATACATCTTTAGATTTGTATTTAGAGGGTTATTTAAGCTTATACATTTTTAGAGGTTATTTAAAGGGTTATTTTAGCTTATACATCTTTAGAGGGTTATTTAAAGGGTTATTTAACTTATACATCTTCAGAGGGTTATTTAAAGTGTTATTTAAGCTTATACATCTTTAGAGGCTTATTTAAAGGGTTATTTAAGCTTATACATCTTTAGAGGGTTATTTAAAGGGTTATTTAAGCTTATACATCTTTAGAGGTTATTTAAAGGGTTATTTAAGTGCATATATCTTTAGAGGGTTTAAAGGGTTATTTAAGTTTATACATCTTTAGAGGGTTATTTAAAAGGTTATTTCAGCTTATACATCTTTAGAGGGTTATTTAAAGGGTTATTTAAGCTTATACATCTTTAGAGGGTTATTTGAAGGGTTATTTAAGCTTATACATCTTTAGAGGGTTATTTGAAGGGTTATTTAAGCTTATACATCTTTAGAGGGTTATTAAAGTGTTATTTAAGCTTATACATCTTTAGAGGGTTATTTAAATGGTTATTTAAGTTTATACATCTTTAGAGGTTTATTTAAAAGGTTATTTAAGCTTATACATCTTTAGAGGGTTATTTAAAGGGTTGTTTAAGCTGATACATGTTTAGAGGGTTATTTGAAGGGTTATTTGCTTATACATCTTTAGAGGGTTATTTAAAGTTATTTAAGCTTATACATCTTCAGAGGTTTATTTAAAGGGTTATTTAATCTTATACATTTTCAGAGGGTTATTTAAAAAGGGTTATTTAAGCTTATACATCTTTAGAGGTTTATTTAAAAGGTCATTTAAGCTTATACATATTTAGAGGGTTATTTAAAGGGTTATTTAAGCTTATAAACTTTAGAGGTTTATTTGAAGGGTTATTTAAGCTTATACATCTTTAGGAGGGTTATTTAAAGGGTTATTTAAACTTATACATCTTTTAGAGGGTTATTTAAAGGGTTATTTAAGCTTATACATCTTTAGAGGGTTATTTAAAGGGTTATTTAAGCTTATAAATCTTTAGAGGGTTATTTAAATGGTTATTTAAGCTTATGCATCTTTAGAGGGTTATTTAAATGGTTATTTAAGCTTATACATCTTTAGAGGGTTATTAAAAGGTTATTTAAGTTTATACATCTTTAGAGGGTTATTTAAATGGTTATTTCAGCTTATACATCTTTAGAGGGTTATTTAAAGGGGTATTTAAGCTTATGCATCTTTAGAGGGTTATTTATAGGGTTATTTAAGCTTATACATTTAGAGGGTTATTTGAAGGGTTATTTAAGCTTATACATATTTAGAGGGTTATTTGAAGGGTTATTTAAGCTTATACATCTTTAGAGGGTTATTTAAAGGGTTATTTAAGTTTACATCTTTAGAGGGTTATTTAAATGGTTATTTAAGCTTATACATCTGTAGAGGTTTAATTAAAGTGTTATTTAAGCTTATACATCTTTAGAGGGTTATTTAAATGGTTATTTAAGCTTATACATCTTTAGAGGTTTATTTAAAGTGTTATTTAAGCTTATACATCTTTAGAGGTTATTTAAAGGGTTGTTGAAGCTGATACATGTTGAGAGGGTTATTTGAAGGGTTATTTAAGCTTATACATCTTTAGAGGGTTATTTAAAGGGTTATTTAAGCTTATACATCTTTAGAGGTTTATTTAAAGGGTTATTTAAGCTTATACATTTTCAGTGGTTATTTAAAGGGTTATTTAAGCTTATACATCTTTAGAGGGTTATTTAAAGGTTATTTAAGCTTATACATCTTTAGTGGGTTATTTAAAGGGTTATTTAAGCTATACATTTTTAGAGGGTTATTTAAAGGGTTATTTAAGCTTATACATCTTTTAGGAGGGTTATTTAAAGGGTTATTTAAGTCATACATCTTGAGTTATTTAAAGGGTTATTTAAACTTATACATATTTAGAGAGTTATTTGATGGGTTATTTAAGTTTATACATCTTTAGAGGTTTATTTAAAGGGTTATTTAAGCTTATACATCTTTAGAGGTTTATTTAAAGGGTTATTTAACCTTATACAACTTTAGAGGGTTATTTAAAGGGTTATTTAAGCTTATACATCTTTAGAGGGTTATTTAAAGGGTTATTTGAGCTTAGACATCTTTAGAGGATTATTTAAAGTGTTATTTAAGCTTATGCATCTTAGGAGGTTTATTTAAAGGGTTATTTAAGCTTATGCATCTTTAGAGGGGTATTTAAAGGGTTATTTAAGCTTATACATCTTTAGATGTGTATTTAAAGGGTTATTTAAGCTTATACATTTTTAGAGGGTTATTTAAAGGGTTATTTTAGCTTATACATTCTTAGAGGATTATTTAAAGGGTTATTTAAGCTTATACATCTTTAGAGGGTTATTTAAAGGTTATTTAAGCTTATACATCTTTAGAGGCTTATTTAAAGGGTTATTTAAGCTTATACATCTTTAGAGGGTTATTTAAAGGGTTATTTAAGCTTATACATCTTTAGAGGGTTATTTAAAGGGTTATTTAAGCTTATACATCTTTAGAGGGTTATTTAAAGGGTTATTTAAACTTATACATCTTTAGAGGGTTATTTGAAGGGTTATTTAAGCTTATACATCTTTAGAGGGTTATTTGAAGGGTTATTTGGGTTTATACATCTTTAGAGGTTTATTTAAAGGGTTATTTAAGCTTATACATCTTTAGAGGGTTATTTAAAGGGTTATTTAAGCTATACATCTTTAGAGGGTTATTTAAATGGTTATTTAAGCTTATACATCTTTAGAGGGTTATTTAAAGGGTTATTTAATCTTATACATCTTTAGAGTGTTATTTAAATGGTTATTTAAGCTTATACATCTTTAGAGGTTTATTTAAAGGGTTATTTAAGCTTATACATCTTTAGAGGGTTATTTGAAGGCTTATTTAAGCTTATACATATTTAGAAGTTTATTTAAAGAGTTATTTAAGCTAATACATCTTTAGAGGGTTATTTAAAGGGTTATTTAAGCTATACATCTTTAGAGGGTTATTTAAAGGGTTCTTTAAGCTTATACATCTTTAGAGGGTTATTTAAAGGGTTATTTAATCTTATACATCTTTAGAGGTTTATTTAAAGGGTTATTTAAGCTTATACAACTTCTTAGAGGGTTATTTAAAGGGTTATTTAAGCTTATACATCTTTAGAGGTTTATTTAAAGTGTTATTTAAGCTGATACATCTTTAGAGGGTTATTTAAAGGGTTGTTTAAGCTTATACATCTTTAGAGGGTTATTTAAAGGGTTATTTAAGCTTATACATCTTTAGAGGGTTATTTAAAGGGTTATTTAAGTTTATACATCTTTAGAGGGTTATTTAAAGGGTTATTAAGCTTATACATATTTAGAGAGTTATTTGAAGGGTTATTTGCTTATACATCTTTGGAGGTTTATTTAAAGGGTTATTTAAGCTTATACATCTTTAGAGGTTTATTTAAAGGGTTATTTAACCTTATACAACTTTAGAGGGTTATTTAAAGGGTTATTTAAGTTTATACATCTTTAGAGGGTTATTTAAAGGGTTATTTGAGCTTAGACATCTTTAGAGGGTTATTTAAAGTGTTATTTAAGCTTATGCATCTTTAGAGGTTTATTTAAAGGGTTCTTTAAGCTATGCATCTTTAGAGGGGTATTTAAAGGGTTATTTAAGCTTATACGTCTTTAGAGGGTTATTTAAAGGGTTATTTAAACTTATACACTAGAGGATTATTTAAAGGGTTATTTAAGCTTATACAACTTTAGAGGGTTATTTAAAGGGTTATTTAATCTTAAACATCTTTAGAGGGTTATTTGAAGGGTTATTTAAGCTTATACATCTTTAGAGGGTTATTTGAAGGGTTATTTAAGCTTATACATCTTTAGAGGTTTATTTAAAGGGTTATTTAAGCTTTATACATCTTTAGAGGGTTATTTAAAGGGTTATTTAAGCTTATACATCTTTAGAGGGTTATTTAAATGGTTATTTAAGCTTATACATCTTAGAGGGTTATTTAAAGGTTATTTAATCTTATACATCTTTAGAGTGTTATTTAAATGGTTATTTAAGCTTATACATCTTTAGAGGTTTATTTAAAGGGTTATTTAAGCTTATACATCTTTAGAGAGTTATTTGAAGGCTTATTTAAGCTTATACATATTTAGAGGGATATTTAAAGGGTTATTTAAGCTAATACATCTTTAGAGGGTTATTTAAAGGGTTATTTAAGCTTATACATCTTTAGAGGGTTATTTAAAGGGTTCTTTAAGCTTATACATCTTTAGAGGTTATTTAAAGGGTTATTTAACTTATATGATTCAGAGGTTTATTTAAAGGGTTATTGCTTATACAACTTTAGAGGGTTATTTAAAGGGTTATTTAAGCTTATACATCTTTAGAGGTTTATTTAAAGTGTTATTTAAGCTTATACATCTTTACAGGGTTATTTAAAGGGTTATTTAAGCTTATACATCTTTAGAGGTTTATTTAAAGGGTTATTTAAGCTTATACATCTTTAGAGGGTTATTTAAAGGGTTATTTAAGCTTATACATCTTTAGAGGGTTACTTAAAGGGTTATTTAAGCTTATACATATTTAGAGAGTTATTTGAAGGGTTGTTTAAGCTTATACATCTTTAGAGGTTTATTTAAAGGGTTATTTAAGCTTATACATCTTTAGAGGTTTATTTAAAGGGTTATTTAACCTTATACAACTTTAGAGGGTTATTTAAAGGGTTATTTAAGCTTATACATCTTTAGAGGGTTATTTAAAGGGTTATTTGAGCTTAGACATCTTTAGAGGGTTATTTAAAGTGTTATTTAAGCTTATGCATCTTTAGAGGTTTATTTAAAGGGTTATTTAAGCTTATACATCTTTAGAGGGTTATTTAAAGGGTTATTTAAGCTTATACGTCTTTAGAGGGTTATTTAAAGGGTTCTTTAAGCTTATACATTTTTAGAGGGTTATTTAAAGGGTTATTTAACCTTATACAACTTTAGAGGGTTATTTAAAGGGTTATTTAAGCTTATACATCTTTAGAGGGTTATTGAAAGGGTTATTTGAGCTTAGACATCTTTAGAGGGTTATTTAAAGTGTTATTTAAGCTTATGCATCTTTAGAGGTTTATTTAAAGGGTTATTTAAGCTTATGCATCTTTAGATGGGTATTTAAAGGGTTATTTAAGCTTATACGTCTTTAGAGGGTTATTTAAAGGGTTATTTAAACTTATACATCTTTAGAGGATTATTTAAAGGGTTATTTAAGCTTATACATCTTTAGAGGGTTATTTAAAGGGTTATTTAATCTTAAACATCTTTAGAGGGTTATTTGAAGGGTTATTTAAGCTTATACATCTTTAGAGGGTTATTTGAAGGGTTATTTAAGCTTATTTATCTTTAGAGGTTTATTTAAAGGGTTATTTAAGCTTATACATCTTTAGAGGGTTATTTAAAGGGTTATTTAAGCTTATACATCTTTAGAGGTTTATTTAAATGTTTATTTAAGCTTATACATCTTAGAGGGTTATTTAAAGGGTTATTTAATCTTATACATCTTTAGAGTGTTATTTAAATGGTTATTTAAGCTTATACATCTTTAGAGGTTTATTTAAAGGGTTATTTAAGCTTATACATCTTTAGAGGGTTATTTGAAGGCTTATTTAAGCTTATACATATTGAGGATATTTAAAGGGCTATTTAAGCTAATACATCTTTAGAGGGTTATTTAAAGGGTTATTTAAGCTTATACATCTTTAGAGGGTTAATTTAAAGGGTTCTTTAAGCTTATACATCTTTAGAGGTTTATTTAAAGGGTTATTTAATCTTTATACATCTTTAGAGGTTTATTTAAAGGGTTATTTAAGCTATACAACTTTAGAGGGTTATTTAAAGGGTTATTTAAGCTTATACATCTTTAGAGGTTTATTTAAAGTGTTATTTAAGCTTATACATCTTTACAGGGTTATTTAAAGGGTTATTTAAGCTATACATCTTTAGAGGTTTATTTAAAGGGTTATTTAAGCTTATACATCTTTAGAGGGTTATTTAAAGGGTTATTTAAGCTTATACATCTTTAGAGGGTTACTTAAAGGGTTATTTAAGCTTATACATATTTAGAGAGTTATTTGAAGGGTTATTTAAGCTTATACATCTTTAGAGGTTTATTTAAAGGGTTATTTAAGCTTATACATCTTTAGAGGTTTATTTAAAGGGTTATTTAACCTTATAAAAGTTTAGAGGGTTATTTAAAGGGTTATTTAAGCTTATACATCTTTAGAGGGTTATTTAAAGGGTTATTTGAGCTTAGACATCTTTTAGAGGGTTATTTAAAGTGTTATTTAAGCTTATGCATCTTTAGAGGTTTATTTAAAGGTTATTTAAGCTATACATCTTTAGAGGGTTATTTAAAGGGTTGTTTAAGCTGATACATGTTTAGAGGGTTATTTGAAGGGTTATTTAAGCTATACATCTTTAGAGGGTTATTTAAAGAGTTATTTAAGCTTATACATCTTTCAGAGGTTTATTTAAAGGGTTATTTAATCTTATACATTTTCAGAGGGTTATTTAAAGGGTTATTTAAGCTTATACATCTTTAGAGGTTTATTTAAAAGGTCATTTAAGCTTATACATATTTAGAGGGTTATTTAAAGGGTTATTTAAGTTTATAAATCTTTAGAGGTTTATTTGAAGGTTATTTAAGCTTATACATCTTTAGAGGGTTATTTAAAGGGTTATTTAAACTTATACATCTTTAGAGGGTTATTTAAAGGGTTATTTAAGCTTATACATCTTTAGAGGGTTATTTAAAGGTTATTTAAGCTTATAAATCTTTAGAGGGTTATTTAAATGGTTATTTAAGCTTATGCATCTTTAGAGGGTTATTTAAATGGTTATTTAAGCTTATACATCTTTAGAGGGTTATTAAAAGGGTTATTTGGGTTTATACATCTTTAGAGGGTTATTTAAATGGTTATTTCAGCTTATACATCTTTAGAGGGTTATTTAAAAAGGTATTTAAGCTTATGCATCTTTAGAGGGTTATTTATAGGGTTATTTAAGCTTATACATATTTAGAGGGTTATTTTGAAGGGTTATTTAAGCTTATACATCTTTAGAGGGTTATTTGAAGGGTTATTTAAGCTATACATCTTTAGAGGGTTATTTAAAGGGTTATTTAAGCTTATACATCTTTAGAGGGTTATTTAAATGGTTATTTAAGCTTATACATCTGTAGAGGTTTAATTAAAGTGTTATTTAAGCTTATACATCTTTAGAGGGTTATTTAAATGGTTATTTAAGCTTATACATCTTTAGAGGTTTATTTAAAGTGTTATTTAAGCTTATACATCTTTAGGAGGTTATTTGAAGGGTTGTTTAAGCTGATACATGTTGAGAGGGTTATTTGAAGGTTATTTAAGCTTATACATCTTTAGAGGGTTATTTAAAGGGTTATTTAAGCTTATACATCTTTAGAGGTTTATTTAAAGGGTTATTTAAGCTTATACATTTTCAGAGGGTTATTTAAAGGGTTATTTAAGCTTATACATCTTTAGAGGGTTATTTAAAAGGTTATTTAAGCTTACATCTTTAGTGGGTTATTTAAAGGGTTATTTAAGCTTATACATCTTTAGAGGGTTATTTAAAGGGTTATTTAAGCTTATACATCTTTAGAGGGTTATTTAAAGGGTTATTTAAGTTATACATCTTTAGAGGGTTATTTAAAGGGTTATTTAAGCTTATACATATTTAGAGAGTTATTTGATGGGTTATTTAAGCTTATACATCTTTAGAGGTTTATTTAAAGGGTTATTTAAGCTTATACATCTTTTAGAGGTTTATTTAAAGGGTTATTTAACCTATACAACTTTAGAGGGTTATTTTAAAGGGTTATTTAAGCTTATACATCTTTTTAGAGGGTTATTTAAAGGGTTATTTGAGCTTAGACATCTTTAGAGGGATTATTTAAAGTGTTATTTAAGTTTATGCATCTTTAGAGGTTTATTTAAAGGGTTATTTAAGCTTATACTTTTAGAGGTATTTAAAGGGTTATTTTAAGCTTATACATCTTTAGATGTGTATTTAAAGGGTTATTTAAGCTTATACATTTTTAGAGGGTTATTTAAAGGGTTATTTTAGCTTATACATCTTTAGAGGATTATTTAAAGTGTTATTTAAGCTTTATACATCTTTAGAGGGTTATTTAAAGGCTATTTAAGCTTATACATCTTTAGAGGCTTATTTAAAGGGTTATTTAAGCTTATACATCTTTAGAGGGTTATTTAAAGGGTTATTTAAGCTTATACATCTTTAGAGGTTTATTTAAAGGGTTATTTAAGCTTATACATCTTTAGAGGTTTATTTAAAGTGTTATTTAAGCTTATACATCTTTACAGGGTTATTTAAAGGGTTATTTAAGCTATACATCTTTAGAGGTTTATTTAAAGGTTATTTGGGCTTATACATCTTTAGAGGGTTATTTAAAGGGTTATTTAAGCTTATACATCTTTAGAGGGTTACTTAAAGGGTTATTTAAGCTTATACATATTTAGAGAGTTATTTTTTGAAGGGTTATTTAAGCTTATACATCTTTAGAGGTTTATTTAAAGGGTTATTTGGGTTTATACATCTTTAGAGGTTTATTTTAAAGGGTTATTTAACCTTATAAAAGTTTAGAGGGTTATTTAAAGGGTTATTTAAGCTTATACATCTTTAGAGGGTTATTTAAAGGGTTATTTGAGCTTAGACATCTTTAGAGGGTTATTTATGAAGTGTTATTTAAGCTTATGCATCTTTAGAGGTTTATTTAAAGGGTTATTTAAGCTTATACATCTTTAGAGGGTTATTTAAAGGGTTGTTTAAGCTGATACATGTTTAGAGGGGTTATTTGAAGGGTTATTTAAGCTTATACATCTTTAGAGGGTTATTTAAAGAGTTATTTAAGCTTATACATCTTCAGAGGTTTATTTAAAGGGTTATTTAATCTATACATTTTCAGAGGGTTATTTAAAGGGTTATTTAAGCTTATACATCTTTAGAGGTTTATTTAAAAGGTCATTTAAGCTTATACATATTTAGAGGGTTATTTAAAGGGTTATTTAAGCTTATAAATCTTTAGAGGTTTATTTGAAGGGTTATTTAAGCTTATACATCTTTAGAGGGTTATTTAAAGGGTTATTTAAACTTATAAATCTTTAGAGGGTTATTTAAAGGGTTATTTAAGCTTATACATCTTTAGAGGGTTATTTAAAGGGTTATTTAAGCTTATAAATCTTTAGAGGGTTATTTAAATGGTTATTTAAGCTATGCATCTTTAGAGGGTTATTTAAATGGTTATTTAAGCTTATACATCTTTAGAGGGTTATTAAAAGGTTATTTAAGTTTATACATCTTTAGAGGGTTATTTAAATGGTTATTTCAGCTTATACATCTTTAGAGGGTTATTTAAAGGGGTATTTAAGCTTATGCATCTTTAGAGGGTTATTTATAGGGTTATTTAAGCTTATACATATTTAGAGGGTTATTTGAAGGGTTATTTAAGCTTATACATCTTTAGAGGGTTATTTGAAGGGTTATTTAAGCTTATACATCTTTAGAGGGTTATTTAAAGGGTTATTTAAGCTTATACATCTTTAGAGGGTTATTTAAATGGTTATTTAAGCTTATACATCTGTAGAGGTTTAATTAAAGTGTTATTTAAGCTTATACATCTTTAGAGGGTTATTTAAATGGTTATTTAAGCTTATACATCTTTAGAGGTTTATTTAAAGTGTTATTTAAGTTTATACATCTTTAGAGGTTATTTGAAGGGTTGTTTAAGCTGATACATGTTGAGAGGGTTATTTGAAGGGTTATTTAAGCTTATACATCTTTAGAGTGTTATTTAAAGGGTTATTTAAGCTTATACATCTTTAGAGGTTTATTTAAAGGGTTATTTAAGCTTATACATTTTCAGAGGGTTATTTAAAGGGTTATTTAAGCTTATACATCTTTAGAGGGTTATTTAAAAGGTTATTTAAGCTTTATACATCTTTAGTGGGTTATTTAAAGGGTTATTTAAGCTTATACATCTTTTAGAGGGTTATTTAAAGGGTTATTTAAGCTTATACATCTTTAGAGGGTTATTTGTGGTTATTTAAGTTATACATCTTTAGAGGGTTATTTAAAGGGTTATTTAAGCTTATACATATTTAGAGAGTTATTTGATGGGTTATTTAAGCTTTATACATCTTTAGAGGTTTATTTAAAGGGTTATTTAAGTTTATACATCTTTAGAGGTTTATTTAAAGGGTTATTTAACCTTATACAACTTTAGGAGGGCTATTTAAAGGTTATTTAAGCTATACATCTTTAGAGGGTTATTTAAAGGGTTATTTGAGCTTAGACATCTTTAGAGGATTATTTAAAGTGTTATTTGGGTTTATGCATCTTTAGAGGTTTATTTAAAGGGTTATTTAAGCTTATGCATCTTTAGAGGGGTATTTAAAGGGTTATTTAAGCTTATACATCTTTAGATGTGTATTTAAAGGGTTATTTAAGCTATACATTTTTAGAGGGTTATTTAAAGGGTTATTTTAGCTTTATACATCTTTAGAGGATTATTTAAAGGGTTACTTGCTTATACATCTTTAGAGGGTTATTTAAAGGGTTATTTAAGCTATACATCTTTAGAGGCTTATTTAAAGGGTTATTTAAGCTTATACATCTTTAGAGGGTTATTTAAAGGGTTATTTAAGCTTATACATCTTTAGAGGTTTATTTAAAGGGTTATTTAAGCTTATACATCTTTAGAGGGTTATTTAAAGGTTATTTAAACTTATACATCTTTAGAGGGTTATTTGAAGGGTTATTTAAGCTTATACATCTTTAGAGGGTTATTTGAAGGGTTATTTAAGCTTATACATCTTTAGAGGTTTATTTAAAGGGTTATTTAAGCTTTATACATCTTTAGAGGGTTATTTAAAGGGTTATTTAAGCTTATACATCTTAGAGGGTTATTTAAATGGTTATTTAAGCTTATACATCTTTAGAGGGTTATTTAAAGGGTTATTTAATCTTATACATCTTTAGAGTGTTATTTAAATGGTTATTTAAGCTTATACATCTTTAGAGGTTTATTTAAAGGGTTATTTAAGCTTATACATCGTTAGAGGGTTATTTGAAGGCTTATTTAAGCTATACATATTTAGAAGTTTATTTAAAGAGTTATTTGGGTTAAATACATCTTTAGAGGGTTATTTAAAGGGTTATTTAAGCTTATACATCTTTAGAGGGTTATTTAAAGGGTTCTTAAGCTATACATCTTTAGAGGGTTATTTAAAGGGTTATTTAATCTTATACATCTTTTAGAGGTTTATTTAAAGGGTTATTTAAGCTATACAACTTTAGAGGGTTATTTAAAGGGTTATTTAAGCTTATACATCTTTAGAGGTTTATTTAAAGTGTTATTTAAGCTTATGTTGTATCTTTAGGGTTATTTAAAGGGTTGTTTAAGCTATATCTTTAGAGGGTTATTTAAAGGGTTATTTAAGCTTATACATCTTTAGAGGGTTATTTAAAGGGTTATTTAAGCTTATACATCTTTAGAGGGTTATTTAAAGGGTTATTTAAGCTTATACATATTTAGAGAGTTATTTGAAGGGTTATTTAAGCTTATACATCTTTGGAGGTTTATTTAAAGGGTTATGTAAGCTTATACATCTTTAGAGGTTTATTTAAATGGTTATTTAACCTTATACAACTTTAGAGGGTTATTTAAAGGGTTATTTAAGCTTATACATCTTTAGAGGGTTATTTAAAGGGTTATTTGAGCTTAGACATCTTTAGAGGGTTATTTAAAGTGTTATTTAAGCTTATGCATCTTTAGAGGTTTATTTAAAGGGTTATTTAAGCTTATGCATCTTTAGAGGGGTATTTAAAGGGTTATTTAAGCTTATACGTCTTTAGAGGGTTATTTAAAGGGTTATTTAAACTTATACATCTTTAGAGGATTATTTAAAGGGTTATTTAAGCTTATACATCTTTAGAGGGTTATTTAAAGGGTTATTTAATCTTAAACATCTTTAGAGGGTTATTTGAAGGGTTATTTAAGCTTATACATCTTTAGAGGGTTATTTGAAGGGTTATTTAAGCTTATACATCTTTAGAGGTTTATTTAAAGGGTTATTTAAGCTTATACATCTTTAGAGGGTTATTTAAATGGTTATTTAAGCTTATACATCTTAGAGGGTTATTTAAAGGGTTATTTAATCTTATACATCTTTAGAGTGTTATTTAAATGGTTATTTAAGCTTATACATCTTTAGAGGTTTATTTAAAGGGTTATTTAAGCTTATACATCTTTAGAGGGTTATTTGAAGGCTTATTTAAGCTTATACATATTTAGAGGGATATTTAAAGGGTTATTTAAGCTAATACATCTTTAGAGGGTTATTTAAAGGGTTATTTAAGCTTATACATCTTTAGAGGGTTATTTAAAGGGTTCTTTAAGCTTATACATCTTTAGAGGGTTATTTAAAGGGTTATTTAATCTTATACATCTTTAGAGGTTTATTTAAAGGGTTATTTAAGCTTATACAACTTTAGAGGGTTATTTAAAGGGTTATTTAAGCTTATACATCTTTAGAGGTTTATTTAAAGTGTTATTTAAGCTTATACATCTTTAGAGGGTTATTTAAAGGGTTATTTAAGCTTATACATCTTTAGAGGGTTATTTAAAGGGTTATTTAAGCTTATACATCTTTAGAGGGTTATTTAAAGGGTTATTTAAGCTTATACATCTTTAGAGGGTTACTTAAAGGGTTATTTAAGCTTATACATATTTAGAGAGTTATTTGAAGGGTTATTTAAGCTTATACATTTTCAGAGGGTTATTTAAAGGGTTATTTAAGCTTATACATCTTTAGAGGGTTATTTAAAAGGTTATTTAAGCTTATACATCTTTAGTGGGTTATTTAAAGGGTTATTTAAGCTTATACATCTTTAGAGGGTTATTTAAAGGGTTATTTAAGCTTATACGTCTTTAGAGGGTTATTTAAAGGGTTATTTAAGTTATACATCTTTAGAGGGTTATTTAAAGGTTATTTAAGCTTATACATATTTAGAGAGTTATTTGATGGGTTATTTAAGCTTATACATCTTTAGAGGTTTATTTAAAGGGTTATTTAAGTTTATACATCTTTAGAGGTTTATTTAAAGGGTTATTTAACCTTATACAACTTTAGAGGGTTATTTAAAGGGTTATTTAAGCTTATACATCTTTAGAGGGTTATTTAAAGGGTTATTTGAGCTTAGACATCTTTAGAGGATTATTTAAAGTGTTATTTAAGCTTATGCATCTTTAGAGGTTTATTTAAAGGGTTATTTAAGTTTATGCATCTTTAGAGGGGTATTTAGTTATTTAAGCTTATACATCTTTAGATGTGTATTTAAAGGGTTATTTAAGCTATACATTTTTAGAGGGTTATTTAAAGGGTTATTTAGCTTATACATCTTTAGAGGATTATTTAAAGGGTTATTTGCTTATACATCTTTAGAGGGTTATTTAAAGGGTTATTTAAGCTTATACATCTTTAGAGGCTTATTTAAAGGTTATTTAAGCTATACATCTTTAGAGGCTTATTTAAAGGGTTATTTAAGCTATACATCTTTAGAGGTTTATTTAAAGGGTTATTTAAGCTATACATCTTTAGAGGGTTATTTAAAGGGTTATTTAAACTTATACATCTTTAGAGGGTTATTTGAAGGGTTATTTAAGCTTATACATCTTTAGAGGGTTATTTGAAGGGTTATTTAAGCTATACATCTTTAGAGGTTTATTTAAAGGGTTATTTAAGCTTTATACATCTTTAGAGGGTTATTTAAAGGGTTATTTAAGCTATACATCTTTAGAGGGTTATTTAAATGGTTATTTAAGCTTTATACATCTTTAGAGGGTTATTTTTAAAGGGTTATTTAATCTATACATCTTTAGAGTGTTATTTAAATGGTTATTTAAGCTTATACATCTTTAGAGGTTTATTTAAAGTGTTATTTAAGCTTATACATCGTTAGGAGGGTTATTTGAAGGCTTATTTAAGTTTATACATATTTAGAAGTTTATTTAAAGAGTTATTTAAGCTAATTACATCTTTAGAGGGTTATTTAAAGGGTTATTTAAGCTTATACATCTTTAGAGGGTTATTTAAAGGGTTCTTTAAGCTTATACATCTTTAGGAGGGTTATTTAAAGGGTTATTTAATCTATACATCTTTAGAGGTTTATTTAAAGGGTTATTTAAGCTTATACAACTTTAGAGGGTTATTTAAAGGGTTATTTAAGCTTATACATCTTTAGAGGTTTATTTAAAGTGTTATTTAAGCTTATACATCTTTAGGGGGTTATTTAAAGGGTTGTTTAAGCTTATACATCTTTAGAGGGTTATTTAAAGGGTTATTTAAGCTTATACATCTTTAGAGGGTTATTTAAAGGGTTATTTAAGTTTATACATCTTTAGAGGGTTATTTAAAGGGTTATTTAAGCTTATACATATTTAGAGAGTTATTTGAAGGGTTATTTAAGCTTATACATCTTTGGAGGTTTATTTAAAGGGTTATTTAAGCTTATACATCTTTAGAGGTTTATTTAAATGGTTATTTAATCCCTTATACAACTTTAGAGGGTTATATTAAAGGGTTATTTAAGCTTATACATCTTTAGAGGGTTATTTAAAGGGTTATTTGAGCTAGGACATCTTTGTGAGGGTTATTTAAAGTGTTATTTAAGCTTATGCATCTTTAGAGGTTTATTTAAAGGGTTATTTAAGCTTATGCATCTTTAGAGGGGTATTTTTAAAGGGTTATTTAAGCTATACGTCTTTAGAGGGTTATTTAAAGGGTTATTTAAACTATACATCTTTAGAGGATTATTTAAAGGGTTATTTAAGCTTATACATCTTTAGAGGGTTATTTAAAGGGTTATTTAATCTTAAACATCTTTAGAGGGTTATTTGAAGGGTTATTTAAGCTTATACATCTTTAGAGGGTTATTTGAAGGGTTATTTAAGCTTATACATCTTTAGAGGTTTATTTAAAGGGTTATTTAAGCTTTATACATCTTTAGAGGGTTATTTAAATGGTTATTTAAGCTTATACATCTTAGAGGGTTATTTAAAGGGTTATTTAATCTTATACATCTTTAGATGTTATTTAAATGGTTATTTAAGCTTATACATCTTTAGAGGTTTATTTAAAGGGTTATTTAAGCTTATACATCTTTAGAGGGTTATTTGAAGGCTTATTTGCTTATACATATTTAGAGGGATATTTAAAGGGTTATTTAAGCTAATACATCTTTAGAGGGTTATTTAAAGGGTTATTTAAGCTTATACATCTTTAGAGGGTTATTTAAAGGGTTCTTTGCTTTTATATCTGGAGGGTTATTTAAAGGGTTATTTAAATCTTATACATCTTTAGAGGTTTATTTAAAGGGTTATTTAAGCTTATACAACTTTAGAGGGTTATTTAAAGGGTTATTTAAGCTTATACATCTTTAGAGGTTTATTTAAAGTGTTATTTGCTTATACATCTTTAGAGGGTTATTTAAAGGGTTATTTAAGCTTATACATCTTTAGAGGGTTATTTAAAGGGTTATTTGCTTATACATCTTTAGAGGGTTATTTAAAGGGTTATTTAAGCTATACATCTTTAGAGGGTTACTTAAAGGGTTATTTAAGCTTATACATATTTAGAGAGTTATTTGAAGGGTTATTTAAGCTTATACATCTTTAGAGGTTTATTTAAAGGGTTATTTAAGTTTATACATCTTTAGAGGTTTATTTAAAGGGTTATTTAACTCTTATACATCTTTAGAGGGTTATTTAAAGGGTTATTTAAGTTTATACATCTTTAGAGGGTTATTTAAAGGGTTATTTGAGCTTAGACATCTTTAGAGGGTTATTTAAAGTGTTATTTAAGCTTATGCATCTTTAGAGGTTTATTTAAAGGGTTATTTAAGCTTATGTCTTTAGAGGGGTATTTAAAGGGTTATTTAAGTTTATACATCTTTAGATGTGTATTTAAAGGGTTATTTAACTTATACATTTTTAGAGGGTTATTTAAAGGGTTATTTTAGCTTATACATCTTTTAGAGGATTATTTAAAGGGTTATTTGCTTATACATTTTTAGAGGGTTATTTAAAGGGTTATTTAAGCGCTTATACATCTTTAGAGGCTTATTTAAAGGGTTATTTAAGCTTATACATCTTTAGAGGGTTATTTAAAGGGTTATTTAAGCTATACATCTTTAGAGGGTTATTTAAAGGGTTATTTAAGCTTATACATCTTTAGAGGGTTATTTAAAGGTTATTTGAACTTATATATCTTTAGAGGGTTATTTAAAGGGTTATTTAAGCTCATACATATTTAGAGGTTATTTAAAAGGTTATTTCAGCTTATACATCTTTAGAGGGTTATTTAAAATGTTAGCTTAAGCTTATACATTTTGAGGGTTATTTGAAGGGTTATTTAAGCTATACATCTTTAGAGGGTTATTTGAAGGGTTATTTAAGCTATACATCTTTAGTGGGTTATTTAAAGGGTTATTTAAGTTTATGCATCTTTAGAGAGGTATTTAAAGAGTTATTTAAGCTTATACATCTTTAGTTTTATTTAAAGGGTTATTTAAGCTTATACATTTTTAGAGGGTTATTTAAAGGGGTTATTTTAGCTTATACATCTTTAGAGGATTATTGAAAGGGTTATTTAAGCTTATACATCTTTAGAGGTTTATTTAAAGGGTTATTTAAGCTTATACATCTTTAGAGGCTTATTTAAAGGGTTATTTAAGTTTATACATCTTTAGAGGGTTATTTAAAGGGTTATTTAAGCTTATACATCTTTAGAGGGTTATTTATAGGGTTATTTAAGTTTATACATCTTTAGAGGCTTATTTAAAGGTTATTTAAACTTATACATCTTTAGAGGGTTATTTAAAGGGTTATTTAAGCTTATACATCTTTAGAAGGTTATTTAAAGGGTTATTTAAGTTTATACATCTTGAGAGGGTATTTTAAAGGGATATTTAAGCTTATACATTTTTAGAGGGTTATTTAAAGTGTTATTTTAAGCTTATACATCTTTAGAGGGTTATTTAAATGGTTGTTTAAGTTTATACATCTTCAGAGGTTTATTTAAAGGGTTATTTAAGCTATACATCTTTAGAGAGTTATTTAAAGGGTTATTTTTAAGCTTATACATCTTTACAGGGTTATTTAAAGGGGTTATTTAAGCTTATACATCTTTAGAGGTTTATTTAAAGGTTATTTAAGCTTTATACATCTTTCGAGGGTTATTTAAAGGGTTATTTAAGCTTATACATCTTTAGAGGGTTATTTAAAGGGTTATTTAAGTTTATACATCTTTAGATGTTTATTTAAATGGTTATTTAAGCTTTATACATCTTTAGAGGGTTATTTAAAGGGTTATGTAAGCTTATACATTTTTAGAGGGTTATTTAAAGTGTTATTTAAGCTTATACATCTTTAGAGGGTTTTTTAAATGGTTATTTAAGTTTATACATCTTTAGAGGGTTATTTAAAGGGTTATTTAAGCTTAGTACATCTTCAGAGGTTTATTTAAAGAGTTATTTAGCTTATACATTTTCAGAGGGTTATTTAAAGGGTTATTTAAGCTATACATCTTTAGAGGTTTATTTAAAAGGTTATTTAAGCTATACATCTTTAGAGGGTTACTTAAAGGGTTATTTAAGCTTATACATCTTTAGAGGGTTATTTAAAGGGTTATTTAAGCTTATACATCTTTAGATGGTTATTTAAAGGGTTATTTAAGCTTATACATCTTTAGAGGGTTATTTAAAGGGTTATTTAAGCTTATACATATTTAGAGAGATATTTGATGGGGTTTATACATCTTTAGAGGTTTATTTAAAAGGTTATTTAAGCTTATCTTTAGGAGGTTTATTTTAAGGGCTGTTTAACCTTATACAACTTTAGAGGGTTATTTAAAGGGTTATTTAAGCTTATACATATTTAGAGGCTTATTTATAGGGTTATTTGAGCTTAGACATCTTTAGAGGGTTATTTAAAGTGTTATTTAAGCTTATGCATCTTTAGAGGTTTATTTAAAGGTTTATTTAAGCTTATGCATCTTTAGAGGGGTATTTAAAGGGTTATTTAAGCTTATACATCTTTACATGTGTATTTAAAGGGTTATTTATGCTTATACATTTTTAGAGGGTTATTTAAAGGGTTATTTAAGCTTATACATCTTTAGAGGGTTATTTAAAGGGTTATTTAAGCTTATACATCTTTAGAGGGTTATTTAAATGGTTATTTAAGCTTATACATCTTTAGAGGGTTATTTAAAGGGTTATTTAATCTTATACATCTTTAGAGTGTTATTTAAATGGTTATTTAAGCTTATACATCTTTAGAGGTTTATTTAAAGTGTTATTTAAGCTTATACATCGTTAGAGGGTTATTTGAAGGCTTATTTAAGCTTATACATATTTAGAAGTTTATTTAAAGAGTTATTTAAGCTAATACATCTTTAGAGGGTTATTTAAAGGGTTATTTAAGCTTATACATCTTTAGAGGGTTATTTAAAGGGTTCTTTAAGCTTATACATCTTTAGAGGGTTATTTAAAGGGTTATTTAATCTTATACATCTTTAGAGGTTTATTTAAAGGGTTATTTAAGCTTATACAACTTTAGAGGGTTATTTAAAGGGTTATTTAAGCTTATACATCTTTAGAGGTTTATTTAAAGTGTTATTTAAGCTTATACATCTTTAGGGGGTTATTTAAAGGGTTGTTTAAGCTTATACATCTTTAGAGGGTTATTTAAAGGGTTATTTAAGCTTATACATCTTTAGAGGGTTATTTAAAGGGTTATTTAAGCTTATACATCTTTAGAGGGTTATTTAAAGGGTTATTTAAGCTTATACATATTTAGAGAGTTATTTGAAGGGTTATTTAAGCTTATACATCTTTGGAGGTTTATTTAAAGGGTTATTTAAGCTTATACATCTTTAGAGGTTTATTTAAATGGTTATTTAACCTTATACAACTTTAGAGGTTATTTAAAGGGTTATTTAAGCTTATACATCTTTAGAGGGTTATTTAAAGGGTTATTTGAGCTTAGACATCTTTAGAGGGTTATTTAAAGTGTTATTTAAGCTTATGCATCTTCGAGTTTATTTAAAGGGTTATTTAAGCTTATGCATCTTTAGAGGAATTATTTAAAGGGTTATTTAAGCTTATACGTCAATGTAGAGGGTTATTTAAAGGGTTATTTAAACTTATACATCTTTAGAGGATTATTTAAAGGGTTATTTAAGCTTATACATCTTTAGAGAAATTTAAAGGGTTATTTAATCTTAAACATCTTTAGAGGGTTATTTGAAGGGTTATTTAAACATACATCTTTAGAGGGTTATTTGAAGGGTTATTTAAGCTTATACATCTTTAGGGATTTATTTAAAGGGTTATTTAAAGCTTATACATCTTTAGAGGGTTATTTAAATGGTTATTTAAGCTTATACATCTTAGAGGGTTATTTAAAGGGTTATTTAATCTTATACATCTTTAGAGTGTTATTTAAATGGTTATTTAAGCTTATACATCTTTAGAGGTTTATTTAAAGGATATTTAAGCTTATACATCTTTAGAGGGTTATTTGAAGAGGCTTATTTAAGCTTATACATGTTGGGGATATTTAGGGGTTATTTAGCTAATGAGGTTATTTGAGGTTATTTAAGCTTATACATCTTTAGAGGGTTATTTAAAGGGTTCTTTAGCTTATACATCTTTAGAGGGTTATTTAAAAAGTTTATTTAATCTTATACATCTTTGAAGGTTTATTTAAAGGGTTATTTAAGCTTATACAACTTTAGAGGGTTATTAAAGGGTTATTTAAGCTTATACATCTTTAGAGGTTTATTTAGAAGTGTTATTAGCTTATACATCTTTAGAGGGTTATTTAAGTGGTTATTTAAGCTTATACCATCTTTAGAAATTTATTTAAAGGGTTATTTAAGCTTATACATCTTTAGAGGGTTATTTAAAGGGTTATTTAAGCTTATACATCTTTGAAAGGGTCATAGGGTTATTTAAGCTTATACATATTTAAGAAGTTATTTGAAGGGTTATTTAAGCTTATACATCTTTGTTTAGAGGTTTATTTAAAGGGTTATTTAAGCTTATACATCTTTAGAGGTTTATTTAAAGGGTTATTTAACCTTATACATCTTTAGAGGGTTATTTAAAGGGTTATTTAAGCTTATACTACATCTTTATAGAGGTTATTTAAAGGGTTATTTGAGCTTAGACATCTTTGAAGGGTTATTTTAAAGTGTTATTTAAGCTTATGCATCTTTAGAGGTTTATTTAAAGGGTTATTTAAGCTTATGAATCTTTAGGGGGTATTTAAAGGGATTTATTTAAGCTTATACATCTTTAGATGTGTATTTAAAGGGTTATTTAAGCTTATACATTTTAGAGGGTTATTTAAAGGGTTATTTTAGCTTATACATCTTTAGAGGATTATTTAAAGGGTTATTTAAGCTTATACATTTTTAGGGTTATTTAAAGGGTTATTTAAGCTTATACATCTTTAGAGGCTTATTTAAAGGGTTATTTAAGCTTATACATCTTTAGAGGGTTATTTAAGGGGTTATTTAAGCTTATACATCTTTAGAGGGTTATTTTAAGGGTTATTTAAGCTTATACATCTTTAGAGGGTTATTTAAGGAGTTATTTGAACTTATATATCTTTGAGGGTTATTTAAAGGGTTATTTAGCTCATACATATTTAGAGGTTATTTAAAAGGTTATTTCAGCTTATACATCTTTAGAGGGTTATTTAAAATGTTACTTAAGCTTATACATCTTTAGGGTTATTTGAAGGGTTATTTAAGCTTATACATCTTTAGAGGGTTATTTGAAGGGTTATTTAAGCTTATACATCTTTAGTGGGTTATTTAAAGGGTTATTTAAGCTTATGCATCTTTAGAGAGGTATTTAAAGAGTTATTTAAGCTTATACATCTTTAGATGTGTATTTAAAGGGTTATTTAAGCTTATACATTTTTAGAGGGTTATTTAAAGGGTTATTTTAGCTTATACATCTTTAGAGGATTATTGAAAGGGTTATTTAAGCTTATACATCTTTAGAGGTTTATTTAAAGGGTTATTTAAGCTTATACATCTTTAGAGGCTTATTTAAAGGGTTATTTAAGCTTATACATCTTTAGAGGGTTATTTAAAGGGTTATTTAAGCTTATACATCTTTAGAGGGTTATTTATAGGGTTATTTAAGCTTATACATCTTTAGAGGCTTATTTAAAGGGTTATTTAAACTTATACATCTTTAGAGGGTTATTTAAAGGGTTATTTAAGCTTATACATCTTTAGAAGGTTATTTAAAGGGTTATTTAAGCTTATACATCTTGAGAGGGTATTTTAAAGGGATATTTAAGCTTATACATTTTTGAGGGTTATTTAAAGTGTTATTTAAGCTTATACATCTTTAGAGGGTTATTTAAATGGTTGTTGAAGCTTATACATCTTTAGAGGGCTATTTAAAGGGTTATTTAAGCTATACATTCTTAGAGGGTTATTTAGTGGGTTATTTAAGTTTATACATCTTTAGAGGGTTATTTAAAGGGTTATTTGAACTTTATATCTTTAGAGGGTTATTTAAAGGGTTATTTAAGTCTACATATTTAGAGGTTATTTAAAAGCAGTTATTTCAGCTTATACATCTTTAGAGGGTTATTTAAAATGTTACTAAGCTATACATCTTTAGAGGGTTATTTGAAGGGTTATTTAAGCTTATACATCTTTAGAGGGTTATTTGAAGGGTTATTTAAGCTTATACATCTTTAGTGGGTTATTTAAAGGGTTATTTAAGCTTATGCATCTTTAGAGAGGTATTTAAAGAGTTATTTAAGTTTATACATCTTTAGATGTGTATTTAAAGGGTTATTTAAGCTTATACATTTTTAGAGGGTTATTTAAAGGGTTATTTTTAGCTTATACATCTTTAGAGGATTATTGAAAGGGTTATTTAAGTTTATACATCTTTAGAGGTTTATTTAAAGGGTTATTTAAGCTTATACATCTTTAGAGGCTTATTTAAAGGGTTATTTAAGCTTATGATTTTAGAGGGTTATTTAAAGGGTTATTTAAGCTATACATCTTTAGAGGGTTATTTATAGGGTTATTTAAGCTTATACATCTTTAGAGGCTTATTTAAAGGGTTATTTAAACTTATACATCTTTAGAGGGTTATTTAAAGGGTTATTTAAGCTTATACATCTTTAGAAGGCTATTTTCAAAGGGTTATTTAAGCTTATACATCTTGAGAGGGTATTTTAAAGGGATATTTAAGCTATACATTTTTAGAGGGTTATTTAATGTCTGTTACGGTTTATACATCTTTAGAGGGTTATTTAAATGGTTGTTTAAGCTATACATCAGGAGGTTTATTTAAGGGTTATTTAAGCTTATACATCTTTAGAGAGTTATTTAAAGGGTTATTTAAGTTTATACATTCTACAGGGTTATTTAAAGGGTTATTTAAGCTTATACATCTTTAGAGGTTTATTTAAAGGGTTATTTAAGCTTATACATCTTTCGAGGGTTATTTAAAGGGTTCTTTAAGCTTATACATCTTTAGAGGGTTATTTAAAGGGTTATTTAAGTTTATACATCTTTAGATGTTTATTTAAATGGTTATTTAAGCTTATACATCTTTAGAGGGTTATTTAAAGGGTTATGTAAGTTTATACATTTTTAGAGGGTTATTTTCTAAAGTGTTATTTTAAGCTTATACATCTTTAGAGGGTTTTTTAAATGGTTATTTAAGCTATACATCTTTAGAGGGTTATTTAAAGGGTTATTTAAGTTATACATCTTCAGAGGTTTATTTAAAGAGTTATTTAGCTTATACATTTTCAGAGGGTTATTTAAAGGGTTATTTAAGCTATACATCTTTAGAGGTTTATTTAAAAGGTTATTTAAGCTATACATCTTTAGAGGGTTACTTAAAGGGTTATTTAAGCTTATACATCTTTAGAGGGTTATTTAAAGGGTTATTTAAGTTTACATCTTTAGATGGTTATTTAAAGGGTTATTTAAGCTATACATCTTTAGAGGGTTATTTAAAGGGTTATTTAAGCTTATACATATTTAGAGAGTTATTTGATGGGTTATTTAAGCTTATACATCTTTAGAGGTTTATTTAAAGGGTTATTTAAGCTTATACATCTTTTTAGAGGTTTATTTTAAGGGCTGTTTAACCTTATACAACTTTAGAGGGTTATTTAAAGGGTTATTTAAGCTTATACATATTTAGAGGCTTATTTATAGGGTTATTTGAGCTTAGACATCTTTAGAGGGTTATTTAAAGTGTTATTTAAGCTTATGCATCTTTAGAGGTTTATTTAAATTTGGTTTATTTAAGCTTATGCATCTTTAGAGGGGTATTTAAAGGGTTATTTAAGCTTATACATCTTTACATGTGTATTTAAAGGGTTATTTATGCTTATACATTTTTAGAGGGTTATTTAAAGGGTTATTTTAGCTTATACATCTTTAGAGGATTATTTAAAGGGTTATTTAAGCTTATACATCTTTAGAGGTTTATTTAAAGGGTTATTTAAGCTTATACATCTTTAGAGGCTTATTTAAAGGGTTATTTAAGCTTATACATCTTTAGAGGGTTATTTAAAGGGTTATTTAAGCTTATACATCTTTAGAGGGTTATTTAAAGTGTTATTTAAGCTTATACATCTTTAGAGGGTTATTTAAAGGGTTATTTAAGCTTATACATCTTTAGAGGGTTATTTAAAGGGTTATTTAAGCTTATACATCTTTAGAGGGTTATTTAAAAGATTATTTCAGCTTATACATCTTTAGAGGGTTATTTAAAGGGTTATTTAAGCTTATACATCTTTAGAGGGTTATTTAAAGGGTTATTTAAGCTTATACATCTTTAGAGGGTTATTTAAAGGGTTATTTAATCTTATACATCTTTAGAGGTTTATTTAAAGGGTTATTTAATCTTATACAACTTTAGAGGGTTATTTAAAGGGTTATTTAAGCTTATACAACTTTAGAGGGTTATTTAAAGGGTTATTTAAGCTTCTACATCTTTAGAGGTTTATTTAAAGGGTTATTTAAGCTTATACATCTTTAGAGTGTTATTTAAAGGGTTATTTAAGCTTATACATCTTTAGAGGTTTATTTAAAGGGTTATTTAAGCTTATACATCTTTAGAGGTTTATTTAAAGGGTTATTTAAGCTTATACATCTTTAGAGGTTTATTTAAAGGGTTATTTAAGCTTATACATATTTAGAGGGTTATTTGAAGGGTTATTTAAGCTTATACATATTTAGAGAGTTATTTAAAGGGTTATTTAAGCTTATACATCTTTAGAGGGTTATTTAAAGGGTTATTTAAGCTTCTACATCTTTAGAGGTTTATTTAAAGGGTTATTTAAGCTTATACATCTTTAGAGGGTTATTTAAAGGGTTATTTAAGCTTATACATCTTTAGAGGTTTATTTAAAGGGTTATTTAAGCTTATACATATTTAGAGGGTTATTTGAAGGGTTATTTAAGCTTATACATATTTAGAGAGTTATTTAAAGCGTTATTTAAGCTTATACATCTTTAGAGGGTTATTTAAAGGGTTATTTAAGCTTCTACATCTTTAGAGGTTTATTTAAAGGGTTATTTAAGCTTATACATCTTTAGAGGGTTATTTAAAGGGTTATTTAAGCTTATACATCTTTAGAGGTTTATTTAAAGGGTTATTTAAGCTTATACAACTTTAGAGGGTTATTTAAAGGGTTATTTAACCTTATACATCTTTAGAGGTTTATTTAAAGTGTTATTTAAGCTTATACATCTTTAGAGGGTTATTTAAAGGGTTATTTAAGCATATACATCTTTAAAGGTTTATTTAAAGGGTTATTTAAGCTTACACACCTTTAGAGGGTTATTTAAAGGGTTATTTAAGCTTATACATCTTTAGAGGGTTATTTAAAGGGTTATTTAAGCTTATACATATTTAGAGAGTTATTTGAAGGGTTATTTAAGCTTATACATCTTTAGAGGTTTATTTAAAGGGTTATTTATGCTTATACATCTTTAGAGGTTTATTTAAAGGGTTATTTAACCTTATACAACTTTAGAGGGTTATTTAAAGGCTTATTTAAGCTTATACATCTTTAGAGGGTTATTTAATGGTTTATTTGAGCTTAGACATCTTTAGAGGGTTATTTAAAGTGTTATTTAAGCTTATGCATCTTTAGAGGTTTATTTAAAGGGTTATTTAAGCTTATGCATCTTTAGAGGTTTATTTAAAGGGTTATTTAAGCTTATACATCTTTAGATGTGTATTTGAAGGGTTATTTAAGCTTATACATTTTTAGAGGGTTATTTAAAGGGTTATTTTAGCTTATACATCTTTAGAGGATTATTTAAAGGGTTATTTAAGCTTATACATCTTTAGAGGGTTATTTAAAGGGTTTATTTAAGCTTCATACATCTTTAGAGTGTTATTTAAAGGGTTGATTAAGCTGATACATCTTTAGAGGGTTATTTGAAGGGTTATTTAAGCTTATACATCTTTAGAGGGTTTTTTAAAGGGTTATTTAAGCTTATACATCTTCAGAGGTTTATTTAAAGGGTTATTTAAGCTTATACATATTTAGAGAGTTATTTGATGGGTTATTTAAGCTTATACATCTTTAGAGGTTTATTTAAAGGGTTATTTAAGCTTATACATCTTTAGAGGTTTATTTTAAGTGCTATTTAACCTTATACAATTTAGAGGGTTATTTAAAGGGTTATTTAAGCTTATACATATTTAGAGGGTTATTTAAAGGGTTATTTGAGCTTATACATTTTTAGAGGGTTATTTAAAGGGTTATTTTAGCTTATACATCTTTAGAGGATTATTTAAAGGGTTATTTAAGCTTATACATCTTTAGAGGGTTATTTAAAGGGTTATTTAAGCTTATACATCTTTAGAGGCTTATTTAAAGTGTTATTTAAGCTTATACATCTTTAGAGGGTTATTTAAAGGGTTATTTAAGCTTATACATCTTTAGAGGGTTATTTAAAGTGTTATTTAAGCTTATACATCTTTAGAGGGTTATTTAAAGGGTTATTTAAGCTTATACATCTTTACAGGGTTATTTAAAAGGTTATTTCAGCTTATACATCTTTAGAGGGTTATTTAAAGGGTTATTTAAGCTTATACATCTTTAGAGGGTTATTTAAAGGGTTATTTAAGCTTATACATCTTTAGAGGGTTATTTAAAGGGTTATTTAATCTTATACATCTTTAGAGGTTCATTTAAAGGGTTATTTAAGCTTATACAACTTTAGAGGGTTATTTAAAGGGTTATTTAAGCTTATACAACTTTAGAGGTTTATTTAAAGTGTTATTTAAGCTTATACATCTTTAGAGGGTTATTTAAAGGGTTATTTAAGCTTATACATCTTTAGAGGGTTATTTAAAGGGTTATTTAAGCTTATACATCTTTAGAGGGTTATTTAAAGGGTTATTTAAGCTTATACATCTTTAGAGGTTTATTTAAAGGGTTATTTAAGCTTATACATATTTAGAGAGTTATTTGATGGGTTATTTAAGCTTATACATCTTTAGAGGTTTATTTAAAGGGTTATTTAAGCTTATACATCTTTAGAGGTTTATTTAAAGGGTTATTTAACCTTATACAACTTTAGAGGGTTATTTAAAGGGTTATTTAAGCTTATACATCTTTAGAGGGTCATTTAAAGGGTTATTTGAGCTTAGACATCTTTATAGGGTTATTTAAAATGTTATTTAAGCTTATCCATCTTTAGAGGTTTATTTAAAGGGTTATTTAAGCTTATGCATCTTTAGAGGGGTATTTAAATGGTTATTTAAGCTTATACATCTTTAGATGTGTATTTAAAGGGTTATTTAAGCTTATACATTTTTAGAGGGTTATTTAAAGGGTTATTTAAGCTTATACATCTTTAGAGGGTTATTTAAAGGGTTATTTAAACTTATACATCTTTAGAGGCTTATTTAAAGGGTTATTTAAGCTTATACATCTTTAGAGGGTTATTTAAAGGGTTATTTAAGCTTATACATATTTAGAGGGTTATTTAAAGGGTTATTTAAGCTTATACATCTTTAGAGGGTTATTTAAAGGGTTATTTAATCTTATACATCTTTAGAGGTTTATTTAAAGGGTTATTTAAGCTTATACAACTTTAGAGGGTTATTTAAAGGGTTATTTAAGCTTATACAACTTTACAGGTTTATTTAAAGTGTTATTTAAGCTTATACATCTTTAGAGCGTTATTTAAAGGGTTATTTAAGCTTATACATCTTTAGAGGGTTATTTAAAGGGTTATTTAAGCTTATACATCTTTAGAGGGTTATTTAAAGGGTTATTTAAGCTTATACATCTTTAGAGGGTTATTTAAAGGGTTATTTAAGCTTATACATATTTAGAGAGTTATTTGATGGGTTATTTAAGCTTATACATCTTTAGAGGTTTATTTAAAGCGTTATTTAAGCTTATACATCTTTAGAGGTTTATTTAAAGGGTTATTTAACCTTATACAACTTTAGAGGGTTATTTAAAGGGTTATTTAAGCTTATAAATCTTTAGAGGGATATTTAAAGGGTTATTTGAGCTTAGACATCTTTAGAGGTTTATTTAAAGTGTTATTTAAGCTTATGCATCTTTAGAGGTTTATTTAAAGGGTTATTTAAGCTTATGCATCTTTAGAGGGGTATTTAAAGGGATATTTAAACTTATACATCTTTAGATGTGTATTTAAAGGGTTATTTAAGCTTATACATTTTTAGAGGGTTATTTAAAGGGTTATTTTAGCTTATACATCTTTAGAGGATTATTTAAATGGTTATTTAAGCTTATCCATCTTTAGAGGTTTATTTAAAGGGTTATTTAAGCTTATGCATCTTTAGAGGGGTATTTAAATGGTTATTTAAGCTTATACATCTTTAGATGTGTATTTAAAGGGTTATTTAAGCTTATACATTTTTAGAGGGTTATTTAAAGGGTTATTTTAGCTTATACATCTTTAGAGGATTATTTAAAGGGTTATTTAAGCTTATACATCTTTAGAGGGTTATTTAAAGGGTTATTTAAGCTTATACATCTTTAGAGGCTTATTTAAGGGTTATTTAAGCTTATACATCTTTAGAGGGTTATTTAAAGGGTTATTTAAGCTTATACATATTTAGAGGGTTATTTAAAGGGTTATTTAAGCTTATACATCTTTAGAGGGTTATTTAAAGGGTTATTTAAGCTTATACAACTTTAGAGGGTTATTTAAAGGGTTATTTAAGCTTATACAACTTTAGAGGTTTATTTAAAGTGTTATTTAAGCTTATACATCTTTAGAGCGTTATTTAAAGGGTTATTTAAGCTTATACATCTTTAGAGGGTTATTTAAAGGGTTATTTAAGCTTATACATCTTTAGAGGGTTATTTAAAGGGTTATTTAAGCTTATACCTCTTTAGAGGGTTATTTAAAGGGTTATTTAAGCTTATACATATTTAGAGAGTTATTTGATGGGTTATTTAAGCTTATACATCTTTAGAGGTATATTTAAAGCGTTATTTAAGCTCATACATCTTTAGAGGTTTATTTAAAGGGTTATTTAACCTTATAGAACTTTAGAGGGTTATTTAAAGGGTTATTTAAGCTTATAAATCTTTAGAGGGATATTTCAAGGGTTATTTGAGCTTAGACATCTTTAGAGGTTTATTTAAAGTGTTATTTAAGCTTATGCATCTTTAGAGGTTTATTTAAAGGGTTATTTAAGCTTATGCATCTTTAGAGGGGTATTTAAATGGTTATTTAAGCTTATACATCTTTAGATGTGTATTTAAAGGGTTATTTAAGCTTATACATTTTTAGAGGGTTATTTAAAGGGTTATTTTAGCTTATACATCTTTAGAGGATTATTTAAATGGTTATTTAAGCTTATCCATCTTTAGAGGTTTATTTAAAGGGTTATTTAAGCTTATGCATCTTTAGAGGGGTATTTAAATGGTTATTTAAGCTTATACATCTTTAGATGTGTATTTAAAGGGTTATTTAAGCTTATACATTTTTAGAGGGTTATTTAAAGGGTTATTTTAGCTTATACATCTTTAGAGGATTATTTAAAGGGTTATTTAAGCTTATACATCTTTAGAGGGTTATTTAAAGGGTTATTTAAGCTTATACATCTTTAGAGGCTTATTTAAGGGTTATTTAAGCTTATACATCTTTAGAGGGTTATTTAAAGGGTTATTTAAGCTTATACATATTTAGAGGGTTATTTAAAGGGTTATTTAAGCTTATACATCTTTAGAGGGTTATTTAAAGGGTTATTTAAGCTTATACAACTTTAGAGGGTTATTTAAAGGGTTATTTAAGCTTATACAACTTTAGAGGTTTATTTAAAGTGTTATTTAAGCTTATACATCTTTAGAGCGTTATTTAAAGGGTTATTTAAGCTTATACATCTTTAGAGGGTTATTTAAAGGGTTATTTAAGCTTATACATCTTTAGAGGGTTATTTAAAGGGTTATTTAAGCTTATACCTCTTTAGAGGGTTATTTAAAGGGTTATTTAAGCTTATACATATTTAGAGAGTTATTTGATGGGTTATTTAAGCTTATACATCTTTAGAGGTTTATTTAAAGCGTTATTTAAGCTCATACATCTTTAGAGGTTTATTTAAAGGGTTATTTAACCTTATAGAACTTTAGAGGGTTATTTAAAGGGTTATTTAAGCTTATAAATCTTTAGAGGGATATTTCAAGGGTTATTTGAGCTTAGACATCTTTAGAGGTTTATTTAAAGTGTTATTTAAGCTTATGCATCTTTAGAGGTTTATTTAAAGGGTTATTTAAGCTTATGCATCTTTAGAGGGGTATTTAAAGGGTTATTTAAGCTTATACATCTTTAGATGTGTATTTAAAGGGTTATTTAAGCTTATACATCTTCAGAGGTTTATTTAAAGAGTTATTTAAGCTTATACATCTTCAGAGGTTTATTTAAAGGGTTATTTAAGCTTATACATTTTCAGAGGGTTATTTAAAGGGTTATTTAAGCTTATACATCTTTAGAGGGTTATTTAAAAGGTCATTTAAGCTTATACATATTTAGAGGTTTATTTAAAAGGTTATTTAAGCTTATACATCTTTAGAGGGTTATTTAAAGGGTTATTTAAGCTTATACATATTTACAGGGTTTATTTAAAGGGTTATTTAAGCTTATACATCATTAGAGGTTTATTTAAAGGGTTATTTAAGCTTATACATCTTTCGAGGGTTATTTAAAGGGTTATTTAAGCTTATACATCTTTAGAGGGTTATTTAAAGGGTTATTTAAGTTTATACATCTTTAGATGGTTATTTAAATGGTTATTTAAGCTTATACATCTTTAGAGGGTTATTTAAAGGGTTATGTAAGCTTATACATTTTTAGAGGGTTATTTAAAGTGTTATTTAAGCTTATACATCTTTAGAGGGTTATTTAAAGGGTTATTTAAGCTTATACATCTTCAGAGGGTTATTTAAAGGGTTATTTAAGCTTATACATCTTCAGAGGTTTATTTAAAGAGTTATTTAGCTTATACATTTTCAGAGGGTTATTTAAAGGGTTATTTAAGCTTATACATCTTTAGAGGGTTATTAGAAGGTTATTTAAGCTTATACCTCTTTAGAGGGTTATTTAAAGGGTTATTTAAGCTTATACATCTTTAGAGGTTTATTTAAAGCGTTATTTAAGCTTATACATCTTTAGAGGGTTATTTTAAGGGTTATTTAAGCTTACACATCTTTAGAGGGTTATTTAAAGGGTTATTTAAGCTTACACATCTTTAGAGGGTTATTTAAAGGGTTATTTAAGCTTACACATCTTTAGAGGGTTATTTAATGGTTTATTTAAGCTTTCACATCTTTAGAGGGTTATTTAAATGGTTGTTTAAGCTTATACATCTTTAGAGGGTTATTTAAATGGTTATTTAAGCTTATACATCTTTAGAGGGTTATTTAAAGGGTTATTTAAGCTTATACATCTTTAGAGGGTTATTTAAAGGGTTATTTAAGCTTATACGTCTTTAGAGGTTTATTTAAAGGGTTATTTAAGCTTAAACATCTTTAGAGGGTTATTTGAAGGGTTATTTAAGCTTATACATCTTTAGATGTATATTTAAAGGGTTATTTAAGCTTATACATCTTTAGAGGGTTATTTGAAGGGTTATTTAAGCTTATACATCTTTAGAGGGTTATTTAAAGGGTTATTTAAGCTTATACATCTTCAGAGATTTATTTAAAGGGTTATTTAAGCTTATACATTTTCAGAGGGTTATTTAAAGGGTTATTTAAGCTTATACATCTTTAGAGGGTTATTTAAAGGATTATTTAAGCTTATACATCTTTAGAGGGTTATTTAAAGGGTTATTTAAGCTTATACATCTTTAGAGGGTTATTTAAAGGGTTATTTAAGCTTATACATCTTTAGAGGTTTATTTAAAGGGTTATTTAAGCTTATACATCTTTAGAGGGTTATTTAAAGGGTTATTTAAGCTTATACATCTTTAGAGGGTTATTTAAAGGGTTATTTAATCTTATACATCTTTAGAGGTTTATTTAAAGGGTTATTTAAGCTTATACAACTTTAGAGGGTTATTTAAAGGGTTATTTAAGCTTATACAACTTTACAGGTTTATTTAAAGTGTTATTTAAGCTTATACATCTTTAGAGCGTTATTTAAAGGGTTATTTAAGCTTATACATCTTTAGAGGGTTATTTAAAGGGTTATTTAAGCTTATACATCTTTAGAGGGTTATTTAAAGGGTTATTTAAGCTTATACATCTTTAGAAGGTTATTTAAAGGGTTATTTAAGCTTATACATATTTAGAGAGTTATTTGATGGGTTATTTAAGCTTATACATCTTTAGAGGTTTATTTAAAGCGTTATTTAAGCTTATACATCTTTAGAGGTTTATTTAAAGGGTTATTTAACCTTATACAACTTTAGAGGGTTATTTAAAGGGTTATTTAAGCTTATAAATCTTTAGAGGGATATTTAAAGGGTTATTTGAGCTTAGACATCTTTAGAGGTTTATTTAAAGTGTTATTTAAGCTTATGCATCTTTAGAGGTTTATTTAAAGGGTTATTTAAGCTTATGCATCTTTAGAGGGGTATTTAAAGGGATATTTAAACTTATACATCTTTAGATGTGTATTTAAAGGGTTATTTAAGCTTATACATTTTTAGAGGGTTATTTAAAGGGTTATTTTAGCTTATACATCTTTAGAGGATTATTTAAATGGTTATTTAAGCTTATCCATCTTTAGAGGTTTATTTAAAGGGTTATTTAAGCTTATGCATCTTTAGAGGGGTATTTAAATGGTTATTTAAGCTTATACATCTTTAGATGTGTATTTAAAGGGTTATTTAAGCTTATACATTTTTAGAGGGTTATTTAAAGGGTTATTTTAGCTTATACATCTTTAGAGGATTATTTAAAGGGTTATTTAAGCTTATACATCTTTAGAGGGTTATTTAAAGGGTTATTTAAGCTTATACATCTTTAGAGGCTTATTTAAGGGTTATTTAAGCTTATACATCTTTAGAGGGTTATTTAAAGGGTTATTTAAGCTTATACATATTTAGAGGGTTATTTAAAGGGTTATTTAAGCTTATACATCTTTAGAGGGTTATTTAAAGGGTTATTTAAGCTTATACAACTTTAGAGGGTTATTTAAAGGGTTATTTAAGCTTATACAACTTTAGAGGTTTATTTAAAGTGTTATTTAAGCTTATACATCTTTAGAGCGTTATTTAAAGGGTTATTTAAGCTTATACATCTTTAGAGGGTTATTTAAAGGGTTATTTAAGCTTATACATCTTTAGAGGGTTATTTAAAGGGTTATTTAAGCTTATACCTCTTTAGAGGGTTATTTAAAGGGTTATTTAAGCTTATACATATTTAGAGAGTTATTTGATGGGTTATTTAAGCTTATACATCTTTAGAGGTTTATTTAAAGCGTTATTTAAGCTCATACATCTTTAGAGGTTTATTTAAAGGGTTATTTAACCTTATAGAACTTTAGAGGGTTATTTAAAGGGTTATTTAAGCTTATAAATCTTTAGAGGGATATTTCAAGGGTTATTTGAGCTTAGACATCTTTAGAGGTTTATTTAAAGTGTTATTTAAGCTTATGCATCTTTAGAGGTTTATTTAAAGGGTTATTTAAGCTTATGCATCTTTAGAGGGGTATTTAAAGGGTTATTTAAGCTTATACATCTTTAGATGTGTATTTAAAGGGTTATTTAAGCTTATACATCTTCAGAGGTTTATTTAAAGAGTTATTTAAGCTTATACATCTTCAGAGGTTTATTTAAAGGGTTATTTAAGCTTATACATTTTCAGAGGGTTATTTAAAGGGTTATTTAAGCTTATACATCTTTAGAGGGTTATTTAAAAGGTCATTTAAGCTTATACATATTTAGAGGTTTATTTAAAAGGTTATTTAAGCTTATACATCTTTAGAGGGTTATTTAAAGGGTTATTTAAGCTTATACATATTTACAGGTTTATTTAAAGGGTTATTTAAGCTTATACATCATTAGAGGTTTATTTAAAGGGTTATTTAAGCTTATACATCTTTCGAGGGTTATTTAAAGGGTTATTTAAGCTTATACATCTTTAGAGGGTTATTTAAAGTGTTATTTAAGCTTATACATCTTTAGAGGGTTATTTAAATGGTTATTTAAGCTTATACATCTTCAGAGGGTTATTTAAAGGGTTATTTAAGCTTATACATCTTCAGAGGTTTATTTAAAGAGTTATTTAGCTTATACATTTTCAGAGGGTTATTTAAAGGGTTATTTAAGCTTATACATCTTTAGAGGGTTATTAGAAGGTTATTTAAGCTTATACCTCTTTAGAGGGTTATTTAAAGGGTTATTTAAGCTTATACATCTTTAGAGGTTTATTTAAAGCGTTATTTAAGCTTATACATCTTTAGAGGGTTATTTTAAGGGTTATTTAAGCTTACACATCTTTAGAGGGTTATTTAAAGGGTTATTTAAGCTTACACATCTTTAGAGGGTTATTTAAAGGGTTATTTAAGCTTACACATCTTTAGAGGGTTATTTAATGGTTTATTTAAGCTTTCACATCTTTAGAGGGTTATTTAAATGGTTGTTTAAGCTTATACATCTTTAGAGGGTTATTTAAATGGTTATTTAAGCTTATACATCTTTAGAGGGTTATTTAAAGGGTTATTTAAGCTTATACATCTTTAGAGGGTTATTTAAAGGGTTATTTAAGCTTATACGTCTTTAGAGGTTTATTTAAAGGGTTATTTAAGCTTAAACATCTTTAGAGGGTTATTTGAAGGGTTATTTAAGCTTATACATCTTTAGATGTATATTTAAAGGGTTATTTAAGCTTATACATCTTTAGAGGGTTATTTGAAGGGTTATTTAAGCTTATACATCTTTAGAGGGTTATTTAAAGGGTTATTTAAGCTTATACATCTTCAGAGATTTATTTAAAGGGTTATTTAAGCTTATACATTTTCAGAGGGTTATTTAAAGGGTTATTTAAGCTTATACATCTTTAGAGGGTTATTTAAAGGATTATTTAAGCTTATACATCTTTAGAGGGTTATTTAAAGGGTTATTTAAGCTTATACATCTTTAGAGGGTTATTTAAAGGGTTATTTAAGCTTATACATCTTTAGAGGTTTATTTAAAGGGTTATTTAAGCTTATACATCTTTAGAGGGTTATTTAAAGGGTTATTTAATCTTATACATCTTTAGAGGGTTATTTAAAGGGTTATTTAAGCTTATACATCTTTAGAGGTTTATTTAAAGGGTTATTTAAGCTTATACATCTTTAGAGGTTTATTTAAAGGGTTATTTAAACTTATACATATTTAGAGGGTTATTTGAAGGGTTATTTAAGCTTATACATATTTAGAGAGTTATTTAAAGGGTTATTTAAGCTTATACATCTTTAGATGGTTATTTAAAGGGTTATTTAAGCTTCTACATCTTTAGAGGTTTATTTAAAGGGTTATTTAAGCTTATACATCTTTAGAGGGTTATTTAAAGGGTTATTTAAGCTTATACATCTTTAGAGGTTTATTTAAAGGGTTATTTAAGCTTATACATCTTTAGAGGTTTATTTAACGGGTTATTTAAGCTTATACATCTTTAGAGGTTTATTTAAAGGGTTATTTAAGCTTATGCATCTTTAGAGGGTTATTTAAAGGGTTATTTAAGCTTATACATCTTTAGAGGGTTATTTAAAGGGTTATTTAAGCTTATACATTTTTAGAGGCTTATTTAAAGGGTTTTTTAAGGTTATACATCTTTAGAGGATTATTTAAAGGGTTATTTAAGCTTATACATCTTTAGAGGGTTATTTAAAGGGTTATTTAAGCTTATACATCTTTAGAGGTTTATTTAAAGGGCTATTTAAGCTTATACATCTTTAGAGGTTTATTTAAAGGGTTATTTAAGCTTATACATCTTTAGAGGGTTATTTAAAGGGTTATTTAAGCTTATACATCTTTAGTGGGTTATTTAAAGAGTTATTTAAGCTTATACATCTTTAGAGGGTTATTTAAAAGGTTATTTCAGCTTATACATCTTTAGAGGGTTATTTAAAGGGTTATTTAAGCTTATACATCTTTAGATGCTTATTTAAAGGGTTATTTATGCTTATACATCTTTAGAGGGTAATTTAAATGGTTATTTAAGCTTATACATCTTTAGAGGGTTATTTAAATGGTTATTTAAGCTTATACATCTTTAGAGGGTTATTTAAATGGTCATTTAAGCTTATACATCTTTAGAGGGTTATTTAAAGGGTTATTTAAGCTTATACATCTTTAGAGGTTTATTTAAAGCGTTATTTAAGCTTATACATCTTTAGAGGGTTATTTGAAGGGTTATTTAAGCTTATACATCTTTAGAGGGTTATTTGAAGGGTTATTTAAGCTTATACATCTTTATTGGGTTATTTAAAATGTTATTTAAGCTTATACATCTTTAGAGGGTTATTTAAAGGGTCATTTAAGCTTATACATCTTTAGAGGTTTATTTAAAGGGTTATTTAAGCTTATACATCTTTAGAGTTTTATTTAAAGGGTTATTTAAGCTTATACATCTTTAGAGGGTTATTTAAAGAATTATTTAAGCTTATACATCTTTAGAGGGTTATTTAAAGGGTTATTTAAGCTTATACATCTTTAGAGGTTTATTTAAAGGGTTATTTAGGCTTATACATCTTTAGAGGGTTATTTAAAGGGTTATTTAAGCTTATACATCTTTAGAGGTTTATTTAAAGGGTTATTTAAGCTTATACATCTTTAGAGGGTTATTTAAAGGGTTATTTAAGCTTATACATCTTTAGAGGGTTATTTGAAGGGTTATTTAAGCTTATACATCTTTAGAGGGTT
Source organism: Ascarosepion bandense (assembly GCA_037127315.1). Taxonomy (NCBI): domain Eukaryota; kingdom Metazoa; phylum Mollusca; class Cephalopoda; order Sepiida; family Sepiidae; genus Ascarosepion; species Ascarosepion bandense. The sequence goes on from JBBBDQ010000847.1 coordinate 465,253, forward strand.
ATTTGAAGGGTTATTTAAGCTTATACATCTTTATTGGGTTATTTAAAATGTTATTTAAGCTTATACATCTTTAGAGGGTTATTTAAAGGGTTATTTAAAGGCGAAATATATTTTTGGATTTTAAGAATAATTAACTGGAGCAGTTAAAGACATACAATTGCTTTCAAAATATGTTTAGACGAAGCCATACAATTTGTTGTAGTTCCTATTCTCTTTACAACATCCCAGTCGCTCGCATGCTCTGTCCATGATATTCTCAGCCTTTGTCGAGAGAACCACATCATTGTCGCTTTAAGTATCTCCTGATTGCTAATTTCGGCATTAAATGACCCATAAGGACTTTATGTGCAATTAAGAAATCAATCCGTCAACGATGTCTCAGTCAGGCACTCCATGTTCAAGTAAATAATCATTAACTTCAATTTAAAAAAGAATATATTTTGTTTATTAACGCGTGCAGGTAGGACTTTGAGGACAGGATTTCTATGGACGCGGTGCTCTGTCGTAAGGATTTTACTCAACAAATTAACCAAATCAGAGAAAAGTTAAACGTTACCGTTTCTTCTACTTGAACAGTCGCAATTCTCCTCTGAGGAACTCTCTTCTTGTTTTTTTACTTGCTTCCCTGATAGCTACAATCTCCAAAAATTGGAATGCAATGTCAATTGCCTTCTTCTGTCTCCTTGAATCCCATGTATCTTTTATCCTTTCTTTGACACTTCCTGTATTTTACTTTTGTGCCGTCTCCCTTAAAGACGTAGGCGATCATGGCCTTCCATATTTCCCTATCCTTTGTCGCTCATAATGCCCCTTCTTCTGTTATCCAACTCAATCCCCGTTCTATTCATCCACCCATCTACTGCTCAAGTCCATCAAGTATGTCATGAATTGCTTTCCCTTGTCTCTCTTCTCCTCTATCCATCCCGTAAGTATCATTCTCCAAGCCCTCCTTCCTCGCTACATGTTACAGAAATATCAACTGCCTTTTCCTGATGTCAAGTATCGTTTTTTTTTTCGTGTTTATCCTCTCCAAAACCTTTTGTCCGTCGTATCCTAAGCATCCTTCTGTAGAGCGATATTTCAGTTGCTTAAAACTTCTTTTGTCGTTGATGAGATTTTTCAGCATTCGCTGCCATATTGAAGGACAGACATCGCATAATAATCCAGTATTCTGGTCTTGTTTCCAGCGAAAATTTTCCTGTCTTACTACTTTACTCAGCTTCTGGAATCCATCCTTGACCATTTCAATACGTCTTCGGATCTCTGTGTCACACTTTCCAGGTATTTAACTTTCTGTAAGAAATAAGTATTTACATTACATTATTAGGACTGTTGTCCTCATCTTTGTTGCAATAATCAGGACGCTGTACTCTCCGACCTTCTTCAGATGATTGAAATTTCGAGCTGAACCCTTTATTTCGTTCACAGGGGTAGATTGTTCTAGTTTCATGAGTCATGCCTCTTCCAGATGTCTCATTATTAGTTATCTCCCTTTAACTTAACTCTCTAAGTTTTCTTGTTCACCTCTGCTCTAGTTAAGTATTGAACTCACAACTCTCAAGGACACATGATGCAATGGATAAAAGCGTTATTTGGATTAAAAGGATGTGCATTGTGGTACAGTGGATATCGGCTCGGAACGAGAAACCTGGGAGCCGAGTTCGAATTCCAGTTGAATCCATTGTATTCACTTACGCGCAAATAACCTTGGGAAAGGTATTAATCCGTCTCTTCCTTCCAGTTATGGGTTAAATAACAGGACAGATTGGGTTCTATAGCCTTGGTCGGCAACCAGTCGATTTATTTTTTGTTAAAATAGTTGATTAGCACCCTTTTTTTTTTTATTAATCTTTCATTGGAATGTAATTTTGTTTTTTAAAAAAATTACAAAAAATAAAATATTTTTTCTGAAACTATGACAAAAAAATAATTTTTTACTAAAATTTTCTAAAAAAAAAAAAGGTAAAAATTAATTTAATTCATTTGTGAATAAGCCCTGAAAGTTTTATTAAAATCCGAAAGTTTCCAAATCGACGTGTTTTTTTTTTGTTTTTTTTTTCTTCAGGAAAAAGGGTGCATACCCCTAGTAATCTTTAGGCCACCGCTGACGCAGAAAAAAAAAACAAATTTCAAACATACTAGAAAGGATTTTAAAAAATTAATAAAATAATTTAAAAATAATTTAAAAGAAACTTCGGTGTTTCCTCTTAATAAGAATATAAATATTTTGATAAAATTTTGTTTTTAAGTTGTTTTTGATATTGGCATGTTTTTTTTTAGTTTTTCTTTTTTTTCGAAACAGTAAAGGTAACTGCCTAAAGGTATAATTACAACTCTCTGTGTCAAGTCAGTCAATTAAAGTGCCATACGTGATACACGCTTGGGCGATCATGTCTCGAAAGAGACACGACTGACTGGGCAGAAGATTATCCCGCAGTCGGTTGCCATTGCTTTCTGCGACAGACTGGTTGACGACCAAGGCTATAGAACCCAATCTGTCCTGTTATTTAACCCATAACTGGAAGGATTAGACGGATTAATACCTTTCCCAAGGGTATTTGCGCGTAAGTGAATACAATGGATTCAACTGGAATTCGAACTCGGCTCCCCGGTTTCTCGTTCCGAGCCGATATCCACTGTACCACAACATGCTTGAAAACAGCGATGTTACGAAATAGAAATGTTCGAGAAAATATTTTTCTGTAGCCAACAACAACAACAACCCTATCTCAATACGAAGGAAGGAAATCTCTGAATTTGTTGTGGATCTTCGTCGCCAATTTGTTGCGTAGTTGTGGCGAAACTTCGCCGCAAAGTTGTAGCGACCGGTTTGTGCCGGAAGACACGGAACAAGAAGCTACGTTCAAAACAGTATAACATAGAAACAAGATATTCAAAGAAGTCCTAATAATAGTATTGTAGAAATAAGTAAGTCCGAAGGAATTATTACGCTGTCTGACTGGTAGCTGTCGTTAACTGCTTACGTCAACTGCTCGTAACTACTCTTGTTGACTCTGGAAGTCACGCAGGTAAATTATATATAGAAGAGGAAGAGTTCATTCCTCGTGGGAAGGTACCACAACAGAATTCAAATTTATTTTTTAGCCTTGGTTGGCAACCGGTCTAGGAGAAGAAAAATCTGAATTCACAACTGGTGAAGCACATACTATGAAGCTAAATGAAAGGGTCGTTCGTATTGACTCGATGATCAGCCGGCTCCTTATGAAAATTAAAAAAAAGATTGCCTTGTTGGAATCGTCATCCATTTTTTTTAACACTTATCGTTTACTTATATAAAATAGTGCTTTTATTCTAACTAGAAACAATGACTGCAACTAGTGAGGACTACAACGCAATCTCAACGTGCAACTTATAGTGGTCACCGCCGTGACTTAAACAGTTATGTCAAATCGAGACTTTCTTTGGGTGTCCAAAAATATCTAAACTATGAGCTGTATACAGCCTCTTTCTCAGATCAGTGGTGAAACTAGACCTTGAATGCGAGGAAACCTAATGGCATTGGCAAAAACACATTCTTCTTTGAACATTGCAGATTGGCACTCGGAAGACCTGTACCAAATAACAGAAACCACATTACTTGAGGACCACCAAGAGCGGTAACAACTAAAATAGACAGCACGTGTAACTCGAAAAGAAAATCATGATATAATCAAGATATTGACATTCCAGACCTTCTTTCCTTCGCATGCATACTTGTGTATGTTTGTCCCTCTTTACTCACTTATGTAGAAACAAAAATATAAAAATAAAGTAAAATAACGACTTCTTGAAATGTTCTTCCGTATCTTTACACCTGTCGTGTGTAAAATAGTGTTCCCACTGGTTTTAGCCTAACTAGAGGCAGTGTCACAACAAAACCCCTAATATTAGTTCGTTTCCAAATTTAGTCAAAAATTCTGAATATATTCCTACCTGAAAAAGATATTTTTCCTGTCAAAAAAGAAATCTGTTTGGGTTTTAATGGTTAGTCTAAGACCAAAAGGTCAACACAAGTTCAAAGAGAAAGAAACGCAAATCTCAAACTAAAGATTATTATTAGAATTAAAGTTTCTATTTGGATGATAGGCGAATTTTACTTAAACATACAAACCTTACCGTGGGACATAAACTATTTGGCATATTTTTCTCGAAAGCCCATATCTGTGCAGTTTCGTATCCGAAGCGTAACGTAAATGAAGACATTTGTATAGAATTAATGAATTTATTCTTAATTTGACATAACGATATTTAATATGAAAATCCACGAGAATAACGTTTGAAGTAGTAAAATTATCGGATTAAAAATAAAACAATTATATCTTAAGAAATGTATGTTTCGTGATGACGTTATTGTAATGTCTTCACCTTCCAGGGATTTTTTTCCCTTCTAATGCTGTTTCCCTATTTTTGAAGCTCTATCGCTCTATCTATCTATCTATCTATCTATCTATCTATCTATCTATCTATCTATCTATCTATCTATCTCAGTCTGTTCATTATCTATCTTTCTCAGTCTGTTCATTATCTATCTATCTATCTATCTATCTATCTATCTATCTATCTATCTATCTATCTATCTGTTCGTGTAAATCCCTTTGTACAAGAAAGACGGAAGCTGATGATGGCTTGCCTGAAATAGGCCCAAAACTTCCGATTTACCGTTAAATAACGTGTCTGCCTTAATTTTTCTTATATTTGCTCTATATGTATTTATATACATATATATTTAAAGCTCTCTTAGAGAGTTGTCCTACCACTATACGTACAGGATAGTCCTTTGGATTCTTCTATACCCACACTGCATGCTGATATATATATATATATATATATATATATATATATATATATATATATGATAGAAGCCACGTCAAGTCAAGTTACATTCATCGGAGGATATATATATATATATATATATATATATATATATATATATATCGCCCACTGATTGAGCACAACGGAGAAATGGTAGAGAATACAGAAGCTACTCATGCATTTACGCATCGTTCATTTAGGAGTTAATTTGAACACTCTCGACAACTGGTGTGTATTCACACTGTGTATAAATCAATCTGAAATCCGAGCACCTATAGCTTAGAGGTAGAATCTCCGACTGATGCCAATTCGGTCGTGTTTTCATCCTGGGAGCAATCGGATGTCTAACCGTAATGATGAGCTGTGCTACAGAGAAACAGGACTGTCTGTGGATGACTAAACATATACATATACGTATGGATATCAATAAATATAGATATGGCTATACTTACATGTACACACATATATAAATATTTGATGATTGCACTGTGCATGAAACACTGCGTTGTGCTTTAGACGTAGGATCATATATATATATATATATATATATATATATATATATATATATGTAATCTAAAAGCTCTGGAGTCTATTTACCTCAAATCTCGCAAGCCTTCTCTGTAAGCTGAGAGATTGCTTGTTGCGTTTGAATGTGGTTGGATTCTAGTTCTTTTGCATATATATTTTTTCTCCCCCTCTCATTAGAATTTCCTTTTATTTTCTAAGATTAAATTTCCCAGAAATTAAACTTGAGGAGATCTGGGACGAAACCGGTTGTTTATTTTAGTTTTTAGTGTTTAGAAGGTCATCAAAATTCCGCTTATTCTTTGCTGTTATTAAATTTTGTACCACCAAGAATCTTTTCAAATATATATATATATATATATATATATATGTGTGTGTGTGTGTGTGTGTGTGTGTGTGTGTGTGTGGAGAGAGAGACAGTTATATTAATATAGAGAAAGGTATATGAATATGCTAATAGCGGCTCGGGATGAGAAATCGGACTGCTGATTCTGAATTCTAATCAAGTTCACAAGTAGCGTTTGGAACCCCATTGATTCCCTCCCTAACTATGAGTAAAATAATAGGGAGGACTGAGCTCATTTGCCTTGGTTGACAATCAGAAGAACAACTCTGAAATCGCAACCTAAAAAGAAGCGTTCGGCAACCTTGTGGCGAACAATGAGCACCACTTGGCCGTGTTCGGTTCGACCAAAAAGTGTGTTTGGTTCTGCACGAGTCTTCACCACAATAATCAAATCATACGAGTGCCATAAATGTGACATTGGAATCAGTCAACTTACTGTGGGAAAATTCTGCATCTAAAAAGACATGATTACTCAAGAGTGTATCACGAATCGCACAACCGACTGATATTGTTTAAATATAATATATATAGCAACAAGAAAAAATCTCTGACTATAAAAGTGTGTATTACTAAAAGAAACACGAAAAATGACTTTAAAAAAGGCAGTTAATTGCCGAAAAACCCCTGAAGAGTGGATTGAACAAAAATAAATCTATGAAACGGTACAGTCTAGGTGCTGAATATAACATCAATCAGCAAACTACAAACAAACTTTTTGCTATTATATATATATATATATATATATATATATATATATATATAGTATATCGAGGCAGCAAGTAATTTTCTAAACATATGCTGTTAAATATAAGAGACAATGAATGTCTATTATGCTTAATAATGAGCCGTTCTAAACGTCGTATTTTGGCTTTAATTTCAGTTGAAAATAAAGACAAAAATTCTCCAACATTTGGATAATTATTTATTGGTTTTCTTCTAAGCTTTCGGCTCACATGAGCCATCTTCAGAGAGGTTGTTTAAACTGAAATATTATAAATCCACCATCACCGACGATTTTATTTTGTGTTGACATAAAACTCCACTTGGCAACGGCAATAGTTACCAAAAATAATAAACGCAGTTCTTAAGTTTGCGATGCGGTTTTATGACGTCACACCGCGGGATAGCGAGAAATGACAACAAAACCATCTAGTCAAATGCAATGTAATATATTATTTCCTGTTTTAAAGTTGATTTTATTGAGTGTTGGTTGTTTCGATTTGATGTACATGGCCTCCAATATCTGCAGGTTCCTCTTACTGTGTGTATGAGTAAGGATCACCGTATTGTTGACCAAAATCTGTCTGATATTACCTACATGTTTATGTTTTTCAGAGAAATGTTGTTTAATAGTACTCTGATCAGAAAGATGACATGTAAGTCTACGGGAGAGCGTGGTTGTAGTAAAACCAATTTATGTACTAGGTTTTTGATTAGTATCAGAGATGCATTCTCTGAATGGGCATGTAAATTGGTACCCTGCATTGGTTTTTTGTAGAGAATTTAGTTTAGTGCTTGTTGGGTTATTATAGACTATGAGGTCAATTGTTTTAAACTTTTTATAATATATAATGAGTTTAATTTGATTATATATAATATATTTTATATATTATAAAAAGTTTAAAACAATTGACACAACTTATATCACAACTTATTGGTCGTTGTGCTCTCCGAACTTCCTCATGTATATATTGATCTTGGGTAACCTTGGGAATTTATATTGTATTTATTTCTAATTATGCCCACTAAGGAAATCCGCATAGCTTAATATATGCGCTGATACTTTTAGATGTCTAACTCTTCAGTGTTCTTCTTTGTCCAGCCTTTTCACTTCATTCCATACAGGCTGATGATTATTCCTTTCCATCCATTCATGATCAGCTACAAATGTGGAAAATTCTACGAGCGTCTAGGGCGGCAAATTACACGAGCGCCAAGTGTGGCAAATTCCACGAGCGCCCAGGGTGGCAAATTCCACGAGCGCCTAGGGCGGCAAATTCTACGAGCGCCTAGGGCAGAAAATTCCACGAGCGCCAAAAGCGGCAAATTCCACGAGCGCCAAGAGTGGCAAATTCTACGAACGTCCAGGGTGAAAAATTCTACGAGCGCCCAGAATGGCAAATTCTACGAAGACCTAGGGAGGCAAATTCCACGAGCGCCAAGGGCGGCAAATTCTACGAGCGCCCAGGGCGGTTAATTCAACGAGAGCCCAGGGCGGCAAATTCCACGAGCGCCAAGGGCGGCAAATTCTACGACCGCCAAGGGCGGCGCAAAAAGTTGTATCGGCGTTTTTATAAACTTTTATTCTCAAATGGTTATTTCCTATGTTTCTCTAAAGAAGCCAGTACAGCCATGCCGTAACAATGAAAGTGTTAATCATTCTTAAGAGTATATGCATATAACGCATTGTTTCAATCAATCATTTAAGTGAAACACGAGTGGGTGATCATGTCTCTTTCGATACATGACTGACTACGTAGAAGATTTTCCCACAGTAGGTATTTCATTCTACGGTAGACTGGTTGCCATCCAGTGCTATAGAACCCAATCTGTCCTGCTATTCATCTGATAACTGGTCAGAGAAGTGATGGATTAATACTTTTCCTAACAGTATTTGTGCGTAACTGAAATTCGATATATATATATATTCTAAACATATACTGTTAAATATAAGAAACAATGAATATCTATTATGTTTCATCATGAGCCGTTCTAAACATTGTATTTTGGCTTTAATTTCAGGTGAAAATAAAGACAAAATTCTCCAATATTTGGATAATTTTTTATTAAGTTGGTTCTAAGCTGTCGGTTTACATGAGCCATCTTCAGAGAACGGTAAAACAAAAACATCCACAATCAGCGACGATTTTATCTTGTGTTGGCATAAAATTCCACTAAGCAGCGGCAACAGTTACCAAAAATAACAGACGCAGTTCGTAAATTTCTAATGCGGTTCTATGACGTCACACCGCATGAGAGCTCGAAATGATAACAGAACCATATATTTAAATGCAATGTAATGTGTTATGACCAGATTTAAACGTGATTTTATTAAGTGCGGGTTGTTTGGATTTAATGTACATGGCCTCCAATATCTTAAGGTTCTTTTTACTGTGTGTATTAGTAAGGATTATTGTATTGTTGACTAAAATCTGTCTGATATTACCTACATGATTATGTTTTTCTGAGAAATGTTGTTTAATTATACTCTGATCAAAAAGGTGATTGGTAAGTCTACGGAAGAGCGTGGTTGTAGTAAAACCAATATATGTAGTGGGTTTATTATTAGTACCAGAGATACAATCTCTGAACGAGCATGTAAATTGATACACTACGTTTTTTTTTATTTTTTATTTTTGTAGAGTATTTAGTTTAGTGCTTGTAGGGTTATTAGAGATTATGAAGTCAATTGTTTTGAATTTTTTATAATATATGATGAGTTTAATTTGATTATTACTATCCACTGGCTTAACATTTGTACGTATTATGTATTCAGATGGCTAAGTGGATAAAAGCTATGGTTGATTGATCCGGAAAATGATTTGAGTTATGGGTTCAATCCCTGGCCTCAGCAGAGAGAACAAAAACTTAGAGAATTATTAAAGCGAATTAATTGAAACATCTAAAATCATGACACGTGGAAATAGAACAATCTACCTAGTGTGGACTAAATAAAGGTTCCAGGTCAAAATTATAACAAATATCACCTAATGAAGGCCGAGGCGTACAAGGACGAAACGTCACAATAGTTAGGTTGAAGACAACAGTTAGAACAATATAAATAGTGCAAATAGTTACAATATCTCAGAAAAGATTCCACAATACAAGTCATACTATTTAAACCAAAGTGTCTCTTGGTTATACATCAACGTGTGAAAATCTTATAAAAGATTCCACAATACAACACATCTAAATCTAAACTTTTTTATAAATGGAATTTTGTCTGTGTGTGTGTGTGTGTGTGTGTGTGTGTGTGTGTCTGTGTGTGTGTGTGTGTGTCCGTCCGTTACCTATAGACTCCGAAACGGCTGAACTGATTTTCTTGAAAATTTACACAGTTGTACTATAAGCATCTGCGAGTGTTCTTCGCTAGGTTTGGTGTCGAGGTACCCCCGATAAATATCGAAAATCGATAATCGAAAAATCGGGTTATAGAAGGAGTGGTTCGATTTTAATCAAATTTGATACACTCATAGACAAAGACATAAGAAACGATATTCAGAAGGTTCAAGATTGCAGTTCTTACAATAGTGCAGAAAATCGATAATATATATATATATATATATATATATATATATATATATATATATATATATAAGGCAAGATGTTTGTGTGCGTGTGTCTGTTTATCTGTCTGTATGTCCTTTATACAAATCCGTAATTTTATCCGATTCTCACCAAATTTTCCACAAATATTCTTTAGGCCGAGTCTGAGCTCCAGGACCATGGATTAGCTTTAAAGCTTTCATTACACCGGAGCAACGCCGGGTTATACTGCTAGTATCCTTTAAATCAAGTTGTCTATTGGTTATAAATCAGCATCAACATGTTAAATATTTCACAAAAAATAAATAACAACAATCGTTATCTACTGTCTTCTTGATTCCTCTTCTTTTATTGTTCTTGTTTTTTAAAAAATGTTATTGTTTTTTTTTTATTCTTTCACACTCAGTAACTCATTATGTCTTAGTAGATTTTATTGCCTTACATGGAGAGAAATGATTTAAAAACACGCAGAGAAACTAAAACCCTATTTTTCCCGATCATATTTTAATGAATAATTTCTTATAGAAACCTACAGATTTCGCTTTCGTTGAGCTAAGATCCGGGTGTCTCTGGACACAAGTGAAAAAGTGGTAACATACCTTTTCTTTCCCCTACAGCCAGTGCGTGCTGAAAGAGATATGTATCGGCGAATTCAAACATGGTCGCCAATAACATCATGGGCGGCTATTCAGCGACTTCTGAAGAATTATCAGCAATAGCATCATCATGGTCAGCCATTCGGTTACTTCCAACAAATCATCACCAATAACAACATAGACGGCCATTCGGCGACTTCTGAAGACTTATCAGCAATAGCAACATCATGGTCGGCCATTCGGCTATTTCAAACAAATCATCACTAATAACAACAACATGGACGGCCAATCGGCGACTTCTGAAGAATTATCAGCAATAGCAATATCATGGTCGGCGATTCGGTTACTTAAAACAGATCATCACCAATAACAACATGGACGGCCATTCGGCGACTTCTGAAGAGTTATCAGCAATAGCAACATCATGGACGGCCATTCGGCTACTTCAAACAAATCATCACCAATAACAACATGGACGGCCATTCGGCGATTTCTGAAGAATTATCAGCAATAGCAACATCATGGTCGGCCATTGGCTACTTCACACGAATCATCACTAGTAACAACAGCATGAACGGCCATTGGGTGACTTCAAACGAATTATCCCCAACACGAACAAAATCAGTGAATCTTCGCTAAATCTAAAGTCTTTTATCAACGCATCTTTTTTCTGTGCAGCATTTATTTCATTTCGTCTTTTCTTTGTACCAAATGCCCCAAAAGGTTAACTCAATTAAAAACTATTTTTACTACTTTTTAGACTCTTTGAATACAGGATGTGCGTTGTGGTGCAGTGGATAGCCGCTCGGAACAGGAGATCCGAGTTCAAATTCCAGTTGAATTCATTATATTCACTTACGCTCAAATACCCTTGGGAAAGGTATTAATCCGTCTCTTCCTTTCAGTTATGGGTTAAATAACAAGACAGACTGGGTTTTATAGCCTTGGCTGGCAACTAGTCTACCTCAGAAAGCAATGGTAACCTACTGCGGGATAATCTTCTGCCCAGTCAGACATCTCTTTTTCGAGACATGATTGCCCAAGCGTGTTTCACGTATGGCACTTAATTGACTGACTGAATTCATGTAAATCTGTTTGTAAATACTAATGATTTATTTAACAGACAGAGCCTTGTTTTCTGTACTTTTATTATTGTTTGGAATTCAGACATTCGGATGTTTAATATAAAAGTACCTGGACGACTCAATTTTCTGCAGATGATTAATGCGTAAATATTTGCGGGTAAACTTTGATCTGACTTCTACATCAAAGGTAAGCAGGTACTGCAGCTGGTGACTTATCGGTCTAGAACGATTTTAGGACTAAATACCGACTGTAAGAAGTCAGAATGCATGGTTATTAGCAAAAAGGCAGCCTAAAAAAATAAATTACAAATCAGAGATACCAAATGGAAAATGTGACAATGAAATCCAAAGATGTATTGAGACATTCAAAGTACTTTCCAAAAGCTAATCAGAGTTTTAGGAGACAGAAAAATTCGGCAGAAATAAGGAAAGGTGTACTAAACTGTTATGTGATATTTGTTCCGCTCTATGACTGGACAAGATGAAGAAGATACTTGAAGCAATAGAAACGTTGTTTTACAGAAAGATACTGAGGCTACCATGGAATGAACAACGATTTTTAGAGAAAATGGAAACAAAAAGGAATCTTATATTTAACATCAGAAGAAGACAGCTGAAATTTCTAGGGACATAATGAGGAAAGAGGTCTTGGAAAATCTGATACTCACAGGACAGACTGAAGACAAGAGAGACAGAGGAACATAACATACTTAGTGAGCCTGAGTAAATGGATGGCGGAAAAAATTCAAGAGAAACAACAAAAAGAAAACATTTATTGAGAACCACGAAGGACAAAAACCTGTGGGGAGCCATGATCAGCTACGTCCTAATAGGACAAGGCATATAAAGAAAAAGGACAAATAAAATGAAAGGATTTCTCTCGGTTAAATAAGCATTCTTCGGCGGACCTGAAGGAGACTCGAACCACCACCTTTAAATTTGTTGTTTTACTTTTTTTTTTTACTTTTTTAGTGCAATCTTATCGATTACACCCTAAACTTTCTGATTAACAAAAAAAAATTTTGAAAAATTTCTATATTTAATCAATTTTGGTGGAGGACTCAGTTTCTCGTACAACCAACGTTATAGTAAATCGATCCTCCATTTTGAAACCACTCGCCGGTACGACATTACCATCACCTGTAAATTTCTTGATTATCAATTTTGTTTTTTTTTACTTTTTTCAGTGCAATTAAACCTTAAACTTTTCGATTGACAAAAAAAAAAAAAAAAAAGATTGAAAAATTTCACTATTTAAACAATTTTAAGGTGGTGGGTGGTGCTCAGTTTCTCATACAACCTTATGCCATTTTTTTGAATGATCAAAAAATGTCCCATTCCTAATGGACAAACTTTTCTTGCATTTGGAACATCTCCAGCAAACTTTATCTGTTTTAAAGTTTGAACAACCTGCCTTTATACGCATAGCATGTCCACAGGAACACAACTTGCTTTGTGCAATTAAGTTTTTTTTTTTTTTTGCTTGCAAAAAGAAAAAAAGCAAGAACTCGTAAAAAGAAACATAAACAAAGCGACCCCAACGCGAGTGTTTCCTAAATGGAGGATCGATTTACTATAACGTTGTATGAGAAACTGAGCATCCCCCAAAATTGTTTAAACAGTGAAATTTTTCCAAATTTTTTTTTTTTTGATAATCTGAAACTTTATCTAATAATCGATAAGACTGCGCTAAAAAAAAAAAGGTAAAAAAAAAAAAAAAAATGAAAAAACAACAAATTTAAAGGTGGTGGTTCGAGTCTCCTTCAGGTCCGCCCATTTTTCAAACATGTTAAACTTCATTTAAGAAGGTGAATTAATATTAATTTGCAAAAATTATTGGGAAAAACTTTTGCTTTTTGTTTAAGATAATGCAGGTCTTGTGACTAATGCATTCACTTAAAATAAACCTAGGTACGATTTTGTATGTTTTCCTGAAAATCGTAGGTTGACGCATTAGATGCTTTTGCCAATGGACCACCCAGAAGAAGACAAGTATAATGTTTCAACTTCGTAAAGTCTGAATTCATTTATCATTTCGGGGACGCATACAAGCATCGGCACACTCATGCAAAACTATAATGTGAAATTAATAAAAGCTAGACATTTCAAATACCACAGTCCAGGGATCAATTACAAATTTAGTAGAGAAGATAAAAAAATTGAACCGAAAATAAGTTACGATAGGGTTATTCTAAAACCCTAAAATGCTAAAAAAATTAAAACATAAACTTAAAAACCTGAGTCATATTCTTAAATAGCCTCGTCGAGTCTAAGCCCTCATATAATAAGTGTATTAGTGTGAAGCTCTCATATAATAAATGTGTTAGTGTGAAGCTCTCATATGAGTGTATTAGTGTGAAGGTCTCATATAATAAGTGTATTCGAGTGAAGCTCCCATATAATCGGTGTATTGGCCGTGAAGCTCTCGTATAATAAGTGTATTAGTGTGAAGCTCTCATATAATAAGTGTATTAGTGTGAAGCTCTAATATAATAAGTGTATTAGTGTGAAGCTCTAATATAATAAGTGTATTAGTGTGAAGCTCTCATATAATAAGTGTATTAGTGTGAAGCTCTCATATAATAAGTGTATTAGTGTGAAGCTCTCATATGATAAGTGTATTAGTGTGTAGCTCTCATATAATATGTGTATTAGTGTGAAGCTCTCATATAATAAGTGTGTTAGTGTGAAGCTCTCATATAATAAGTGTATTAGTGTGAAGCTCTCATATGATAAGTGTATTAGTGTGAAGCTCTCATATGATAAGTGTATTAGTGTGAAGCTCTAATATAATAAGTGTATTAGTGTGAAGGTCTCATATAATAAGTGTATTCGAGTGAAGCTCCCATATAATCGGAGTATTGGCCGTGAAGCACTCGTATAATAAGTGTATTAGTGTGAAGCTCTCATATAATAAGTGTATTAGTGTGAAGCTCTAATATAATAAGTGTATTAGTGTGAAGCTCTAATATAATAAGTGTATTAGTCTGAAGCACTCATATAAAAAGTGTATTAGTGTGAAGCTCTCATATAATAAGTGTATTAGTGTGAATCTCCCATACAATAGGTGTATTGGCCGTAAAGCTATCATATAATAATATACTAGTGTGAAGCTCTCATATAATAAGTGTATTAGTGTGAAGCTCTCATATAATATGTGCATTAGTGTGAAGCTCTCATATAATACGTGTACGGGCCGTGAAGCTCTCATATAATAAGTGTATTAGTGTGGCGCTCTCATATAAGTGTATAGTGTGAAGCTCTTATACAATAAGCGTATTAGTGTGAACCTCTTATATAATAAGTGTATTGGCTGTGAAGCTCTCATATAAGTGTATTAGTGTGAAGCTCTCATATAATAAGTGTGTTAGTGTGAAGCTCTCATATGAGTGTATTAGTGTGAAGCTCTCAAACGATAAGTGTATTGGCCGTGGAGCTCTCATATAATAAGTGTATTAGTGTGAAGTTCTTATATAATAAGTGTATCAGTGTGAAGCTCTCATATAATTAGTGTATTGGCCGTGAAGCTCTCATATAAGTGTATTAGTGTGAAGCTCTCATATAATAAGTGTATTAGGGTGAAGCTTTCATATAATAAGTGTATTTGCCGTGAAACTCTAATATAAGTGTATTAGTGTGAAGCTCTCATATAATAAATGTATTAGTGTGAAGCTATCATATGATAAGTGCAATAGCCGTGTAGCTCTCATATAATAGGTGTATTGGTCGTGAAGCTCTCATATAAGTGTGTTAGTGTGAAGCTCTCATATAAGTGTATTAGTGTGAAGCTCTCATATAATAAGTCTATTAGTGTGAAGCTCTCATATAATAAGTGTATTGGCCTTGAAGCTCTCATATAAGTATATAAGTGTGAAGCCCTCATATAAAAAGTGTATTAGTGTGAATCTCTCATAATAATAAGTTTATTAGCCGTGAAGCTCTGATATAGTAGGTGTATTGGCCCTGAAGCTCTCATATAATAAGTGTATTAGTGTGAAGCTCTCATAGAATAAGTGTATTAGTGTGAAGCTCTCATATAATAAGTGTATTAGTGTGAAGCTCTCATAGAATAAGTGTATTAGTGTGAAGCTCTCATATAATAAGTATATTAGTGTGAAGCTCTCATATAAAAAGTGTATTAGTGTGAAGCTCTCATATAATAAGTGTATTGGCTGTGAAGCTCTCATATATGTGTATTACTGTGAAGCTCTCATAGAATAAGTGTATTAGTGTAAAGCTCTCATATAATAAGTGTATTAGCCTTGAATCTCTCATATAATAATTTTATTGGCCATGAAGCTCTCATATAATAAGTGTATTAGCCTTGAATCTCTCATATAATAAGTGTATTGGCCATGAAGCTCTGATATAATAAGTGTATTAGCCGTGAAGCCAGTAGTGCTACAAGTTTATCAATTGTTTCCCTTAAACCAATATTTCATAAACTGCTATAACCCCTTATGCTCACTTAGTTCTCGCGGGCCCGCCCGTTAGGCCCAGCATTTTCCCAATGAAATCTAAGTGACAACACAATCCAGTCTCCACCCACGTTGTGTTCTTGACCTGAAGAGTGGCTTCGTCGATCCTGAACCAACAGCGTCTGTTGAGTGCATTGATAATGGAATTATGCTATAGTAGTAGAAGTATAAAATAAAATAATAATTGACGTAAGACCAGAGTCGCTTCAAAAAGTTCAAGTCTTTATATAAAGGCAGAATTAAAATTAGGGACAGAGAGAGAGAGAGAGAGAGAGAGAGAGTGGGTGTCACAAAGGGAGTGAGTCGGCTGCGACGAGTTTACACCTTTCGGTCGTTACCCGTCACTGTATCATCTAACTGGGTTCTAGTTGCAATCTAACGCAGCCGGCATCAACCCTCGAGGTAGCCGTCGTGTTCCTTTTCCCTCAATTTTCGGCGCGTGGCTGACTATCACGGCTGTTATGGGCCACTGATTAACACTGACTTCCTCCCTGGCATTCCTACTTGTACGTCAATCGGGCGCTCTCTCTCTCTCTCTCTCTCTCTCTCTCTCTCTCTCTCTCTCTCTCTCTCTCTCGCTTTCCATTTAGTTCTTAACAGGTCTTCCACATTCTGTCAGCAGCCTGCTATTACGATCTCTTCTCAGGAACATTCAGGGCTTCTAAGTCAGACGTACCCCAACGGGGTTCTCGCTGGCTCCCAGTGACTGCTTTTTCTCTCACCCACTGACACCCCCAAATAAAACTCCCTGCTTATATAGAAGAGGGATTGGGTGGTCATTCAAGGGGCCCATGCATAATTGCCATGGTCAATTACCGACAACCCCCTACCACCATAACTTATATCTTCCTGCTAATCATAATTCCTCACTCACTTATTCTTAGTGGATAACCTCACTTACACCCTCACGGGCGGACTCGAACGAAACAGCCAATCGCCATCCGAGAATTGCTGTTATCTGCACCCCCCACGACTCATTCATCATCAACCCTATCTTATCCGTCCACCAAGTTTTGGGTGGCCTTTTCGCCAAATGCCACACGCACCATTAACATCTGCAGCAATGGTCAGCTACTCGAACGAAACTATTGGTCGCCGGAATATCTGGTCCGTTATTGTTTACGTCCACACAAACACAAAAACAAAATAAATAAATAAATGAATAAATAAATAAATGAAAGGACATAAAATTTTCGTTGACCACTTAAAAAAAAAATGATGATAAAAATGTTCCCAACGTTTTCCTTAAACTCGTCAGAACCTCCCGTATTGTTTAAACCCTTACTTTATTAACATTTCCAATTAATCCATTATTTCTTTCAGCCTCAATTTGACTACTTGCCTATCTAATTGCCTTCAATTGTTATTACTTCGGATCTCAATTCATAATCAAATAATTACGCTTGTTAATTAAACATTATTCTAATTTCGCCAGCCGTCTCTCTGTCACACTACGTCCGAGAGCAATCCTCTGATCGGGAGTATAAATGTATAAAAGTATAAAA
Source organism: Ascarosepion bandense (assembly GCA_037127315.1). NCBI lineage: Eukaryota > Metazoa > Mollusca > Cephalopoda > Sepiida > Sepiidae > Ascarosepion > Ascarosepion bandense. The sequence continues at coordinate 482,866 of JBBBDQ010000847.1, forward strand.
ATTGATTTTATAGTAAAAATACTAGCAATATATTTTTAAAATATAACTTTAGGAATAGCATAAGCTATCCTACCCCAGTTTCAGGTCAATACATATTGGAATAATCCAATATAACGAAACTAACCAATCAAAGTCTCAGATTGTGTTCTTCGCAATCTGATTGGCTAAAACACAGTTTGGCGCCAGTTTTCGATAAGCCCATCTTGATTTCTCAAAATGTATATAAGCACACATTTTTAGTTCTATCATTTGGACAACTACATATGCCAACCGAATCCACGCTGGTCGCTCTCAGCAACTGCGACTAGCCACACTCCAAAACTTTCTAAGTGCTCGAGGATTCATTTCTAACTTCACATATCGAAAGACTTTTTCTCTAGTCAAGAACTTCATTCACACTTGCCTACAACACTCATCGACTATTCTAATAGTTTCTGTAATTAGTTTGACAACACTCAACACTAACGCTTACACACACGACAACTGATATCTTTAATCAATGAGAAAAGTATTTTTCTAACTCTATTCATTATTATATTAATTGCACTTTGTAACACAAAAAATGAATGTTGAGTTATCTTATTGTACAAGATTAAGACATCTCGTTTACTTCAAATGTTACAGCAAGGTACGTAAATCTCATTTTTATTCTACAACCAACTTCGTGTAAATCTATGAACATTCATCATACCGCACTTTGGCTGGATCTTTGACTTTAACGAATTGAACTTTCGTCATTCAAACGATCGTTTATGAACATTCTATTGACTATTTGTGTTAAAACTCATTTTAACATTTCTCGTCATTTCGACAGCATTAGTTTGCTTTCATGTGAGATCAACTACCTTTTAAAACCTGTTTCATATATAAAAATTACATTTATGTTTGTGCAACAAGTTGTTTGGCTTAATCATTTCTACGTCTTGTCTTGATTGTCAATTCTTATGAAAGGGAATTTTAAAATGTTGTGAATTTGCTACACAGAACCATTTGCTACCCATTTGCTACCCATTTGCTACACTGATCGTCGTAACAAATTTACTCCAACCAAAATCCGCAACATAACCACCAATACATTAAACTTTCGACAATTTTTTTTGCAAAAATACGTCAATGAAACCTGATCTGCAAATGCATTTCTTACAAAGATTACATATTCTATTCAAAGGAACCTATCTTAAACTTAACACCATTAAGGAAAACCACTGAGGTCGATATGCCGTTAAAAAATAAACTAAACACAACTAAACCAAAGAATACATTCTATTCATACGAAACTATCCTAAACATATTGTCGGCTTTAAATAAGACATTGATGTTGATAGCCGTAAAAAATAAATTAAATCAATGAAACAAAACGAAATATTCTATTCATCCGAACGTATCCTGAAAGTTTGTCGGCATTATATACTCCACCAACGATATTGTAGCTATAGGGAGCTGGTTAATGCTTCTTTAATTTGGCCTTGTGTCAGACTTAACCGAACTCTCTACAGCTTACAAATTTTATGCAGAATTTATCAGGTTTTCATCAGATGGTTGGTTGTCGGCAGGTTGAAATATGAGTAGAGTCCGTGTTCAATGATAAAGTTAAGAGTTGAAGAAATTGTTCACTAGTAATTGTTGAAAGAAATAAGAATTTCCGAGTCAGTTGAGGTCTCTCTCTCTCGTGACCTTTGCTCCCGAAGTCCTTAAGTCTTGCAAGTCGTTCCCATTCGTCAAAAATAAATTTAACACCTTGTAAAATCCGGTTTCGACTTTTACTATAAGCACATGGTCAATTCTTTTTTTTCTATTTTGGAAAACCAGGATTTCCCACGTCATTGTGAAGGTTGATTTTAATTAATTTCTTATCCGCTACAATATATCTAAAAACAAAATAAACCAAACTAAAGAATACATGTTTTTAGCTTTTTTTTCCTCTAATTCCGTTCTTAGAGGCTGATATTTTATCCGCGTCAAGGCTGAAATTTGAATTGTTCAAAACTTTTGGGACTCTTGAAATTAGGAAAGAAATGTATTCAATGAAAGGCGTAAAACAAGTTAAGGTTGGTTTCATATAAATTAAAACAATTGTATTAAATAAAAAAGGGTATATTTTTAGGTACTTATCTTTGGAGTTGAGAGTACGTTGAAATTTTTCCAGTTGTCGTTAGAAGTTATTGTATCAGCATAATTAGACAACTGTTTAATTCACACGTGTTGGGCTCTGTTTTCTTTCTTTCCTGTAGAACGGTAATACTTTTTTGGTACGCCAAATTTCAGTCCGCCATTTTGGTACGCCAAAATTTGTTAGGTATCATGTGATGTATCCAAATTTTTTTTCTACAGGAAAAAAATAAAATTTATTTTTACAAGTATCTTTGTACAATATACATTCATCTAGCGAATAGACATGAAATTAGATACAAAAACTACTATAATTATTTTAAAATTCCTTAATATGTCCATATTCCAGTATAATAAAAATGAAATCGTTCTGGCGTACCGAAAAAATTTTTTTCTAAAGAATAAAAACGAATAAAAATTATTTTTACGAGAATCTTTATTCATTTATCTAGCGAATAAACCTAAAATTACATATGAAAAACTACTTTAATTATTTTTAAATTCCATCTTAATATGTCCATATTCTAGTAATAAAAATTAAAAATGGCGTACCGAAAAAATATTTTTTCTAAAGAATAAAAACGAATAAAAATTATTTTTGAGAATCTTCATTTATATAGCGAATAAACATAAAATCACATGAAAAACTATTTTAATTATTTTTAAATTCCATAAATATGAAGAAATGTTTGTGTTGCGATTTTAATTCTTTAAGTAATTCGATGAGGAAATACGAAAGTAACTTTTTTGATAAATATTTTAAAACATTCACCTCTGATCCCGTGTCTTGAAACTATTTTACTTTCATCGTTTAATTTTAGCAGTATTTACTTGGAAAACTGATACTAAGTTATTTGTAAAAAAAAGAAAAAATCTAATATGTATAAAGTAAAAATAATTTTTGTTACTTTTTATTCTTTAGAAAATTTTTTTCGGTACGCCGGAACGACACAACACACAAACGTTTCTCCATTTCTATTATACTGGATATGGACATATTAAGATTGAATTTAAAAATAATTATAGTAGTTTTTGTATTTAATTTCATGTCTGTTCTCTAGATGAATGGATATTGCACAAACATACTTGTAAAAATAAATTTTATTCATTTTTTTCCTGTAGAAAAAAAAATGGACTGAAATTTGGCGTACCGGCGTAACCAAAAATATCCCCCTGTAGAAGGTTGAGTCGCCATTTTCTGTTGTAATGCTTGAGTTTTGTATTTTTCTTATGTTGGAAATATTTTTCTTTTTTGGCTTTTGGACATTGGGAGTCGCTAGTGTAGGGAGTAGGAAATTTTCCACTGCATTTTCCTTGCTGACTTTAGACGTCGGTGTTTACCAGTGAAGAATTCATCCTTCCATTTAGTTCTTTTTCCGCGTCGGTCCGGGGTCGCCAGTGAAATGTAGGGTGCGTGTTGCGTGTTCTTTTCAAACGTCGGTGGTCACCAGTGTAGTAGTGTAGGAAGCTGGTTAATGTTTCTTTGATTCGGCCTTGTGTCAAACTTAACCGAACTCCCTACAGCTTACAAGTTTTAGGCAGAATTTATCAGGTTTTCATCAGAAGGTTGGTTGTCGGCAGGTTGAAATGTGGAATTGTGGAATAGCGCAAGAATAAAACACTTTGCATTTTAAAATAGAAATTTATTAAAAGGAAAGAACATAACTTGTAGGAGTTAATGTTTAATTAGAAAAATTAAAAAGTTATGGGTAGAGTTCGTGTTCAATGATGAAGTTGAGTTAATGGTATCGAGAGTTGAAGAAATTTTGTAATTGAAAGTGGTAAAGAGGACAACGTCCGAGTCGCTTGAAGCTGAAGTTGCATTTTTAGTTCTCCCTCGCTCTCTGTCCCTCGCTCTCTGTCCCTCGCTGTCTGTCCCTCGCTGTCTGTCTCTGTCCCTCTCTGTCTGTCCCTCTCTGTCTGTCCCTCTGTCCCTCTCTGTCTGTCCCTCTCTCTCTCTGTCCCTGCCTGTCTGTGTGTCTCTCTCTCTGTCCCTGCCTGTCTGTGTGTCTCTCTCTCTGTCCCTGCCTGTCTGTGTGTCTCTCTCTCTGTCCCTGCCTGTCTGTGTGTCTCTCTCTCTGTCCCTGCCTGTCTGTCTCTCTCTCTGTCCCTGCCTGTCTGTCTCTCTCTCTGTCCCTGCCTGTCTGTCTCTCTCTCTGTCCCTGCCTGTCTGTCTCTCTCTCTGTCCCTGCCTGTCTGTCTCTCTCTCTGTCCCTGCCTGTCTGTCTCTCTCTCTGTCCCTGCCTGTCTGTCTCTCTCTCTGTCCCTGCCTGTCTGTCTCTCTCCCTGTCCCTGTCTCCCTGTCCCTGTCTCCCTGTCCCTGTCTCCCTGTCCCTGTCTCCCTGTCCCTGTCCGTCTCCCTCTGTCCCTGTCTGTCTCCCTCTGTCCCTGTCTGTCTCCCTCTGTCCCTGTCTGTCTCCCTCTGTCCCTGTCTGTCTCCCTCTGTCCCTGTCTGTCTCCCTCTGTCCCTGTCTGTCTCCCTCTGTCCCTGTCTGTCTCCCTCTGTCCCTGTCTGTCTCCCTCTGTCCCTGTCTGTCTCCCTCTGTCCCTGTCTGTCTCCCTCTGTCCCTGTCTGTCTCCCTCTGTCCCTGTCTGTCTCCCTCTGTCCCTGTCTGTCTCCCTCTGTCCCTGTCTGTCTCCCTCTGTCCCTGTCTGTCTCCCTCTGTCCCTGTCTCTGTCTCTGTCTCTGTCCCTGTCTCTGTCTCTGTCTCTGTCCCTGTCTCTGTCTCTGTCTCTGTCCCTGTCTCTGTCTCTGTCTCTGTCTCTGTCCCTGTCTCTGTCTCTGTCCCTGTCTCTGTCTCTGTCTCTGTCCCTGTCTCTGTCTCTGTCTCTGTCCCTGTCTCTGTCTCTGTCTCTGTCCCTGTCTCTGTCTCTGTCTCTGTCTCTGTCTCTGTCCCTGTCTCTGTCTCTCTCTCTCTCTCCCTGTCTCTCTCTCTCTCTCTCTGGCTATAAATGGTGTCGATGCGCCATAAAACAAACTAAAGAATATATATTCTATTCATACGAAACAATCTTTAAAATCTTGTTGACTGTAAATAACACTTGGAGGTTCAAATGTCGTAAAACAAAATTAACCAAACTACACCAAAGAATATATATTCTATTCATACGAACCTATCCTAAACTTATTAACGCCATTAAAGAACCCACTGAGATAGATATGCAGAAACAAAACTAAAGCAAATATTTGTTCTATTCATACGAACCTCTCTTAAAAATCTTGTTGCCATTAAATAACCCTTAAAGTTTAACATACCGTTAGACAAAATAAACAAACCAAAGAATGCATATTCTATTCATACGAACCTATCCTAAAAATATTGTAGGCATTAAATAAACCAGTTTTCAGTAAAACAGATTTTTTTAAAGTCCAGTAGATGTTATCGCTCTTTTCAGTACTCAGGGACGTTTCCTTAATTTTATACCCTATACTCACAGTTAAGTGCCATATTTGATACACGCTTGGGCAATCATGTCTCGAAATAGACATGACTGACTGGGCAGATTATCCTGCCTTAGGTTGCCATTACTTTCTGCGGAAGACTGGTTGTCAACCAAGGCTATAGAACCCAGTCTGTCCTGTTATTTAACCCATAACAGGAGGGGAGAGACGGATTAATACCTTTCCCAAGGGTATTTATGCGGAAGTGTATGCACGAAATGCAAAAAATTCCAAACTCTTTAATAAGTCTCTGGATCATTTTTGACAGCATTAGCAGCAAAAATGGCCAGCATATGTAACTAGTAGTTAAAATAGGGATACTACCTTTCGCTCGTTCATACTATTTTTGAAGTACTAAAATATGGTTTCTGTTATTTGGTATAGTTCTTTGATTCTCTAGCCAGAGTTTCGTAAAAGAATAGTATTTTCAAGTTTTTCTGCCAAATTTGTAGCAACCATCTTCACGCTGAGACGACCAGATGTCATATTAGATTTTGTAAATATGTAAGTTTCAGCGATCCAAGTGTATAACTCTAACCGTGTTTGTTTTATTCATTTTGCACTAATGCCCTTAAGAAAAACTTGAATCCAACTTTTCTAGCTATTTTCTTCGTCGCCCGTTTTCCCACCGTGTTCTCTTATGTGATTTCTCTGTTCTTATACTTGTCTACTTTCCTCACTTTCTTTCACATATCATCGTTTGATAGCCTTTGATCATGCGCACAAAGGACATGCATTCAGGCCATTTTGAAATTGGTTTATTACAATGATTACAGCCAAAAACAATATTTGAAAAGTAATAGAATATAAAACACACGAAACGACACCATTAAATAAAAAATGGCTGACTATTATAGGATACAAATCCTATATCATCCAACAGTTAACTAAAACACACAAAGTAAAATTGCACACCAGCAATATCGGATTCAGACTACTAAAAACACTTTGGGAAAACCCAGATCAAGGCAAATTTCACAAGTCAGTGTGAAAGTAAAATTCTGGATCTTAATTGGATAGGAAATCAAAAATTGATATATGACGTCAAATTGTTTTTCACACCTAAAGAAGAAAACGCTTCCCGGAGAGGGTCACATGGCGATAATACACTATTTAACCACATTCCGTTACCGGTCAAAAACAGTCCATGGGAGCGGTTAGCTGACGGATCTTGTGGCAATGTAATAAAAGAAATTTCAAAAAGCCGACCCGGACGTAATGGCGCATCACATATTCATTCTATTTCTTCGTGTTCACTTCACGCCGCCAAAGAAAACAGGACACTCTAAGTGCAATTTCTTTATTTGTTTCACCTTCATCCTCAGCCTGTCGCCAACCTACCAAAAGAAGGAAAGGAACATAAGACTTTACATTCTGCTACTATCATTACACGCCAACGACACTTAGCTACTTGCTACTATCAAGCTATAAACTCTAAACTTCTGTGGACATTTTAAATACTTATATTTTTGTCTTTGAACAATTTTAACTACAAAACTGCATGCATTTTCTCTATGAACATTTTTCTTCTCACAAATGTTATAGTGTTAACAAAATTTCACTTATATTTTTCTTACAATTTTGTCATTCTCTTAAATCTTTACTTTAATGTAAAAACGAAATATTTTATCCTTTCACATTTCAACATCCAAACTTCAGCCTTCTGAATATTTAAATTGTGTGGACTTCGGTTGTGTTTGACACAAGGCCAATTCACCAAGCATCACTGAGGCCCCTACACTATTAATGTTGTCAGTTCCAATGAGAAAGAAAAATAAAAGAAACAAACCGAAGCATGATGAAAAAACAAAAAACAAAGATTCGATGTTGATAAACACGGTGCCGACAGATGCAATCGATGAAGTCGTACCAACCCACAGTTTGCAAATATCAAAGAAAAGGAAACTGTAGACCAGTGGTTCTCAACGGGGTAAAAAAAAAAAAGTTCGTCAAAGCAGTTGCAATAAAAATATTTGTAAAAGACAGAGGGAAACCACGTCACGTTGATGAGTGAGTGAAGTGAGGATTGATTATATTGCAAAACCTTTGGATATTGTCAAAAACCTCAAGATGACTAGCGAGAGCACCAGAACAGATATGGCACCAGTATTCAATGCTCTGGTGAATTTGATTTTTAAGATTTTAAAAATTTTCTTAATTTTCTTTCATCACTTTTCATTTAATATGGCGGATCAATGATAAATTGTCTGAAGACTTAAGATTTGTAAAATTATTTTTCTTTTTCTTATAGATTACTTTTAGGCTATTAATTTTTAAGTAAATCCATAATTTTGCTAAAATAGACATCTAAATTCTTTTAAATACTTTTCTAAGGCATGTTAGCTCAAATTTTAGCGGTAATTAACTGGTTATTTTTTTTCTACAAAGATCTATTGGAAAAGTATATTTTTATTGAAATAGATTTGCTAATTGTTTTTGACAAAGACAAGTGGTAAAGAGACAAGAGTTGCCCAGAGCTACAAATGATAGCAAATTGTTGAGAGCCGTGTGTATTATGTCTGTCCGTATGCGTGTTTGAGACATCTGAGTAAAGAAAAGGTTTCTCAAATGTGCTTGTCGATAGGTATAATACAAACTGTTTAATAATTAAAAACGAAACGTCTATTTAAAATACAAAGTACGCACGATAATAACGCTTGAAGCAATATGTCGGATTAAAATAACAATCCATTATTTCTTTATAAATTACTTCTGTCCTTATGATTCGTGGCTCGCAACTTGGGGTGACATCTACTTATTCGGTTTGCTTTCAACTGGTGGTTCGCCCTTTCAACTCGCTTTCGAAAAATACCTCGTCTTGGAGTTCTTTCAGTCTTATGGCTTTGTCATCATGACGGTAACATTTGCGTATTGTATGTTGGGAAAATTGTGTTCACCAATAAATACTGGTACGTTTTTAGTTCTTTTCAAAATCCCTGTCTGTAAAGGGTAAATAAATGTGGTGGGAGAAACATCTTTGTCTTAGATACATCTTACATTGTCTTATGCACTTTTCTATTTTGTGTATTTTGTTGATAACATGCACTCATTTTCTGTATGAATACAGGCGGTTTGCTCGCAGAAAATGTTTTGAACTTTTCATCTCCTTTTGCCTCTCCTGATTTTTTTTCTCTACATTTTAACCTTTACTTTTCGTTTTCTTGTTTTGTGTCTATTTTTTTAGACCTACCATCTTTTTGTTTTCTGCCCTTGTTTTTACCTTTAACTTTTCTTCAACGTCTTGTTTTCTGCCATATTTTTAGACTTACCATTAACTTCTCCATCTTCTCGTTTTCAGCCATTTTCCCTTTATCTTTCATTTTTTTCTTTTTTCTACCATTAACTTTCTTCTACTTGTTTTGACCATTTTTTTACTTTACATTTTTTCTTGTTTTCTTCCTTTTTAACCTCAGCTTTACGTCGTCTTCCTCTCGTTTTCTTGCGTTCATTTAAAATCAGCTTTTTTAATTACATCTTTTTTTCTTTTCTACCCTTCATTTTTCTTTTAAATTTCATTTCCTTCTCTTTACTGCCCTTCATTTTAACTTAAATTTTTCTTTCTGCCTTTTATTTTACTCTTACATTTTTCTTATTTGCCCTTCATTATACTCTATTTTCTATTTTTCTTCCCTTCATTTTACACTTACATTTTTTCTTCATTTCTGCTCTTCATTTTACCGTTGCGCTGTTTTTTACTTCTTTTTACCCGTCATTTTACTCTTAAATTTTTTTTCTCTTCTGCCCTGCATTTTACACTCACATTTTTATTCTTATTTTCTGCCCTTCATTTAACCCTTGCGTTGTTTCATCTTTTTTTCTGCCATTCATTTCATCCTTACAGAAAATGTAAGGGTAAAACGAGGGAAAGAAAAATGTTAGGCTAAAATTAAGTGCAGAAAAGCAGAAGAGTAAAATGAAGGGCACAAAAAAGAAATATAAAAGTAAAATGAAGGGTAGAAAAGAAAATAAATGTAAGAATATGAAAGGCAGAAAAATAGAATAAAAATGTAGGGGTAAAATGAATGACACAAAAAATATAAGGGTAAAATAAGGGGCAGAAAAGAAAGTAAAATAAAGATCAGACAAAAAGAACAAAGAAAAGTGTAAAAGTTATGGCAACAGAGAAAAATGTAAGAGTAAAATGAAGAAAAGATGAAGAGCGGATAAAAAGTACAAACACAAATATGAGGATAAAATGTTGGGCAAAAACAAAAATGTAAGGGCAAAATGAAAAAGAAAAAATAACAGTGAAATGAAAGGCAAAATAGAAAAAGAAAAAGTGAGGGATAGAAAAGACAAAGAAAATCTTACTATTCATTTTCCTCTTTCATTTTTCTTTTATGCTCTTCATTTTAACCTTACATTTTTTTTTATTTCTGCCTTTCAATTTATACTTAGTTTTCTTTTCGGCCATTAATTTTACCCTTAAATTTTTCTTCCTCTTTTCTGTCCTTCATTTTACGCTCACATTTTTCTTTTTCCTCTTTTCTGTTATTCATTTTACCCTTAGATTTTCCTCTTTTTTGTCCTTCATTTTACCCTTAAATTTTTCTTCCTCTTTTCTGTCCTTCATCTTACCCTCACATTTTTCTTTTTGCTGTCCTTCATTTTGCCCTCACATTTTTCTCTTTTCTATCCTTCATTTTATCCTTAAATTTTTTTCTTCATTTCTGTCCTTCATTTTACTCTTACATCTTTTTTTCTTTTCTGCCCATCGTTTTACTCTTAAATTTTTTTCCTCTGCTGCCCTGCATTTTCCTCCTATATTTTTCTTATTTTCTGCCCTTCATTTTACCCTTGCGTTGTTTCATTTTCGTTTTTTCTACCATTCATTCCATCCTTGCAGAAAATATAAGGCTAAAATGAGGGGCAGAAAAGGAAGGGTAGAAAAGAAGAAAAAAAGTGTAAGGGTAAAATGAAAGGGAGAAAGGAAGAAAAAATTGTAATATTATGAAAGGTAGAAAAAAGTAAAAGAATGTAGCGGTAAAATGAAGGGCAGAAAATAAGAAAAATGTGGGGGTAAAATGAAGGACAAAAAAGAAAATGTAAGAGTAAAGTGAAAAGAGAAAATAAGAAAAAATTGTACGAATATTATGAAGGGCAGAAAAGAAGAAAAATGTTGGTGTATAATGAAGGGAAGAAAAAGAAATAAATGTAGGGGTAAAAAGAAAAGTAGAAAAATGTAAGAGTAAAATGAAGGGCAGAAAAGAGGAAAAAAAATTTAAGAGTAAAATAAAGTGCAGAAAAAAAATGTAAGAGTAAAACAAAAGGCCAAAAAAAAAAAAATCAAGAAAAAGGGTAGAATGAAGGGCAGCAAAAATAAAAATATAAGAGCAAAATGAAGGGCAAAAAAGAAAATAATTTTACTGTCCATTTTACCCTTACATTTTTCTTTTTCTGCCTTTCAGTTTACCCTTCTATTTATCTTCTCCTTTTCTGCCTTTCATTTAACGCTTACATTTTTCGTCTTATCTGCCCTTCGTCTTATCTGCCCTTCGTTTTACCCTATTATTTTTCTCGTTCTTCTTTTCGGCCCTTTTTACTCTTACAATTTTCTTCATTTTTTCTGTCTTTCGTTTTACGCCTACATTTTTTTTTTTGCACTTACATTTTCCTTCTTTTCTGCCTTTCATTTTACTCTTACATTTTACCCTTATATCTTTATTTTTTATTGCCCTTCTTTGTACTTTCAAATTTTTTTCGTCTTTTTCTGACTTTCAATTTTTCCCTTACATTTTTCTTCATTTTTACCCTGTATTTTATCCCTGCACTTTCTTTTTTTCTGCCCTTCAGCTTACCCTTAATTTTATCTTTTCTACCCTTAATTTTACCCCTACATTTTTATTGTTCTTTTCTGCCCTTTATTTTACCCTTACATTTTTCTCATTATCCCAGCTTGATTGTCACCACGAACCACATTTGTGAGATGGAAGGCAGTATTTGCTACAACAGCGCAAAATGGGCTAACTGTATAAAAAGTGATGAGAAAATAGTGATTTAAAAAATGAGTACTGAGTCTATTGAAGTCTGCCAATAATCACAGAATGTCTTTTTCTGTGTGTTGCGTCCGTTCAGAAGAGAACTTCAGCTGTTTTTCTGATTTTTAGTAGTTCTTTTCATTTTTATCCTCAAAAACCTGATCGTCGCTTACCTGTCCGGTCTATGGTATCCTCAGTATCCTTCTGTAGAACCACAATACAGTTGCTTTATCTTTGGTGATATCGTCCAGCATTTACTGCCATACTGAAAAACTGACATCACATAACAATCAAGCAGTCTATTCTTTTAATTTTTCTGTCTTTCCATACTCTACTCATCTTCTGAAATGCATCCTTGGCCAAGCAAATACACCTTCGAATCTCACATCTTCCATCCTCTGTTTGAACACTTCCCAGATATTTCAATTTCTGTACCTGCTTAGTTTTAATATCCCAAGCCTGTAATTGGCTTTTTGGGATCCTCTTTTACTGATGACCATACATTGTTTTCTTGTAGTTTATATATTGTCCTTTCTTTCCGCTTTTTTCATCTACCTTTTGTAGGAGGCTATCGTTATCATAAAGTTTATTTGGTAAGTCTAGAATCGGCGTCATAATACGTATGCGCAAAATGGCGTTTATTGCTTATAATATATTTTAAAATACATTTTTTTCGTAATATTTATTTAGATATATTCTCAGACGTGCATGTTGGTTGCTTTTTCTATGAACGAAAAAAAAATTAGATGAAGCCAGTATTGTTTAAATATGAAAATAAGATTTTTCTGAAATATTTTTTCTACGGCTAGCTTTGACATCTTCAAATAAATTGTAATGGGTGAATTGTCACCATCATTAACTTGTATTTTCGCGCAAATGCGTTGTTTGTTTTTTATTTTGATTGTACAGTATAGTAGGGTCAGTTGAGCACAGTCATTGAGAAGAAAAAGCTTCAGAAGCTCCAATACGAACACAATCCACTTTGCCAGAACTGTGGACAGCTGTACTGCTTGGCATTCACGCCAGAAGCTCTAATATGAACATTTCTAAGTGTTTGGGTGTCAATCTGAGGACAGTGCAGAGGATTCAGAAAGAGTTGCATTATATATCCAGTAAACATCATAATGTTTGGAGTGATCCTTAGTGATGGCGATGTTATGCCTCTATTCGTCTTCCCACAAGGACTCACTCAACACGGATGCCTATATCAAGTACCTTGAGACCCTATGTCTGGCAAAAGGAATCTGCAACATGCCACACAAGCAGGAAAACCTAATCATGGCTTAGACAATTTCTTCGACCACATGACCCCTTATATCTGCCCACATAACTACCCTTTCGATTATTATGCGTGGGGTGCAGTTAAGAGACCAACAAAACTTTGTAACACCAAAGATGAACTGAAGGCAATGATTATGACAGTATTCACCAACATAAACAAGGAGACCGTCCAGAAGAGATGCAGGAAAAGATTCCGAAGTCTTCTGGAGGCCATGGTTGAAGACCATGGCGATTTTATTGAATAAATTTACTCTTTTATATTTCAAGATATGTTTGCATGATTTTGGTAAAAGTTAAGAAACATGGAGAATTTCGCTAGAAGAGAGACACTGGATTGCTATGTATTGTCAGTTCTTCAATATGGCAGTGAATGCTGGACAATCAAATCAAAGATTTGAAGGACCTAATCAGGTGGAGGATAGAACGAGGGTTGCTTGGTGTAACAGAAGGCGTGCTAAGAGCCACCAGGGATAGGGAGACGTGGAAAGCCATGATCGCCTACGTTTTGAAAGGACAGGCAACATAGAAGAAGAATCTGTTAAAATGGGATCAGTGTTATTTTATTTTTTTACCTAATTTAGACGACAGTTTATCAATCACGCTTAGTACTTCCATCAGAGCAACTTTTGTATACCGTGGTTATATTGCAGCAACCATCCTTACTATTTCTTCTTTCTGCAATGTTGTTTTCTTTCAAAAAGTTAAAGTACTTGGTCTTCAAACGTTCTAATTATCTACTTTCATTATTGTGCATGCGAATTATGGCCTCGATTCTAAACTTTTACTGCTTATTTCTGACGAGCAGCCGTAAGAGAGCCACATTTTTTTTAAGGCAGCCAATATTCAGCCAAAAAAATAAAGTAAGAGCTGGTGGACAGATTCTCGAAATTTTGGCAACTTGTCACCTTTTCACATTATTCCTCATTTACTCAATTTCTGAATTGCAGACAAATATGAAACAAGATGGGGGGGGGGGGGGTAATTTTTGGCACAGCTTTTTTAGGTGGCAAACCGTTTTAGCACTAGCCCATTTGGCAACGTACGTTTTGGCGCCAAGAAAACCTTTTTTACTATAACTTCTCTCTGTACATATTTTTTCAATTCAAGTCTTGATACACAAAGGAACATCTGTATTTAATTTGGAAACTAAAAGTAAGCAACTAACCTTTACTATCCAATACTAGCAAACATCTTAACTACTAAACCAAAAAAGATCTTAGACGGTAGACGGCGCTACTGTTCCAGCCAACAGGTGTCATCACTTGCTATAACCGCAGGGTCGTAGGTTCAACATATGTACAGTAGAGTAAAAGTCTAGGGTAAGATAGTCTAACGGAAATCCTCCCTCTTTAGGCCGATTTTGAATTCAGTTTTCTTTCTATTAAAAGGTGTTCCATACCACCTGCCAACTCCAAATAAGAGAAAGCTGTTGGCCCTGCTTTTTGACCAATAGCTGGAGGGAGAAGCAAATAATTCATACCTTTTTTTTCAAATGTGCGAAAGTGGGCGTTAACGTAATCGGCCGTAATTCCAACTCGGCTCACGAATTCCTCTTTCCAAACGGCTACACTACGAGCAGATTGTGTTTGCTGTTGCAACATTGCACTCTTGCTAAATAATAATTAGCAGAAATAGGTAAGAGACTATTTCCATTAGACTTTGCGTCCTATTTCGATGTATAGTGCGCATGGACATTTAAGGTTCCTTTCCTTTTTACTTTAGTTTCTGTAGCTGAAGTCACAAGAAAGGACAAATAAACTGCAAGAAAACCAAATGCATTGTCATCAGCAAAAAGGGCAGCCGAAAATGCCAAATACAGTTGGGAGATACTAAAATCAAGCAGGTACAAACATTTAAATACCTTGGAAGTGTTCTAACAGAAGCCGGAAAGTGTGACACAGATCCGAAAGTGAATTGGCACGGCGAAGGACGCGTTCCAGAAGCTGAGTTAAATATTAAGAGACTGAAAGCTTTCACTAGAAACAAAGAAGAGAATACTCGATTGCTATGTGATGTCAGTTCTTCAATACGGCAGTGAATGCTGGGCAATATCATCAAAGACTTGAATCAACCGAAATGTGGTTCTGCAGAAGCATACTGGATATAAAGTGAGGGAGCAATTCCACATTACAATCAATATATAAACTGATCCCTCACTTTGTGGCCACAGTAGTTCTATACATTTATATTCCTGAGATCCAAATGCACAAGGATGCATTCCACGAGATGAGAAGAGTATTAAGAGACAGGAAGATTTCGTTAGAAACAAAGAGTACTGGATTGCTACGTGATGTCAGTTCTTCAATATGGCAGCGACTGTTAGACAATATCATCAAAGGTGAAAGAAAAACTTGAAGCAATTGAAATGTGGTTCTACACAAGGATGCTGCTGATATCGTGGATTGAGCATGTGAGCAATGATGAGGTCTTGGAAAGGATGGAAACGAAAAGGAAATTAATACTGAGGATCAGAAAGAGACAGGTGAAGTTCCTGGGACATGCAATGAGGAAAGAGGGCTTGGAGAACCTGGTTCTAACAGGCCAGATAGAGGGGAAAAAGAGACAGGAAAGCGGCGGATAACATATTTGAAAGGCATGAACAGGTGGATGACAGAACGAGGGTTGTGCGGTTTAACAGAAGAAAGCGTGTTAAGAGCCACCAGGGATAGGGAAATGTGGAGAGCCATGATTGGCAGTCTTTTCTCATTTTACGGTTGTGCGTTGTGGTGCAATGGATATCGACTCGAAACGACAAATCGAGAAGCAGAGTTCGAATTCAAGTTGAATTCCTTGCATTCACTTACGCAAAAATACCATTGAGAAAGGTATTAATCTCTCTTCTCTCCAGTTATGGGTTAAATAACAGGACAGATTGGGTTATATAGCCTTGGCTGGCAACCAGTCTACCACAGAAAGCAATGGCAACTTACTGCGGGATAATCTTCTGCCCATTCGAGCTTTGGGGAAAAACAATGAAAAAGCTATCTTCATATTCCTTAACACAGTCCTGATGTATAAAGCCATTGTTTGCCTATGGCCGAGTCATGTGCAGACAAAGTCGTCTTTGAAGTATGGCTCAGGTTGCTTACACTTATACTAGCAGAAAAATGTTGACTAATTCTAGTCTCTGGTTGGTCCTAAATATTTAGCGTGACACTGATATTTAAACTACAGAATACTATTTTGAAGGTGAGAAAGACCATCTTTAAAAAAAAGAAGGCAACACCGAACTGGCTCCAAAAGCAACACGTAACCTGAAGTAATGCAAGCTGACATCTTGTCAACAAACATTTGACTTTTCTACCTAACTTCAGCAGATTCAAATAAATTGGACAAAAACTAGGTCCAGAAACAGCCGGGTTCTTTAAATCGACTGATCTTATGCTCAATCACGCGTTTAATGATATTTGTAGAATAGCCATGTGAATTAAAATTTGATCAATGTTCTCAAGTACTTGGTGAAATGTACAAGAAGAAAAAATTATCAATGCGCGATGGCCAAAGGTTAATTTTACGGGACTTAGGAACAAATGCATTCCAATTATTGTACAAAGTAGCGAACATAGGTTTGCGATTAACACATGTAATAAGCAAACCGTCTTTACGTTCAACAAGAGCACCCCAAAAAAGCAAATTAAAGTACAGTGGATATCGACTCGGAACGACAAATCGGGAAGGTTGAATTCCTTGCATTCACTTACACACAAATACCCTTGGGAAAGATATTAATCCATCTTTTTCCTCCAGTTATGGGTTAAATAACAGGACAGATTGGGTTCTATAGCCTTGGCTGGCAACCAGTCTAACGCAGAAAGCAATGACAAGCTACTGGGGGTTAATCTTCTGCTCAGTCATGTCTCTTTCGAGACATGATCGCCCAAAGCATGTATCACGTATGGCACTTAACTGACTTTACTCACCATTTCTACAGTAAATTGAAAGGATAGATAAAGGGAATTGAGTTGTAGGAAAAGACGTAACGTCGTCTACGGAATCAAGAATGGAAGACGTAACGTCGTCTACGGAATCAAGAATGGAAGACGTAACGTCGTCTACGGAATCAAGAATGGAAGACGTAACGTCGTCTACGGAATCAAGAATGGAAGAACGTAACGTCGGTCTAACGGAATCAAGAATGGAAGACGTAACGTCGTCTACGGAATCAAGAATGGAAGACGTAACGTCGTCTACGGAATCAAGAATGGAAGACGTAACGTCGTCTACGGAATCAAGAATGGAAGACGTAACGTCGTCTACGGAATCAAGAATGGAAGACGTAACGTCGTCTACGGAATCAAGAATGGAAGACGTAACGTCGTCTACGGAATCAAGAATGGAAGACGTAACGTCGTCTACGGAATCAAGAATGGAAGACGTAACGTCGTCTACGGAATCAAGAATGGAAGACGTATCATCGGCGTAATGCAAAGATCCATGGGGTTTATGGCATTTTTCAAATAACACACTCTCATGCAAACCAAAAAAAAAAAAATACGAGACCTAAGGAACTTCCCATCAAAACTACATCGACTTGGACATACATAGTATTATCGAAACTAAATTCCACCTCCTCTTTTGCTATATGCACAAACTACAAAAAAAAAAAAAAAGCTTCTGAATTAAAGCAAGGCATAGTTGACCCTTATAAAGATTATCAGTACAAATATGTCAGGTATCTTGAAAGGGGACACTTGTAAAACTAACAATGTCAAAAATTTGTTCTCAAAAAACAAATTTCAGATTTTCTAATAAAATCCGAAAATCTAAATGGGTGGAAAATCGATCTGAAGCAGGTTGAAGCATTTCAGTTTATAATTTGGCCAATTCATGATGTACGGGACCCAGAGACACAATTGGTTGGTCTAAGAGTTACATCATTCTTATGTTCCTTTTAGTAAACCGTACGTCCGTGGACGTTGAAAACCAACAGTTCTAATGCGATTATACATTGACTTAGAAATAAGGGTGCCCTTATATACCTTCTCTGTGTCCTTGTCTCTATTTTATTTGGTATTGTCACAACTATTTGCAGGGCTAATGTTCTAAACTTTAGAGGAATCATGTAAAATGAATTCCATTTTATTTACGTAGTCCTGAACGTTCAACATTACCATTCCTGAGCCCTTATCAGGCTTGGTGATACGGATGTGCGTTGTGGTGCAGTGGATATCAGCTCAGAACGAGAAATCTGAGACTCGAATTCCAATTGCATTCACTTACACACACTCTTGGAAAAGCTATTAATCCGTCTCTTCCCTCTAAATATGGGTTAACAGGATAGATTGGGTTCTAGAGCCTTGGTTGGTAACCATTGTACCGCAGAAAGTAATGGCAACCTACCATAGGAAAATGTTCTGCCCAGTTGTAACCCTATTTCCACATAAAAAAAATATACTTCTTGATTTAATACAACGGAGCGAAAGAAATTATTAGTGGTATTGTTTATTTTGCAGTTTATTGTAATTCGCGATATGAGCTTTGCTTATAAATATTGAATGCTTATGTGCTTGTAAAATCCGAAAAATAGAGAAATTAGCTGGAAATAGGGAAAGAAAAGAAAATTATATTTTTCCCATTGTATTCAAGAGCGAATTTTTGGCCAGTGGAAGTGAGAAATGGCGATAGTCACAACAGATTGTCAGGAACTTTTGATGGGGTTAGGTCAGGACTTGACTGTGAGAATATAAATAAAATTATAAATCTCTCTGGAGTTAAAATTTCCGACTAAAGGCTGGATTTGCTGACGTAATCAGTTGAATTACAAAGAAGAGAACGAAAAGAAAGTTACGTCAGGTGAGGTGTTGACACTTCATTGGTAAACCAAGGGAATGATATAACTCCACCTTGAAATGTGCAGGTGGAAAGTAATCTCATTAGTCAAAGATCTGATTTGCATAGATACCCAGTGTCCATAATCCATCCACCAAGAGAATTGGGGACAAGTATAAAAATCGAAACCCCAGCGAGAAAAATCAGTAGGAGTTGCCGAGCGAAAGAAGCCAGACACCCCACTTCGGCCGTTTCCGTAGAGCTTCGGTAAAGAGCCATGAAAAGACTTATTTTTATTTGTGAAAATTGAAAGCTCTGATTATTCTTAACGAAAACTTCGCTCCGTTGTGAACATTGAATCCGACGATTGTACATTCTGCTTTTATTGTTAATTATTATATATATATATATATATATATATATATGACTTTTTCCGTAATTCATCCAGATGTCTTCGAACTTGTTCATTTATTTTTTTTTTGTGCCGTGTTTATTTTTTTCAACACAAGTGTACATGTGTGTCCGTTCTGGTTTGAGGTGGTAGAGAAACGGCTACCGGCTTTTCAACGTGTCCTTGCTGAGATCAAAGAACACAGCGTGGGCAGGAAAGTTCACCGTTGTAATAGACGTCCTGAGGACCAGCTGCTGTGACGAGGCCATCATCATGACTAGCGACCCGAGAGCGTCGTCATAATTGGTGCCGTTTCGACAGCATCAACCCGGACTCAGGTTCCAGTCATCATCATCACAACAGGTTCCGGACCAGGGGCAGCGAGCCAACCGGGTGGCAGTGTCACACATTCATTCCTATATCTTTCAAGACATGATCGCCAAAGCGTGTATCACATATTACACTTGACTGTTTTTTTAATAAACATTTCATCTCAAGCAAGGATAGTGCTGCCACTGGTACGCACGGGGTTACATAAGAGGAGAGTGGTGAGGAACAGGTTACAGGGGGTGTCAGAGAATGGGTAAAAGAAAGATGAGAACACTGGTGTGAAGAGAGCTGCATGAGAGTAGAGGGGAAAGGGAGAAGGACATGGTACAAGGGTT
>JBBBDQ010000847.1:507500-515000 GCA_037127315.1 Ascarosepion bandense
TAGACCAATACACAGTTGTATTAAAATGTTCAATAAAATTATATTGTAGAACTTTTGAATATTTTTCATTTATAAACGAGATGGTTCAATCACAGGTCAACATTTAAACTAGAAAACTTAAATTGTACAAAATTGGCTAGCCCGTGCGAAAATTGAAATCAAAATATGGAAAAGACCCAGACGTGGAGTAAAGTGATAACAGCCAATCCTTACAACAGTGGCAAAATATGTAGACGGTGCCAGGAAGAAAACTTAGCTATTATGTTATTCCCAAACCAAAAAGAATTACTGAATGAAAGAACAGAAATTATGACTAAATGTAACCATAACATAAAATACCTATTAGGAAAATACAATCATGGAAGAAAACGTTAGAATTTCTTCTAATTTTGAAAGTTGCGCGTTCAAAAAACTCCCCGTTACGTGTGCGTTCTTAAAGAAAAACCACTATTATCTGAAAAAAGATATTTTCTGGCTTTAAATAACCTTCATAGGGTCGATTATCCGTGGAAAATGAAATCAGAAGAAAACCTCGATATTCTAAAGTTAGTTTCATGGAACTTTCCAGAAATTCTTCGGTAATAAATGGAATTATTTTAAACGCTTTCTTTAATTTTAATTTTATAGGAATATTTTTTAGGAAGCGTGAACTCTGAGGACCCTAGATGTTATGCCAGGATTTGTCATCGGAGGCTACAATTTGAACAACATAAGGTATGCAGATGATGCAGTGCAGATAAGGAACGGAAACTACAGGACCTCCTACAGAAGGTAGCTGAAGAGTGACAAAAAAAGGACAACAAATAAACTGTAATAAAACCGAATACATGCTCATCAGTAAAAAGTGCGGCCCAAAATGCCAAATACAGGTCAGGGATACGAAAATCAAGCAGTTACAAAAATCTAAATACCTGGGAAGTGTTATAACAGAAGACGGAAAGTGCGACACAGAGATCCGAAGGTGAATTGGCGTGGCGAAGGAAGCATTCCAGAAGTTGAGTAAAGTATTAAGAAACAGGACAATTTTGCTAGAAACAAAGAGAGTACTGGATTGCTATGTGTTGTCAGTTCTTCAATATGGCAGTGAATGCTGGACAATATCATCAAAGATGAAGGAAAAACTTGAATCAACTGAAATGTGGTTCTACAGAAGGATGCTGCGGATATCATGGGTCGAGCATGTGAAGTTTTGGAAAGGATGGAAACGAAAAGGAAATTAATATTGAGCATCAGGAAGACAGCTAAAGTTCCTGGGAGATGCAATGAGGAAAGAGGGCTTGGAGAACCTGATACTAACAGGGCCATATAGAGGGAAAAAGAGATAGAGGAAGGCATTGGATAACATATTTGAAGGGCCTGAGCAGGTGGATAACAGAACGGGGGTTGAGTGGTGTTACAGGAGAATGTGCTAAGAGCCAATAGGGATAGAGAGATGTGGAAGGTCATGATCGCCTACGTCCTGAAAAGACAGGGCACATAGAAGAACTGCTTAGGCTGCCAGAACATGGGAGGTTTATGCTTTCTGACCTGGCTTCCACGGATCTTTAAGTGTTGTGATCACTATTAGAGATTCGACAAAAATACTTAGAAACTGCAGGGGAATGTTTAGATAACATCTTAAAATATTCTTTTAAAGAATTCAAATCAAATTATAGTAAATTAAACATTAATTTTTTTTTATAATCATATCGCCACAAGCAAGGCATTTTACTGCCACTGTTTTGCAGGGGGTTACATAGGAAGAAAGTTATGAGAAAGAGTGACAGGTTACAGTGGGTGTCTGGAAGTGGGTAAGAGAAGGATGATTGTGGCCATAATGTGAGGGATCAGTTTATATATTGATTGTAATGTAGAATTGATTCCCCCACTTTATATCCACATTATAATAGTATAGAATTTCTTTTCTTTTATAATCATATTGCTCCAAGCAAGGCATTTTACTGCCACTGTTTTGCAGGGGGTTACATAGGAGGAAAGTTATAAGAAAGGTTACAGGGGGTGTCAGGAAGTGGGTAAGAGAAGGATGAGAATACTGATGAGAGTGGAGTGGACGAAGAAGAGAGCATGAGAGAGGATGCAGGTTAGTGAGATGGGAGATGACTATTGACTTTACATTTAAATTCATGGAGATTATAGCTGTCAGGCAAACAAGTAAATGGAAGGGAATTCCATAGGCGGGAAGAGTGAGAAAAGAAGCTGATGGAGTAGAATTTGCATTTACAATTTATTGGTTTTACAATAAAAGGGTGGGACCTAGTTGCTAATCTTGTGGCTCGAGTAAATTTATATATAGGAGGCACCATTGAGCTAATTTCATCGGAGCAGAATAATATTTAAAATGGAGAGCCGAGTTTGAATTCCAGTCGAATTCGTTTCATTCACTTACACACAAAAACCCTTGGGAAAGGCATTAATCCATCTCTTCTCTTTCCAGCTATGGGTTAAATAGAATGAAAAATTAGTTTCTGTAGCAGAAAGTAATGGCAACCAAATGCGGGAAAATCTTTTGCCTACTCAGTCATATTTCGAAAGACATGATCACCTAAGCGCGTATCACGTATGGCAATTAAATGACTGATTTAAAGCCTGAAAGTTTTTTAGATAGTAAGAATTTTTTTTTTGATGGAGAGATAATAATATTTTACTTATATAAGTGTTAGGCCATGGGGAGAAGAGATGCACTTATATCTTTCCGAAGGGTATTTGCGCATAAATGATTATAACAACCCTGACTGAAATGGAAACTAGGCCCTCTGATTGTCAGTTCCGTGCCGTTATCCATTACACCACCTGCACACCCAAGTTTATTTAGGTAAATTTTTTGCTGGTGGAGAATTAGAGGAAATAAATTAATTGTATTTGGTAAAAAACAGGACTAAGCTAAATTTATCTCAAAAACAGGACTAAGCTAAATTTATCTCAAAAACGAATAGAAAAATGGAAGAAGACTGTGATGCTCCAATTACCCAAACAGACAAGGCAAAGCCCATTTCGAAAATCAGCATTCAAAGTCTTGATATGTCACCTATAGTGGGGTGGGGGTTGAGAAGAGAAGGGTCCTTACCTTCTCCTTAGTTTGTTTGTTCTAAAGTGACTGTAACAAATTAGAAATTTTCTCTGAGTCGCTATTGAGAAATACCCTTATTAAATGTGTGAATTTGTTCTCCCTTAGCAACCTGTATAGAAAGACCATTGAATTCAAAACCGGTTCGTGTGTTAATGGATTTATCTTTGGTTAGCAACCAATATAATAGAAGGACAATTCTGAATTCAAACCAGTTGGCATGAGAATACTATACTACATATAGGAGGTGATTAAAACATGTGTTATTGTCATGTAGTGGTCGTGGGTTCAATCAGAGAGTGAATTTATTCTTATGACTATGGAGATAATCAAGTCTTACCTTGAAATAGAATTTGTTTTCTCTGTACCGTCTATTAAAAAAGAAATTCAGAATTAAGATCAGGTCGACTTTGGTAAGCCTTGACCAATCTCAGCCTTTCTGACCCGAATAAAAGAACGCAACTTTAGAACACAAATTTATTTGGCTGTTTGCGGGTGAAGAAAGTAGCTGTGAGTTGTAAGTTGTGAAGCTGGATTCTTTTGATTTACGCCTCCGGCATCTTCTGATGTTGAACTTGCGAGACTGATTTATGACCCTTGGAATTACAACTTTTGAATAACTCTTTCCATTTCACTGAAACAGACTTTAAACACTTCCTTTCTTTCATTCATTTTCTCGCTGAAACCAAATAGCGTTTCTGATATGCCTTTTCTGTCTCCCCACGCAATCAAAACGGAATAGTCCATTACTTATCAAGTATTGTCAAGAGACGTTACACACTTCTGTCTTCCATTGTTTATTTTGAATTTTCTCACTGGAACCAAGTAGCATCTCGTATATGTCTTTTCCGTCTTCCAGTGCGATCAAAACAGAATAGCCCATTATTAATGAGGTATTGGCAGGGTGTAACGTACATACATGCGAAGCAGCTAAGGTGAGGAAAAACAGAATTATAATAAGATATTAACAGCATTCATGCTTTTTTATATTTGGAAATAGTACCTTAATAGTTTGACCCCCCAACAAACCTCTGAAAACTATTTTGGGGAAATGAAAATTGATGTGTATTTTATGATAAGGAGTCACTAAACTTTGACAACTAAGAGTGGGCATTTTAAAAATATAAACTCTTGATTTAGAATTTGACTATCTTAGATAAACATGTGGAAATGTGTATCTTTAAAATGACTTGACACCTGGAAGTAGCACCTTAAATATTCTTGGCATCTAAAAGTGGCTTTCTTTGAAAAAATCTCCTTCATATTTGGTAGCTTAACATTTTTGATATCTGGAGGTGAGTATCTTAAAACATTTCGCCGTGTGTTGCTTTAAAATTATTTCTCATCTGGAAATAGGCATCTTATCTGGAAGTGGTTAACTCTAAAAAAAAAATATCAAAGAGTGCATATTTAAAACTGGTTGGCGTTTTGAAGATGAGTATTTTGACATCTAAAAGTGTGCATCTTAAAACTCCTTGACATCTGGTAGTGGGTTTCTTAAAACTGACTTGACATAGGGAAGAGTGCACCATAAAACTCTCTGACATCTGGAGGGTCACATCTTAAAACTCCTTGACATCTTGTGGGGGGGGGGATTTAAAATCTGGGAGTGTGTATTTTTAAAGTGTACACTTGTCTTCCTGAGATGGGCACCTGAAGAACGTATACTTGTCATTTGGAGATGGGCATCTTAAAAACGTCCTGTGAATAAAAGTACAATTTGCAAAATGACTTTAAATCAAAATTCGGTGAATTTGAATTAGGATTGACAAAGCAAAAACAGATAACGGGTACAATGGTCAAGGGGTACTACAAAGTACCCAGTATTGACAAAGTGAAGCAATGATCAAGTGTTTTAGATATTTGTTTAATTTCTTTATTTCTCAATTTTCTTTTCACATTGGAGTTTCTTCTCTACTTTCCAACATTTACCTGTTCTTGTCTTTCTTTCTGCTTGGCATTGAATCCAAACACAAATCGATGATTATCCGACAAGCGAGAAATTTCCAAGAGTTCTTTTCTTATCACCCGGAAATGGAACGCACACGGCCCTACATATGCACTGCCATCACAAAGAGCACCTTCCAAATTCCCACAACCACTACTACTATCACCGGCCATCTTTTCCTTCATGACTGCTATTTTTGTTATCATTGATAACCTTTCAGTTATCCACTGCTAAAGAGAATTTCTACCACTTGGATTTTTGTAGATTTTATAAGTATACTTTTTTTGTTTAATCCATTCACCCTAAGCAAGGCGACAATACCACTAAGATGCAAGGGGCTACTGGGAGTGAAAGAGAATAAGAAGAACCCAATCCTAATCAAGGAACAAGGGATAAGCCTCTACTCCTGTTCAATAGACTAGGGTGGAGTATATGTGATTGTACAACCAAGGAAAAGAGAAGGTAGTACCAATTTCCTGCGAGTACCGATTTCTGCTTGCTATAACAGTATTTTAGAGCTGGAGATTGTTATATAGACAACTTTATACAGTTTAGCAAGCCTGAACAGGCCCCACCATATTGAACTTCCATTTCTTAATTTCAGACAATATTCTGTAAAGGTGGTCGTCGTAGTCGTAATAAAAATAAGAATTTCTAAAGGACAGATTCTTTTTTTAAATAACCCAATTTTCTTTATTATAGTTAGTGTAGACATGATTTTTTTTAAACAGTGTAAATTTATGTTTACCGAAAGTCTTAGTAAAGAAAATCTACTTTCAAGGGGGTGCAGGTTTCAAATCCTGCTGGAAGGCAGATTTTTTTTATTAAGGCATAAGTAGGGAGACATAAATTTATAGTGTTTGCAAAAACAGGGATGTGCACATAACTGCATGAATCCATTAAATATAGTAATTCATGTTTGGGATCAAACAAATATGGGCAGTGCAGAAAATAGCCACAGAAGAGACTTGTCGCTTATTTTATTCCATGTGAAGCATCGTCTTTAATGGAAGTGGAAATGTAATGGTTAAAATTAATAAAGACAAAAAAAAAAAAATTAAAATGCAAAGATAAGATTTGCTCCTTCATTTAGGGATCTTTTTTATTTATTTATATTAAATTTAAAATTATTTTTAATTTTTTATTTAAAAAATGAAAAATAAAAATGATCTCTTACAAAAAAAATTTTTTTGCTGTTTTTTTTTTTTTTTTTTTTTTTTTTATTAATTGAGAATGAGTCAGGAATAAGGCAGGGTAAGAAGAATACTAATTTAGTAGCAATAGTCAAAGTGGTAGGTATAATCAAAATAGAAGTAGTAAAGTTCTGGTTACAAAGTCACTTTCATAATAGTTGTAGTAGTAGTGGTCAGTTGTGGTGGTGGTGGTGGTAGTAGCAGTAAAAGTGGGCAACCAAGCTGAAATGTACTTAGATAGGTAAAGTAGGTATGTAATTGTTAATTTACATAAAGCTATTCAATTAGCATGTCAGATATAAGCTTTCTTTGAGAATGTCAGTGCCTGTTGAAAGAGAGAGGGAAAGAGATGAGAGGAGGGAAAAGAGAGAGAGAGAGGTTAGATATGGTAGAAATAGATGGTAGAGAGAGAAGGAAGAGAAAGAAAGGGGAAAAAGAGAGGGGCTTAGAGGTGCAGAGTGAGAGGGATGGGGGAAATGGAGTGAGAAATGAGATAGTTGTCAGGAGTAATAGTTTTGAGTAAGAAGTCCTAATGATGATCGACTGGGAGAGATGGGGGCGAAACAGAAACTAAAAGTGGGACTCAGAATGAGCAAATGGAAGATGTGTGCTTATTAGAAAATAAAAAAGAATAATAATAAAAAAAAAATTCATTTATTTGGAAGGAATCCGCCCAATGTACATGGAGCTAAAATGTCCATCGGTGTTGTTTTCGTTTGTGCGGACATAAGGATTAAAAGTTGGACCACACCACCCATTTTTGGAGTAAGGGTCAATAGGGATTATTTTAAGAATTAGTAAGGACACAGTTTTTAGTGTATTATTCTTTTCAAGATTTCAAATAAATTTTTCCTGTTTTCTTAGAGTGGTTTATATTTGCAAATTATATATATATATATATAGAGAGAGAGAGAGATTGTTTAATTACTTAGTTTTTGGGTTTTTTTTTGGTTTTTTTAATCATATCACCCCAAGCAAGGTGATAACGCCACTGATGCGCAGGGGGCTACGTAAGAGTAAAAAAATTAGAAAAGAGAAAGCCGCAAACCACATCCTAAACAGGAAACAAGGGATGAACCTCTTCACCTGGTCATAATAAAATTAGACCAGTGCACATTTGTATTAAAAAGTGTTCAATACAATTATATTGTAGAACTTTTGAATATTTTTCATTTGTAAACGAGTTATTACGCGACCTCGTTTTCTACCATGAGTGGCATCTTTGGGCAATTTTCAGTAACTGATTTTACAGTTTAATGTTTTTTTTTAAGAATGCTCATGTAACAGTGGTTTTT
>JBBBDQ010000847.1:520000-562500 GCA_037127315.1 Ascarosepion bandense
TATTGACTTTGTACAAGCACGACCAACAACAGATTCCAAATAATTTCATCAACCCAATTCTGCTAACAAGGCTTGGTCAACCTGTAGTATGAATTTTAGGCAATTTTCATATGAGCTGCACATTGGAGTCGCCTCACCAGATCAATAAATCAAGAAGTCAACTTCCTGAGAAATATGACATGGTGAAATTCGAAGCGGGCTCTCATGGTCGGAAAGTGAATATTCTAACCACTAAGCCATACAAGCATAGTAAATATATTTGTAGCTATACAGAGCACTGCGTCCATAAATTGTGCACATCATGATTCTGTTTAATCATTAATATCTGTATAAATTCCTAACCCTGACAATTCATTTCTTTCTAATTTTCAATGTCTAGCATACAAAAATTGAGCGCTTATATTGAAATTCATTCATTCATGATACTGTGAATGTGCATCATCATTCAGGGAGACCCACTCATCAAGTGGGGGCTAATATAAATTCTTCTGTGATGTCGTGGGTGGGGAGTATCAAGATTCGTTCTTTTTACTCTATACAAATAAAATGATCAGATTTCAATTATTAATATCATATTCATGTGTGTTCACAGGCTAAGAGGGAACCACAGTAATATGCATTTCGTAATGGATTTAGTACATGTTGTGTTGTTAGGTAATCAATAGAGAACGTATGTTTTAATCAATTTGTTTAATAACTCCTACTTATTATATCACAGGTTGCAGAAACAGTTTCAAAATAAGTTGCATTGCATTTCTGCAGTAAAATTATGAGCAATGCATTTCTATAGTTTTAGTGTATATGTATTCATTAAAGTGAATAAAAGTAGAAATCTATTTTTAATAAACCCTCTGTGATAATTTTCAATGCATTTTTATGGTAAAATAATTTACAATGCATTTCAATATACGTTTTTAGCATAGACTGTGTTACTGTATGAGTAATAGAGTAAAAAAGTTTTGAAATTTTTGTCTAATAAATTCTGTCTTTGCAATTTGCAATGCATTTTTACAATAAAACCATTTGTAACGAATTTTTATAGTAAAATCATTTGTAATCCACTTTTATATTAAAATTGTTTATAATTCACTTTTATAGTAAAACCATTTGCAATGCACTCTTATAATAAAACCAAATGTAATGCATTTTTATAGTAAAATCATTTCCAGTGCATTTCTATAGTAAAATTAAATGTAATGCATTTTTTAGAAAATCATTTCCAGTGCAGTTCTATAGTAAAATTAAATGTAATGCATTTTTTAGAAAATCATTTCCAGTGCATTTCTATAGTAAAATTAAATGTAATGCATTTTTTAGAAAATCATTTCCAGTGCATTTCTATAGTAAAATTAAATGTAATGCATTTTTTAGAAAATCATTTCCAGTGCATTTCTATAGTAAAATTAAATGTAATGCATTTTTTAGAAAATCATTTCCAGTGCAGTTCTATAGTAAAATTAAATGTAATGCATTTTTTAGAAAATCAATTCCTGTGCAATTCTATAATAAAATCAAATGTAATGCATTTTTATAGTAAAATCATTTCCAGTGCATTTCTACAGTGAAATCAAATGTAACACACTTTTAAAGAAAATCATTGGCAAAACATTTTTATAATAAAATCAACAGTAATGCATTTTTATAGTAAATACATCTGCAATGTAAATATATGCATAAATGTTACAGTGAATGAGTTTGACGCATTTAATATTATGTGATATTATTGATTGTGAATCTTCCATAATATGCTACGTTAAATAAACAACCTTTATGTATAAGTTTTAATGTATAGTGTTTGTTGCTGAAGTAATAAAAACAATGTATGGTGATAATATATATTGTACATTGTATATATAATGCCTAGAAATGTTTAAATTATTAATTTGCTGCATTGAAAACAGAGATTAATATATACATATAGGTT
Source organism: Ascarosepion bandense (assembly GCA_037127315.1). Classification (NCBI taxonomy): domain Eukaryota; kingdom Metazoa; phylum Mollusca; class Cephalopoda; order Sepiida; family Sepiidae; genus Ascarosepion; species Ascarosepion bandense. The sequence continues at coordinate 521,925 of JBBBDQ010000847.1, forward strand.
CCATTAGATGATTAGGAGTAATTACCAGGTGGCTACTATTGTCCATATGCACTGCATCCGAGGTGTGTAACAATGTATGTGTGCATTCATTATGGGGCGTATATATGCAGAAATTACCTAAAAAAACAACCCTCAAGAAGTTTCAAGAAAGACCTTGTCTCTTCGTAATTTCAATCAACACACTGAAACTGTACCCATGCCAATTAAGGGTGGATTGGAAGCTCTAAAGTTTTCTAAAGGCTGGGGAAAAAAGGGAGGAGAAAAAAAGAAAGAAGGAAAGAGAAAAAGACAAGGAGAGATATAATAAAATAGAGGAAAGAGAAAGATATAAGGGGAGGAGTAGACGGCTCAAGAAGTGAGAAAAAAAAACAGAAAAAGAAAAAAAATACTACTAAGGAAGAAAATATTTATAAATATAAAAATCTAAATTGAATAGGAAAGATTTCTAATGTCGAGATATATTTACTTTCATTTAAAAATGGAATAAAACTAAAGCTTTCTTGTAATCTAATATATATATATATATATATAGAATGTATATATAAGATCATGAATATAAATTTTAGATCTGATATATAAACATTGTATATATATATGTAGAATGAAAACACGTAAGATGAACACACAGACATATATATATATATATATATATATATATTGGATCACATATATGCATTATATATATATATATACATATATATATATATATATATATATGGATACAACGTACATATTTATATATAATAGCAGGCATATGTAATATATAGTAGATTTTATATATATATATATATACACACACACATATATGGCATGCAAATATAAGTACTAAAATGTATATATATATATATATATATACACACACATTTTACATTAAATTAAAAAAATATATATATATTTAATATATATACATGTACATCCTATAAATATATACATATAAAACACACACATTATATATATATATATATATATATATAACCTCACATTAATTCTTATTGCTATAAATGTTAGATTTACTGTATAGACTCATTTGAGTTACTATTCCATCATATTACCAGTATAGCAACCTGAATATGCTTACTACCTAAAAATACCATGGATAGCCATAAGAATATATATATATATATAATTAATGCATTTATATTTATTAATCTGACAGAATTTTATCACTTAAATGTTAGTGCCTACTCAAATATGGGTATTCACTATCCACTAAAAATAACGTTTAAGTGATACATACACACACACACGCACATATATAACAAGATAGAGAGCGACAAAGAGAGAATGATATATATATATATATATATATATATATATATATATTACTTATAATGTTAATTCTTCAGTGCAAAAAGAAAGCATTTCTTTTTAATTTAAAAATAATGATATATTTATTTTTATTTTGTTTTTCATTTTTTTATTAAAAACTTTAGCTCAAGTTGTAACTGCAAATTACTCTCCCTATTCTTTTTTCTCCAATTTGTTGATCCGTTGAAATTTTTAAAACCTTTTTTTTTAAAACTCTTTATCCATGCAATATGATGTCGTTTCACAAAGGAAAGTCAACATGGGGGATGGCAGGAGTGGACAAAGAACCAGGCAAGGCTTAAGCAAAGAGCCAAGTTAGAGAGACAGTAGAGAAAGCACTTGGAATGGAGACATTAGTAAGTAACCACTACTTTTACTTTATATGAAAAGTTGGGGGGTGAATGTTGGGGTGAGGTGGGGAAGGGCACTGATGAAAGATGAAGGAAGAGTTGGAGATTTTTTTAAAAATTTTTTCTTTTTCTAAAAGAATAACAAGAGAAAAAATAGAAGAGATAACAATCAGAAGAATGAAGAAGAAAGAAAGAAAGAAAGAAGAAACAGTAGATCCAGAGCAGAAAGTAAAAGACCTGTAAAGAAATGCTGAGTGAATTCCATGGCGGATATTGACAATGCAGGAAAAAGCTAAACCCAACGTGATAAGAGCGTAGAATAATCAAACGAGAGGCACGGTTACTTTAGATTTGGTGTGATTCATTTTTTCTTTCTTTTTTTCTATTATTTTCTTCCTTTTTTTTTTTTTTCCTTTTTTTTTTTTAAATTTTGGGCCTGGGAGTGGGGCAATATGGAACAACGACACAAACGCTGAGCTGAGTGGCGTATGTTTTTTTTTCTTTCCTTTTATTTTTCTTTTTCCTAAGTATTTAAAAAAAAATTTTTGTTGTTGTTTTTGCTGTTCTGTTTGCATGTGTTTATTTGTGTTTTGCTTTTTCTTTTCAATTTTTATTTTGTTGTGATGGATGGTACAGGCTGGTATTTGTAAATATGGTACAATTTCTTTTCTTTTACAATCATAATTTTTTGTCTTCTATAAGAGGGGAAAGGGTAAATTTTTGTGCTTTTTTTTGTTTCTTTTTTTTTTTTTTTTTTTATATCCACAATTGCTCTTTTAGTAGGTTTTCTTTAAATGGAAATCTATTTATTATCAAATCCCTCAAACACAAGATGGCATCGAAAAGTTCCTGGACTGTACATACTGCGATTTTACTGTTCAACAGAAATGCGTGCAGAGCTATAACACTCACCAATACCCAGTCTACTGAGTCAGTCTGCTAATAAACTTTGTGCTATGATACTTATTTTTACATGAGGTTTCGTATTGTCATACTGAAACAGCTCTGCAATCTTTACGATAGCTGACTTCAGATCTTGTGTGAAGTTCGGCAAATATTTCAAGACCCTCAAAATACTTTGTCAGGCTTTTGGTGAATATTCTTTGGGTTGAACATATGCTTTTGTGCATTTCAAGATCAGTTGAGTGTCAGTTTATGATGATGGGTTTTCAGGGTGAGCAAATCACTAGTAAAAGTGCCAGAAAGCATGGAAATAATTTGGGAACTCATCCATGAGGATCATCACTAAACAAGTCATTGGCTCTCTCTCTCTCTCTCTCTCTCTCTCTTGCTTTCTCTCGTACAAGACATGCAGTGGCAGATCTACTATGAAACTAATGAAACTTAAGCTTCAGGGCCCCTGATTCCAGTGGGGCCCCTGAAGCAACTTTTTTTAATGAGCAAATTTCTCAACAAAGTTGATATTTTTTTTTTTAAGTGTTTGTCAAGGCTATTTCAGTTATAGAATCGTAAGCCAATGTTTGAAGTAGCGAATGTTGGTCTTAGAATAAGCTCTAAATCCATTTCATACGGCCTCAAATTTCCCCTGTAATTGGTTTAATTTCAAAATTTTTTAGGGGATTGCAGTGCCCAAAATCCCAAAAGTATGAGCTTGGCAAAATCTTTTTATAGCCTACATTTGGGCAATTGGATTCTCGATTTTATTGTTGCTGGTTGTGAAGGGGTCCCCATATCTGTTCAGGCTTAACGGACCCAAAAGTGCAGGTCTGTCACTGGAGACATATTAGTATTTACCAGAGTATTATTGTATTCATTTACTTTTGTTTCTATGGTCTAGTCAAGGAACGTTCCCATACCACCATGTATAGGACTTGTTCAACTTTTTCCTTTTTTTTTTTTGCTTTTCTTGTAAATTTTTCCTTCAGACAATAATGACACTTAATTTTTTATCTTCCCTCATATCATGAAAATCAAAAAGGTAGCCAATAGAGGTTTCCATTAATAAGCTTATTAATTTTCCTAATTATTATTTATTAAAAAAAAATAATTTTCTCTTTTCGTTTTTCTTCATTTAAAAGAAAAAAATTTGCTTATTAACTGTGTATTAATAAAAATGGCAGTTTTAGCTTACATTATTTTAGCGTTGCTGTTTTTTCTTCTTCACAATTTGCAATATATTTTTTGATATCTTTTTTTAAAGTGTATATATATATATATATATATATATATATATTCTTCTTAATTCATTTGTAAAACCAATTTCAAAGTTAGTATCTTTTTGGTTTTTGCCACTAGACAATTAAAATTTCTTTCCTTCTTCTTCTTCACCTTTTCTTTCCCATAACAAAAGTTTATATTTCCTCTTCTTCTTCGTCCTCATTCACCATCACCATCATCATCATCATAATAATATCAACCATGCAATGTTTTTTATCTTTTTTAATATGATTATTTTTCCTCTTTTCATATCATGTGTGTCTGCAAGTATGTGCATGTTTATGAGTGTGATTGTTTGTGTGTATGTGTGTGCATATTTTTATTTCTTTTTTTTTTTTTTCATTCTTTTTGGCATATAAAAAGCAACTGTTAAAATGTTAAGGTATTTAACATTTTTTTTCTCTCTCATTTTTTTTTTTTTTTTTTTTTAAAGAGTTGAATTGTTATGAGTTACATTATTGTACAGCATTTTTTTTTCTGTTTCTTCTTTTCCTTAGGGGCGTCTTGCAAATCGCCAGTTTGTCCTCCCGATGGAGGACGTGTTGCTTGTTCCTCGGCCTTTTCCTCCTCAACCTTTCCATTCTCCTTCGGAAGGTCCTTTCCCGGGCCTTTTGTGTCTGGAGACTTTCCTACGTCTTTATCCGATGGCCCATCTGTTTTGTCCTGGACCAGAGATGACTTTTCATTCTCAGACTTCAGCTTTTCTTGCTCATCAAGAATGAATTTGTCCCGCACGATTGTAGCTCTCTTCAAAATGTCATCAGTATCTATGGCAAGCTCACCACCAGGAACAAAAGGATTATCCCGGCTTTCAAGACTGCAATAAACAAAATGGAAAAAAACATAGATTAAAATGGATTGTATTTAAATGAAAAGTATTATTTTATTGTAAAGTTATGAGAATAAAAAGAAAAAACAGAAATGATAAAACAATATCTCCAGTGAGCAAATCTGTAAAAAACATGATAGCATTAAAAAGTCAAAGACAAATGCTTCAAACATGAGTGACCAGTTGCAAGAGAAAACTTTTCTCTGGGACAATCCTTGGTCTTACACTCTTGGTGGACCTCAAGTGGAATGACTATATGGAATCCATTGCTAAATCCGCTGCTATGAAAGTCGGTTCTATGTGCAGGGCCCAGAAGTTTTTCCCGTCTGAATCTATCCTGCACATATATAAATCTACCATCCGCCCGTGTATTGAATACTGCTGCCACATCTGGTCGGGTGCCCCTGCTACTCTCCTCGGGCTTCTCGACAAAATACAACGGAGAATCTGTAACATGATCGATACTGACTTGGCAGACTGGCTGCAACCACTCTCTCACCGGAGTGACGTGGCTTCCCTGTGCCTCTTCTATAAATACTTTCACGGCTTCTGCTCCGATGAACTTAAATCATTGTTGCCACCTAGGTACGACTTTACACGAGATACTAGATTAGCAACTAGGTCCCTCCCTTTTACAGTGAAACAGATAAGATGTAACCGTAATTTCTACACCAACAGCTTCTTTTCTCGCGCTTCAATCTCCAAGAGTTTAAATGTAAGGTCAGTAGACACCTCCTATCACGCTAACTTGCATCTATTCTCCCAACACTCTCACCATCTACCCAACCCTCATTCTCAGTATCCTTACCTGTCTATCACCCTCCTTCTGACATTTCCTATATCTAACCATCCTTTCTCATCACTTTCCCCCCTATGTAACCCCCTGCACAATAGTGACAGTGGAATGCCTTGCTCGGGGTGAAATGATTAAAAAAAAAAAAATCATCTTAATCATTTCAAGGCAATAATGCCACTAAGATATGAGGGATTACTGAGAATGAAAGAAAATAAGAAAACATTAGTAGGGAAAAGGGCAATAAAAGAACAGAAGATAGTAATTCATGTTGCGTTTAAATTTTTGAAGATCTTAGTTGATAGGAAAGCAATAAATTAGAAGAATAGTGATTCATTTGTTTTCTATGATTTTGCAGGTTATTTAAAGCCAGAAATTTTTTTTTTTAATTGCAAGAATTTTTTTTTTAAAAGATAATTGAAGGATGCTGCATATATTATGGACTGAGCATGTGAGCAATGACGAGGCTTTGGAAAGGATGGAAACGAAATAGAAATAGGAACAGACAGCTAAAGTTATTGGGACATGCAATGATGATGAAGGGCTTGGAGAACCTGATACTGAAAGGCCAGATAGAGGGGAAAAAGAGACAGACGAAGGCAGCAGATAACATATTTGAAGGGCCTGAGCTGGTGGATGACAGAATGGGAGTTGTGTGGTGTAACAGGAAAAAGCATGTTAAGAGCCACCAGTGATATTCTCTTCTCATATCAGCTATGAGTTATATAACAGTGTAGATTGAGTTTTCTAGCCCTAAGTAGCAACCAGTCTAGGAGAAAGAAAAAACATGAAAAAGTAACTGGATAACCATTCTACTATCTTTCCCAAGGTAATCAACCATATAATAATTATCAATATGTATTTATTTATATATTTACTGTCCTATCTGTAGTGGCAAGGGAGGTAAATTAAATTAAGCCATGATCGCCTACATCCTGAAAGGACAGGGCATATAGAAGAAGTAGAAGAATGGTTTAGTGGTACAGTTTTTACTAATTAACCCATAGTTGGAGGAGAAGAGGTGGATTCATGGGAAAAGCAATAAACCAGAAGAGAGTTCAATAGGTGATTGATTGACTTTTTTGTTTTCTACAGCTTTCCCAGTTATTTAAAAGCCAGAAAATATTTTTTAGATTGCAAGAATTATTTTTTTGAGATAAGAATTTCTTTCTTCTTTTTTATTTTTATTTTTTTTTAATATAATAATGGTTTAGTAATTAATTTATAGCTGGGTAGAAAAAAGGTGGATTAATACGTTTCCCAAGGGTATTTGAATGTAAGTACATATATATATATATATATATAACAATATATATATATAACAAACATATATATATATAACAATATATATATATAACAAACATATATATATATAACAATATAGATATATAACAAACCCAACAAGAAGTATAACACAGCTGATTAACAATTCCAAACCATTATCCATTATACCACCTGCACATCAAAGCTTACAGCACCTGGTATTCCCAAGCGGTCACCCATTTAGGTAGTGACCAAGCATGACACTGCTTAAATTTGGTGGTGGAATGGGAACTGGTGTTTCAACTGGATATGGCTGTAAGCATCCACAGGTGAGAAATGTAAGAGAAGACCCTATTAGAATAGAACTTAGGGTAACATCCAGCTATTTTATGCAAATTTTAACACCTCCAATCTGTTACAATCAGGTGCCTGACGTAACACTAAACTAACAACTCTTTGGGTCAAGTCACTGGAACTGACCAATACTTTTATCGACTGGGCCACGTGTCCTTGAGGACATCAGCATAGTTTTTGGACCTATAAGCCTAATGTATCAGTATCATTTTTTAGCAGAGCTCATATTGCAATCTTTAAAGCTAATGATATTCACTAGCACTCCATATTACTGGAGATTTCTAATCTCCTGATGTAATGAATATGCATACACCTTGGTTCACCCTCACTGGAATGAGATTGGCTGGTGTCAGCCATAAATATAGACTAAGGCGAGGACAGAGAGGTCTATTGACTATGCCTACGTCTCAGCATACTGCATATAACTATGACGAATACCAGTCCATTATGGCTACTGGCTAGATTGTCCTACCTGGTTACATTTGTCAAAACTGCTTATCTACTTCGAATAATATATATATATATATCCCTTTCTGGGACATATCATCTCCTAAGCTGGCCAAGCAAAGAAATGAATACAATTTGGGAACCAGTAATATGCAGTCGTAAAGAAAATTATTAGCTTCAAAGATTGCAATATGAGCTCTGCTAAAAAATGGTTACTGAGAGTTTACTAAGGTTTATAAGTTCCAAAAATTTATACACTGATGTCCTCAGTGGATATAGGCATTAGTTAGTTCCAGTGACTTGACTCAAAGAGTTGTGAGTTCAATACCTGGCTACAGCAGTGGTGAACAACTTAGAGAGTTGAGTTAAAACGAAGATAACTACATGAATCTGGAAGTGACATTGCACACAGAATGAGAATGATATACCTCAGTGATTGAAATAAAGAGTTTGGTTTGAAATTCTTAGCACCTGAAGAAGGCTTGAGTGTACAATGGCCGAAATGTCATAAACATGGCAATAAAGATGAACCATGTAAATATTGTAAATACTAGCTCATCTCAGAAGTATAGACAAATACTAATGAAACAGAATAAAACTTATGGTCATACCTTAGCTATTTCAACAGTAAAATGATGAGACCAATTTGCCAATCTATTAGGACACTTAAATTCATAAGGTCATGGTGCCAAAGAGGAAAGCTCATGAGAACAATTGACCCCATATATGAATTTCCTTGAGCCACAAGATTAGTAACTAGGTCCCACCCTTTTACTGGGAAACCAATAAATTGTAAACACAAATTCTACTCCAACAGCTTCTTCTCTTGCCTGTGGAATTCCCTTCTATTTACTTGCTTTTCCAACAAATATAATCTCCAAGAATTTAAATGTAAAGTCAATAGTCATCTCCTATCTTACTAACCTGCATCCTCTCTTTCATGCTCCTTTCTCCATCCACTCCACTCTCGTCAATATTCTCATCTCTCTCTTACCCACTTCCTAACACCCACGATAATCTGTCATTCTTTCTCATAACTTTCCTTCTATATAACCCCCTGCAAGACAGTGATAGTAAAATGCCTTGCTTAGGGCGATATGATTAAAAAAAAAAAAAATTAAAATATTTTTTAAAAAGTCATAGGGAATTCAAAATTATAAAGAATTTCAAGCTAACAGATCTGATATACTAGTAATGGTCATTGACATTAGAAATTAAACTTAGTACTTTCTCTTTAAGTATCACAGATTTGCATGTCAATTTCTTGACCACAACCAGTTGGGAATTCCTCTAGGCTGATGCACTGAGCTTCTCTGTTCATGAGCAGGAGTAGTGAGGGAAGCATCATGGATGGGTGTTGAGAGATTTAAAAAAAATTTTTTTATTAATTTTTTAAAATGAAATTAGTGAGCAAAGTTCAAATTCCAGCCTAATCTGTTGCATCCACTTTTGCACAATTCCCATTTGAGAAAGATACAAGTCCATCTCTTCTCACATCAGCTATGAGTTATATAACAGCGTAGATTGAGTTTTCTAGCCTTGAGTAGCAACCAGTCTAGGAGAAAGAAAAACATGGAAAAACTAATACAGGGGCCCGACAATATTTTTCGGACACTTTAGTATTCGACTTTCCGAGTACCATAGAGTGGCGAAATTCCTTCAATAGAATAGCATAAACATATAAAGACAATACCTGTAATACAAATGGAAGAAAATCGATTAGGTAAGGAAATATATTTATTTTTCATCATTTTTTACAAAACACATGCAACATTATTTTTTGGACATCGTTGAAAAACTGTTAATAGTCTGTAATATCACCTTTCTTCTCAATAACTTTTATCAATCTCTCTTCATAATGATCAAACATATGCACAATAACATCTCTACGTGTTTCTATTAGTTGTTTTTTGGCATCTAGTATCCGTTCCCATAGTTGAGCCTCTTATCCTTGGTAGGGCTTTCTCGTCCAGCAACTGTTTGTAGCTTTCGCTGTTCTGTCGTCCTTTCAGCCACTCCAACCATATATTTCCATTAGCAAAGATCATACCCCAAACCATAACTACTCCTCCTACCATCTGTCGTTTGTTCAGTACAGCAGGCTCACCCCTTCTCGACCAAGTACACCATCCATCAGGCCCATCAAACTTGAAACGCTTCTCATCAGTAAATATAACCTTCTTAAAGTCAACATGCTTTGTTAACCACCTTTTAGCACACTCCAGTCTTGCTCCTTTGTGTTTCTTTGTTAGTGTAATTTTTTTCTTAGCCTTTGCATACTTCAAACCAATCCTATGCAGCATTCTTTGTACTGTTCGGACGTTTACATCCAATTCACATTTCTCCTTCACTTTTCTTGCTGTAACTTTTTCTCCAGATGTCAAAAGCCGTGTCACAGTCCTCTTCATTCTCCTTTCAGTCCTCTTGCCAATTGATCTTTTCCGTCCTCTCTTCTTTTTCCGCTCGGAGTTTGTCTTCAGCATGTATTCGACTGTTGATTTCGACAGCTTCAAATCCATGGCGATCCTTCTTATGCTGAGGCCATCATCTTGCTTCTTCCGTGCCAAACAAATGACTTCTTTTGAATGCATTTTACCTCATTAAACTTAATTGTTTTGCCAGTAAAATAGAACAGATAATTGATTCTAATGATGACAGTTAAGTGTACAAGCAGAAAATTTGCATACAGCAACATATACATGAACTTAGCTCTTAATAAAATAGGATTTTTTGTCATGTCCAAAAAATAGTGTCACACAAGTTTTCGCAAAAATCACAAAAAACTAAAATTATCAAAGCCAAACTAAAAAAAATGATTACACTAGTAGTGGATTTTCACTCCTCAACTACGTACTTACAATCTCAAAAGTTTTTGGCATTAGTAACCACCTTGAAATACTTTTTCAAAGTGTCCGAAAAATATTGTCGGGCCCCTGTAGGATAACCATTCTATTATCTTTCCCCAAAAAAGTTGTGGTGATCAACCATATAATAATTGTCAATGTGTATTTATATATTTCCTGTCCTATCTGCAGTGGTAAGGGAGGTAAATCAAATTAAGTTAGTAAATTTATGAGGTGTTACTTCCATTAGATGATTTATTAATTATCAAAATGATTAAGGGAAGTATTTTATTTATATAGATCAGTGGCTCTTAATGTTTTTAATCCATGGACCATTTTACACTTTTTTTGTAGACTCCCCTCTCTTCATAGTCATTCAATAAAAAAAAAATGGTTTTTACTCATAGATCAGTTTAAGAATTATATTATAGAAATAGTAAATGTATATGTTTTATTGAAGTAAAACTTATTTAATGAAAAGATAAAACTTGTATTTAACAACTAAATTCTATGGAACATTTATGTTCACTAATAAAATAACACATAGTATAAATCCTTTTAAAATACGTATGAAATTAATAAATTTAAAAAATAGGCAGATTTGCTCAACATCAACCTTTTTTGTTTTATGTTGCTGTGTAAGTTTATTTGTTCAAATTTCATTGATGTCAATGATAGTTGAAGATCACTTCTTTTCACAATGTTGAGTCGATTACTATATTAATTAATTTATATTAATATTTTACTTTACTTTAATTACATTTAAAATAATAGTATTATTGTTTAGTAATATATTAAGTTAATTCATGTAATAAATTATAATCGTTATATAATTTTCCTTCATATATGTAATCCTTCCTTCATATCAGTCAGTTAAGTACCATACGTGATACACGCTTGGGCGTTCATGTCTCGAAAGAGACATGACTGACTGGGCAGAAGATTATCCTGCAATAAGTTGCTATTGCTTTCTATGGTAGACTGGTTGCCAACCAAGGCTATAGAACCCAATCTGTCCTGTTATTTAACCCAAAACTGGAAGGAATAGACAGATTAATACCTTTCCCAAGGGTATTTGCGCGTAACTGGAATTCGAACTCGGCTCCCCAATTTCTTGTTCCGAGCCAATATCCAATGCACCACAACTTATTCATCCGATAGAGTAAAAGAGGTGCAAACTTACATCATTTGATCTTGCTTTCTCCTAGTTTTAGTGTTGTTTTTCTATTTTTAGTATTTTATTATGATGTAAATTACCATAGAAATTACAATTCTCATTAGTAACTAATGTTCCAAAGAGAAATTGGTTTATTGGACCACTAAAATATTACCATGAACTTCCAATTTGCTATAATTTTGTGTGGACTCCCAGTAATGTTACATGGACCACATGGTCCATATGAACCCCAGCTGAGAACCACAGGTATAGATCATCATCTAAAATGACGTGAGATCTCATGATCTTGAAAAGGACCTCCAATCCATGGTGGACTGTGGTAAGAAATGGCTTGTGAATTTTAATGCTTCAAAAACAAAGCTGGTATCTATTAACCATCACAGACAATTGCTCCTACACTCCCATTAGCATGGATCAGGCTAGTCTCCCTGAAAGCAAAACACTGCACCTCCTCGGGTTAACTTTCTCAATAGATCTCAAGTGGAATGACTATGTCGAATTCATAGCTAAATCCGCTGCTAAGAAGGTCAGTTCTCTGTGTAGGGCCAAGAAGTTTTCCCTTGAAACCATCCTGTACATATATAAATCTACCATTTGCCCATGCATTGAATACTGCTGCCATATCTGGTCGGGTGCACCTGCTATCCACCTAGGTGTCCTTGACAAAATCCAACGGAGAATCTGTAATGTGATCGATCCCGATTTTGCAACTCAGATAAAGTGAGTTTCTCACTGGTGCAATGTGGCTTTCTTGTGTCTCTTCTACAAATACTTTCATGGCTTCTGCTCCAATAAACTTAGCTCACTGGTGCCTCCTATATATGATTTACCTGAGCCACAAGATTAGCAAGTAGGTCTCACCCTTTAACTGTGAAACCAATAAATTGTAAACGCAAATTCTACTCCAGCAGGTTTTTTTCTTGCACTTCCCACCTGCGGAATTCCCTTTTGTTTACTTGCTTTCCTGACAGCTACAATCTCTAAGAATTTAAATGTAAAGTCAATAGTCATCTCCTATCTCCCTAACCTGCATCCTTTCTCTCATGCTCCTTTCTCCGTCCATTCCATTCTCATCAGTATTTTCATCTTTCTCTTACCCACTTCCTGACACCCCTTATAACCTGTCACTCTTTCTCATAACCTTTCCTCCTATGTAACCCCCTGCAAAACAGTGGCAGTAAAATGCCTTCCTTGGGGCGATATGATTATAAAAAATCTGACAGAATGATAAGATAAAGAATAAATAGGGGATCTTTATAAATCTAACTGCCGAAACTTTACTAAAAGTGAAATGTGTTACATTCATAAATGTTTCCTATTTGTTCTTTATTTTCAGTGCTTCTCCTAAGTGTTTATATATATATACCAGGCATTGCTTGGTGTTTTTTAGTGGTTATATTGAAATGGTAAGGTCAAGGGCTTATTCAAAAAGCTCCAGTATGAGGTTACTGTGACGTGCAAGTTAAAAAAATGCAAAAAAATGCATTGGTTTCCGCTGTATTTGTAAAATTGACCAATTATGGCAATTAATGAGAATGATGTATGCACAATTGGAAGAACGCGGGTGGGAGTTATGGGAGCCTGTAATGTGATGCAAAAGAAGTGGATGCATCGTCTCTGTAATGTTGAATGGACTGGCACCTTGTAGAAAACATAAAATTGTTATGGCATATGATAAGGTAGAAGTTACAAAAAAGACCCAATTTTTGTTGGAAGACAAGTAAGCATTTCGAAGAAATAAATGATCACAAAAAGCAACATTTACTATTAACTTTTGTTGCACTCCATGTGTCAATTGAAATTTTTTATTTGCATATCAAGGCATCAGACTTTGATCTACCAGTAACTCAATTTTGGTTGAGTTTCAGTGCAGTGTCTTGGAGAAATGCATAAAAGTGTGCAAAAGACCACCCAAAATTATGTTTGTCATTGATTTTTGACAAACCCTGTATATTGATTCAAAAAATTGCTGTGTACATCAAGGTTTGTACATTGATCTACAAGTTACCCGATTTAAGTTGAATTTGCATAAGGCATCCCATCCCAGAGGATAAGAGTTTGTAAATTCTAAGCATTTCCGTGATTTCTGCCGTACACCTTATATTGATTCGAAAATTTTTTATTACATCAAAGGTTCATGTCAAGATCAACAAGTGACCCAATTTTGGTTGAAATTGGACCAAGGGTTTCGGAGAAGTAGAGTTTGTTAGAACGGAGACACACAAATACACAGACAGACAAACAGATATATATATATATATATATAAGATATCCAATGTTTATGGTCATATTTTTTCCCTCTCCTCCTACACATATAGAATTCAATTAATAAGAACATTACTTCAGTCTGATGAAGTTCTTTCCAAGGACGAAACATGTTACACACAGTTTTTCTACTTTGTCATCCAATTATCTAACATTGTTCTGATAAATAGAAATTTATATATCATATTCTCTCCAGAGTCGATCTTACATATCTCTAACTCTACCATTCATCCATGCTTTGAATATTGCTGCCACATATGGTCTGAATCTCCTGCTATATTTTAGAGATCCTTGATAAAATTCACATACACACAAGTACACTTGGGAAAAAGTATTAATCTCTCTCTTCTCTCCAGTTATGGGTTAAATAACAGGACAGATTGGCTGGCAACCAGTCTATCGCAGAAAGTAATGGCAACCTACTGCAGGATAATTTTCTACCCAGTCAGTCATGTCTCTAAAGAGACATGATCATCCAAGCGTGTATCACATATTGACTGACTGACAAAATCCAAAGAAGAATCTGCAATATTATTGATCCTGATCTGGTATCTCAGCTTCAGTCATATTACCACCACTGTAAAGTTGTCTCTTTGTGCCTTTTCTATAAATAGTTCCATGGCAACTGTTTGGATGAGCTCTTCGCCAGGGTATCTAGACTTTAAGTATTTAAGTGCAGACCTAGGGCGCATTGTGGTGCAGTGGATATCAGCTCAGAATGAGAAATTGGAACAAGAAATTGGAATTGAATTTGTTGCATTCACTTATGTGCAGATACCATTGGGAAAGGTATTAATCCATTTTTCTCTCTCTCGGCATCTCGATATGATGTGATGGTATATGGGCAGTTATTACAATGCGTTTATTATAATAAATAAAGATAAAGAAGTTGTTAGATAGTACTTATTTATTATTCATTAATGTTTCGAGATTAAAATCTCGTTGTCAGAATGTTCGGAGAGCCTGAATTTATGTCCGCTGTGCATGTGTGTGTGCATATGTGCGTTTATGGTTTCTATAAGTGAACGTAGATACGTGTTACATGTTTTAAATTAATGGATAAATATTAAAATGTAGAAGATAAATTTTTTTTTTTTTTTTTCTCTCTTTTAACTGTGTGTGTTTCAATGTTTCTATTTAAATAGAACACATCCCTAGGTCTACAGTTAGAGGTGTACAGGTCTATGACTATTGGCTACGCCTACAACATAGGATACTACATACGACGAGTACTGTCCATTATACCTACATACTAGATTGTCCTATCAGGTTACATTTGCCTAAACTGCTTAAACACGTGACATGTATCAGGCATTCACTTACAGATACCACAGAAACCACAAACACACACACAGCGGACAAACATAAATTCAGGCTCTCCGAACATTCTGAAGATGAGATTTTAATCTCAAAATATTAATGAATAATAAATAAGTAATACCCAATAAGTTCTTTACCTTCGTTTATTATAAGAAACGCATTGTGATAGCCTTCTCATAACTACCCATATACATTATATACACAATGCTTCAAGCAAATAAAACTCTATACTATGGTGTGATAGTTCGGAAGCTTGTCTCACTAGAATTTATTACAATTGGGTCGTGAGTTCGATCTTTACTGGGTACCCGATGTTTTCGACTTTCTGCCACATCTAAGTGGTGCTTAGAAAATCAACCATCTCTCTCTCTCCAGCTATGGAATGAATAGAATATGAGTTCTAAAGACTTGGTTAGCAACCAGTTCACCACAGAAGAAATGACAAACTACTGTGGAAAACTCTTTTGCCTAGTCAGTCATGAATTAAAAAAAGACATGATCGCCTAAGTGTGGCACTTAACTGACTGACATGAGTAGCAATAAGATCTCACCAATTTACTGTAAGTTCTATGCGAACAGTTTCTTGTCTCTCGTGTGGAACTCCCTTCCGGTTCCATGCTTTCCAGCCAACT
The DNA here is from genome assembly GCA_037127315.1 of Ascarosepion bandense. Classification (NCBI taxonomy): domain Eukaryota; kingdom Metazoa; phylum Mollusca; class Cephalopoda; order Sepiida; family Sepiidae; genus Ascarosepion; species Ascarosepion bandense. Next base: position 537,684 of record JBBBDQ010000847.1, read on the forward strand.
TCAATCTGTAGAATTTTAAATGCAATGTTTATCGCTATCTATTGTCCTACTGATTATTCTTCTTCTTCTCAACTCCTTCCTTAGTAATATTTTCTTTTCTAATTATTCCACACCTAGTAACCCATGATTATTAGTAGCTTTAGTGTCCTAATTGGGGTGAACTTGGTTAAAGAAAAAAATGATATATAAATTTTATATATCAGACTAATGGTAATTAATTGAATGACGAAACGAAAAAAAAATTGTTTTGTCTCTCAATTAGAAAAACTTTTGAAGGATGAAACATGTTACATCAGATTTTTTTTCCCATTCTGTCATTCAATTACAGACCAGATATCATAACAAAGAACAAGAAAGGGAGAACTTCTTGGATCATCAACATGTCTGATTCTACCAAAAGAAATGCCCGCCTTACAAATATGCCAAAAGCACTCTAAATATGAAAACTGAGAAAGCGAAGTTGAAAGAATGTGGAGCATGAAGACAACAACAATAATAACAATGGTGATAGCTGTTCTTGATTTCATTTGAACAACAAGAAAGAGTTTGGTAAAAGAACACCAATAAATATCAAGATACAAGAAGTACAGCCAGATTGTTTCAGTGAGCACTTTGGGACCCTGTCACCATCAGCTAGCAGACATTGGATACCCTACCACCAGTGATTTCAGACAGTGAACATTGGCACAAAATGTTGGTTTTTACATTCAAAATTAATAGACACTTTCTGGATGTTGTTTTGGAAAGTTTATGAATGCAAAAATTGTATCCTTCCTGAGTGACAAAATTCTTAGCACATTGTGTGTATATATATATATATATATATATATATATAGAGAGAGAGAGAGAGAGAGGAATCTACTTTCTTTGTAGTAGGTAGTCATCCTGATATTTTGGTGGTTAATGAAGAGGACAAGCATGTTCTGCTGATGAAAGAGTAAAGAGAACTGACTACAAGAAGCCCTAATTTTATGTTATAGTGGAACATCCTGCCATCCCCGAGAATGGAATGCTCTAGAATATAAAGAACGGTGACAAGCGATACGAGAGAACAAACGTGCTAGGCGAAGGCATTCTCTATTTGATATTTTATTCCACTCCTACTTGTTGATTGCTTATCTGTATCTTATTGTTAATTGTACCTTAGTACAATAAATCCGTTATATCGTACTCCCGTGTTGAGTCCAGTACCATTCTTCCACTAATCTTTACTGATATTCTTTTCCGGGGATATATCATTTTATTAAAATGTCAGAGAGAGAGAGAGAGAGAGAGTGGGGTATTCCTTTTGCTTTGTATTAGGCTGTTATCCAAATAAGTTTGGTGGTTAATGAAGAGGACCGACCCAACTTTCTGAAGAAAAAGCAAAGAGAACTGATACCCAAGCCCTAATTTTCCTGAGTTTATATTGAGGTTGGTAAGAGGGTGGGTGAGTATGTTGAATGCTTGTGAGACTGTTCTTCCACTTTTGCAATTGGTCTTTGATCTTTTGTTTTGCTTATTCAACTATCTGGTTTCAGTTACCTGGTTGATCTGTCCTCAAGAATGCTGGTGTTAATGTGAACGAGATGATAAATTGGTGATACTGTTCAAGTGATTTAAGAAACTTTTTGGATTATTAATTAAACTTTGCTTACGACCACAAGTCAATGCGTTCACTCTCCTATATCTTAGTTGATGGCTGCAAGTGGAATGTAGTGAGGAAGGGAAGGGATGCCATTGTTTCTGAAAGGAAGTTCCCTTCCATAAAAACATCAAGTAACTGTTTTTCGTCACTTCCATGGTGATTCTGGTAATTTTTCTTTTTGCTTTTCTGTTTTAAACTTATCACACACAAACACAAATATGATCTTACTCTCAATGAATATTAAATATATATACTTCAGTGAATATTAAAACTAAGTAATTAAAATAACTCAATTGAAGAAAAGCAAAAAGAATTATTTGAAAAATGTTTAATACTTATTTATTAAGATACTCATGCTGTACCATTAGTACTTCCACACACATGCATACAGGGGACGATGGATAAATTGTACTGATTTTCTATGTCCTCAATGTCTATGTCTATAAATGCTCTGCAGGGTGCGAGGGATAAATTGTCGTCTAAACTACACAAATAATTGAAAATAACATTGACATCTCATTTTAACAGATATATTTACCAAAATTACACACAAATATCTTGAAATATTAAAGAGTAAATCAATTCAGTAAAATTACAATTGGCTTCAACCACAGCCTCTATATCTCTTCACAATCTCCTGCAACTCTTCTTGACGGTTTTTTTGTTTAAGCTGGTGAATGCTGCCATAATCTTTGCCTTTAGTTCATCTTGAGTCTTACAAGGAGTTTTTTTTTTTTTTTTGCCTCTTGCTTAACTGTGCACCCTACACATAATACTCAGGGTGGTTGCTGTCTGGGGAGTTAGGTGACCAGATGTAAGCAGTTTACCTGGTCAAAGAAATTGTCTGAAAGTCATGACTGAGTTCTTCTGCTGGTGAGGCATGGTGCAGAGTCCTGTTGCCAGACATAGGGTCTTTCAACAGCCACTATATTGACCAAGGGCAGAATTACCTCTTCAAGGCACTTATGTAGGCCTCCTGAGGGAAGATGAATGGAGGTATAACATCGCCATCACTACTGATCACTACAAACCCCCATGGTGTTGTCTCAATAAATCATCCAACTCTTTCCAAATCCTCTCCACTGTTCTCAGATTGACACCCAAACACTCTGAAATATTCATATTAGAGCTTCCAGCATGAATGCTAAGAAATACAGCATAATGTTTCAAAATTTCTGGCAGAGTGAATTGCGTCACGGCGTTCTTTTTCTCACATATGGTTCCCAACTGACACTGCTATATTCTGCAGTCAACAAAATATAAAAGAAACAGCATGCATGAAATTGAAAATATAAAATGGCAACAATTTACCCATCGCGCACTATATATATATATATATACACACACACACATACACACTACTGGCCATAATTATTAGGCCATCCCAGTTTTTTTAAATAAATGATGTATTTCATACTATTTTTAGTATTTATTGCCAATGAAAATAAAATGGTTCTTTTGTTATTATTACTTGCAAAATTTTACAAGGCAAGGAAGCAAATATGAACTTGTCCAAATCACCCTAAATTTTCTTCATTCTTTCATTGATGAAACTGCAATATGGGTAATTATTAAATATATATGAATTCATATGATGCACATGTTACTGTGCAATATTAACAAAAGAACCATTCTATTTTAAGTCGTCTACCACCCCCCTTCTGACCTTTCCCATACCCATTCGCTCTATGTAACCCCCTGCGCTATAGTGGCAGTGGAATGCCTTGCTTGGGGTGACATGATTAAAAAAAAAAAAATTATTCACTTGGCAATAAATACTAAAAAATAGTATGAAATACATCATTTTTTTAAAAAACTGGGGCGGCCTAATAATTATGGCCGGTAGTGTATATCAAATTTATTGATCGCACACTGTAACAATATTTTGTGGCACACTTAAGGGGAGAATCAGTGAGGCAATGATGAAAGACTTAGATGTCCTAGCAGGATTCATTATTGACAGCCAAAATACAAACAACATTGTATCTTCAGATGACACAGTGTTGATAGCAGATACTGAAAAAAAACTACAAAACTCCTGCAGAAGGCAGTGAAGGAAAGAAAGAAGAAAGGACTAAACATAAACAGCGAGATGAAAGAGTGCATGCTTGTGAGCAAAAAGATGATCTCCTCAAAGATAAAGAAGAGACTTGAAGCAACCGAAATGTAAATTCTACAGAAAGATGCTGAGGATACCATGGATCAAACATGTGAGCAATGACAAGATTTTAAAGAAAATGGAATCAAAAATGAAACTTATACTTAAACACATAGAAGATAAATTTGAAATTTCTGTAGCACATAATGAGGAAAGAAGGGTTCGAAAATTTGTTACTTACAAGACAGATTGAGGGCAAAAGGGACAAAGAAAAACAGTGCATGACATACTTGATGGGCTTGAGCAAATGAATACTACAATGGGGTTCAGGAGAAATAACGAAGACATTTATAAAAAGTTACAAAGTACAGGAAATTGTGGAGAACCATGTCCTGAAGAGACATTAAAACTACAAGACCAGTGGTAATAGGTGCTATCCATCTGATCAGGAGTGGGATGAAAAAATAGAAAATCCATGGTAACATCAAGATACAAAGAGTTCAGTTCCTTGGCACTGCTCATATATTAAAGTGGACTTCATTCTTTAAAGGAATAAATCCATGCCATTCAAAATAATCTTTTCAAAAACAGAAACTATGACCATTCAGAAAATTCAGAATGTGGAATTAATAAATACTAAACAAATTATGTATAGGAAAACAGGCAATTGAACATAGAATAGGCTGCACTAGAGGAAGTTTGAATTGTAAAATGATGAGACCTTGCCTTGGTGTATGGATCAGTTATAACAAATTTAGGAAAGGAGATAAGGCAATTGAACATAGAATAGGCTGCACTAGAGGAGGTTTGAATTGTAAAATGATGAGACCTTGCCTTGGTGTATGGATCAGTTATAACAAATTTAGGAAAGGAGATAAGGAAATTGAATATAGAATAGGTTGCTATATATATATATATATATAAAAAGAATTCTACCAAATAAGCAGTTAGTACTTGCTTTCACTTGAAATTTATAAAATTTTTCTTTAAAACAGTTTTTCAGGAAAATAGGTTTCTTAAGTCCAGTAGCTGTTATCGCTCTTTCTAGTATTGATGGAGGTTTCCTTCCTAACATTTTATTTGAAGTAGTGTGGAATGTCAACATCTTGATTATGTCATTATTTTCTTTATGAGTTACATGTGCTATACATTTTAGTTGTTGCTGCTGTTGGTAGTTTTCAGGTGATGCGGTTTCTGTTATTTGGTACAGTTGTTGGTTTGTGATTCTTTAATGCCAGTCCATAATGTTCATGAAAATGTGATCTTTGTCAAGACATTTCAGGCTTCACCTGCTCAAAGATGGAATGACCCTTGTTACTCTACTCTGTCTGGTCATATGAAATAAATGATCTTTTATTCCAATTTCGTTTTGTCCTATAGAATAAATAAACTCAGTTCTCACTATACTTGTGACTTTGTGCCAAACTGACTTAATCTTAGTAAAATTTTACTGAAAGGCATATTGGAAGAATGAAAGAGGTCTTGTAAAAGCTAAAGAAAGTATTAAAAAACCAGAAAATGTCTTTAGAAACAATGAAAATAAATCTCAACTACTATGCAATATCAATCCTTTGATATGGCAGAGAATGCTGGACAATTTCCTCACAGTTGAAGAGCAACAGAGATGTTGTTCTACAGAAGAATGACAAGAATACCATAAACTGAACATGTGAAGACCAGGGAAGTTTTAAGGAAAACGGAAACAAAAAGACTCGGAAAGAGACACCTGAAATTTCTTGGACACATCGTGAGGAAAGCAAACTTGGAGAATTTGACACTCACAAAACACATGGCAAAAGGTAACCGAGTAACCTAACAAGCTTATGTAAATGTTTGGTGCAACAAGGAATAATGGAGAGATAGTAAAAAAGACAAACATAGCTAAACGTTACAAAGGGTAGGATGTTGTGATTGCCAACACTCACACCTTAAAGGCGTATAGAATAAGAAGAACTGGCCTGATATCTAGTTGTAGATTTGCAAATGTTTTTATTGATAAAAATGTTTCTTTTTATTCTTCTTCTATGTGCCTTGTCCATTTAGGACATAGACGATCATGGCCCTCCACATCTCTCTATCTCTCGGAGCACTTAACAGCCTTTCTCTTGTTACCCCTCTCAAACCTTGTTCTGCCATCCATTTGCTCAAACCCACCAAGTATGTCACACATTGCTTTCCCCTGTGATCTCTTTTCTGCTATCTGTCCTGTGAGTATCAGGTTCTCCAAGCCTTCCTTCCTCATAACACGTCCCAGAAACTTTAGCTCTCATTTCCTGATGTTAAGTATCAATTTCTTTTTCATTTGCATCCTCTCTAAAACCTTGTTGTTGTTCACATGTTTCGTCCATGGTATTCTTAGCATCCTTCTGTAGAACCACATTTTGGTTGCTTCAAGTCTTTCATTCATCTTTAATGACTCAACTGAGATCTTGTGCCAGAGTAAGTTAAGTCTTGTAACAAGCAACAAAACATGTGACTGCTACAGTTCTGCAAATAAATTGAAGTCATTTCATGTAGTACAGATTTTTAAAAGTGGATATTGTAGAAGATAACCAAATAGAAATGCTAATGAAAAATGATCTTGGTCACATGACATGAGACATACTCTCCATATCAATGTATGAATGTTGCAAGACAATATACTTGGATGCATATATCTAAACTTTGCTTTTGAAATTTACTTAAAAATGTTATGAAAAAAGTGGCAAAATTTTTATATTTGTTATATTATCTATGCCCATAATCTGGGATTATTTTATCTCTATAATTAACTCTATTGTCACTTGCAAAAAAAAAGTTCCTGTTTTTAAAACCCTTAAAAGTATAAATAAAGAATAATAGAAATAAAAACCAATGTATTAACAGCCTGATCTCCCCTACTTACTAATGTGAAATTCTGTTGCTAGAGCAATAAAAAGTGTATTAACTAATTTAGGTTGAATGATACCATTTTTTTTTTTACATTAACAATGGAATGTAACCTGTCAGTATCTCTCTGTGCATTGTGAGTAGAAGTTGTTTTGTTTGGTGGTGATGGGGTGTAACTATTTGCCCATAACTGGGACCCAAACGAGTTCTACCAGTGCAAGTCAGTGTGAACCTGGGAACAGCAGCCATGAAGAGGTGGTTTCACAATCCTCAAAAGTTCTAATCTTCAGTTCAGAAGCCTTGAAAGTATAAATAATGAGCTATTTTTTTTTTTTTTTTTTGAGAAAGATCATATTTTTGTTTGCCATCTAATGAAAATGAATAAACAGTACTCCTCTGAGAATCTCCAATGTTAAACTCTGATTAGTCTGGGTAGATTATAAGCACATACTTGACACACTAGTCCCCTGAAGATATCAAGAACAAAATATATATGGTTAGAAATAATTAAATTATAATTTCAAATTAAAATATGATTTTAAATTATTAAATTATATGTATATTATAAATCAAAATACAGTTAAAATATTTAAAAAGTTCAGTTTGGCATGTTAGTTTCTTAATGACACCAGAATTAAAAATATAGGATTCTAGAAAATTAAATTATGTTCCTAAATTTAAAAAAACATTAAAATATATTTAAGGAATTCCTGCTTGATATGTGAGACTTTTGATGATCCCAGAATGAAACATGCATGATTAAATTATGATTACAAATAAAAATAATATTAAAACATAAAATTTTTTCCCTACATTGACACAGTTCAGAACATGCAGACATGTCTACTTCTTTAACTCTTATGCAAAGCAGACATATGTCTACCTTTCTGATTGAGTCTAAATCAAACCCATGTCTACTAAATTGTAAACTGACCCATGTTGACTACTTTATGCTAAAGTCTGTAAAAAATTCTGCCTGTATCTATGTTTCTATAAATTCTTCATGATTTTTGTCTTGTAAGATTTACACCCAGCATTGAATCACCCAAGTGTTGATAAATCATTAAATTAATTAGCCTAATTTAACATGTTGACTGCCAGAGGTCAATTACAAAATCTGACTTCAAATGCTAAATTAGGCAATAAGAATTTTCATGGGTTGATTTATAGCTTCAATTGAAGCCTTAAAATTGGTTTCCTCTGCTAAAAGTACCACTGCAAATAAACTTGTCATTGCCCCACAAACTTCTGCAGATGAAAATTTATCAGAAAATGCAGAGCACAAGTAATCAGTACAAAACGACTCAAAGTTGATGTTATAATAAAAATGGCTTACTACAAGTTATATCATGGCCGGTAGTTAATGTGTTAAGCTAAAAAAAAATTGTCTCAATTTCTGGGATGTGAAACTCATTATTTACAGTGTATGCTATTTACATGCAGACTATTGTCCTGATCTTTATTGTAGTTATCACAATGTTTCGTTGTTGTGCCCTCTAACCTTCATCAGCAGTATTTAAATCTCTGTAACTTACAAGCAATTTTGAAGTGAAATAACTCTTTATTAAATCTACAGGAGTAAGCCTATGGCTATAGATGTATTATATAGTTTTTTTGTTTTTTTTTAATCCTGCTCAGGTATTTCTCACCCAGAGTCCAAATAGGCTAACCTAGTTGATTAAAGCATTGGTTTGTGAATTTGGTAACAAAGTAATTGTGAGTTCAATCCCTGGCCTGGGTACTGTATACTTTGAATCAGTGGAAACAAAGTGAGCAGTACTAAAATTAAGAACTAGACGTGACATTGCTAGATGTGGGCAGTAGAATGAAAAGTTTACCGCCATGGATGAAAAAAAAGGGCTCAGTTTGAAATTTGCTGTAGGTTAATTAGATCAACATACACCTGATGAAGTCCAGAGAGGACAACATCTGAAAGCTTATGATAACAAGCAACAAAGATGAGGAAATACATTATTTTAAAATGTAGTACATTTCATGTGGCACAAGGCTGAAGGGGAAAAGGTTGTTTGTCATTGACTATCCTACAACTAGCTAATCTGATTCATGACCCATTCATTCTTTCAATAGACTTAATCATCAAAAGAACACAGCCATCTCCACTCAATCTAACATTTACCAAAATAGCACATTTGCAGGAAACTTACTAAGACTCCATATTTTATTTAATTTAGAAAATATATAAAACTATTTCATGAGAGGTTGGGGAGAGGGTGAACCCCAAAATAAAAAATAAAACAAGACATTCAAACTTAAACAAAGTTATGTTAGTATGACCTGTCTAACTCCACAGAAAAATAAGAGCCACCACTGAATTCTGCCAAGAAACAGAATCAAGAAGCTTGCTCACTAAAGGCAAATCAGTCAGTTAAGTGCCACATGTGATATATGCTTGGGTGATCATGTCTCAAAAAAGACATGACTGACTGGGCAGAAGATTTTCCCGCAGTAGGTTGCCATGATTTTCTGTGGTAGACTCGTTGCCAACCAAAGCTATAGAACCAAATCTGTCCTGCTATTTAACCCATAGCTGTAGGGAGAAGAGATGGATTAATACCTTTTCCAAGAGTATTTGCATGTAAGTGAATGCAATAAATTCGACAGGAATTTGAACTTGGCTCTCTGATTTCTCAATTTGTGCTGATATTCACTGTTCCACAAACGCACATCCCCTAAAGGCAAGTGGGAGGAGACAAAATAAGTTGTGGAGAGAGAAAAATCAAAGGTTCGTTCAGTCAATATTAAAAAAAGGTTTAGAAACAATAAATTGTGTAAATAAGAAAAGAATCATTATAGTTTTATTTATTTATTAAGTAATTCTTGATAAATTAAAGGTGTGGTTATATGCAGGTGAGATAGGAAATAGTCACCTGGCAGTGTCATCCTTTGAGGCTTTTTGTTTTTATAATCATATCGCCTCAAGCAAGGCATTTTACTGCCACTGTTTTGCAGGGGGTTACATAGGACGAATGTTATGAGAAAGAATGACAGATTATAGGGGGTGTTAGGAAGTGGGTAAAAGAGAGATGAGAATACTGATGAGAATGGAGTGGACGGAGAAAAGAGCATGAGAGAGAGGATGCAGATTAGTGAGATAGGAGATGACTATTGACTTTATATTTAAATTCTTGGAGATTATGTGTAGATATTTGCATATAATCATTTGTTTTCTAGTCTGGATCTGTTGTTTTACTGACTTGTCCTTCTCTCGTACAGCTAAGGAAGGGCCTCGAGTATCTCAATTTTCATACAACCTAACCTGTCGTTAATTTCTACTGCTTCATTTTGCTTCCCGGTATTTATTCTTATTCTCTTTATTTTATTTTTTTTACTTCATTTTATTGCTCATTTAGTGAATCATGTAAAAATATTCTAAGGTATTTGTAGCGATCATTTATGATTCGTGTCCTAATTATCCTGTGAGGTGACAAATTAATTCCATCTGTTGTCACAGATTTTCCTTTTGTGCCTATCCACTGCTGTGTATTTCTCAATATCAAATTCCATTGCGATGTTATCACTATTGTTGACTATCTTAATTCATGCTGTCTGTTCATTTTTGTTCTAAAAAAATTCTAAGTCATCCATCTATGTTGGATGGTTGAGTTTGGGAATTAATAGATTCCCCTTTGAAGTCTTTGAAAATGTCAATCAATAAAATCATAGCAAATAGCAATTTCTTTTTATTTCTTTATTTTTGATGTTCTGTTTAATACAATCATTTACCAATGCTTGTTTTCAAATAGTCTGGTCAATATCAATGTTCAACTGTGAAAATTACCAAGCTAAACATGGTATTTTTAGAGAGGTTATGATCTCCTCTTTTGAAAATTGAAAAGTCCTCATTTGGACCACCTAAGAAAATTTAGTTATGGGCGATAATTTGCAGATCTAAACTTATTTAAAAATGAAACTTTGTCTCTGTGTGTGTGTGTGTGTATCCATTACCTATAGACTCTGAAACGGCTGAACCGATTTTCTTGAAAATTTACACGGTTGTACTATAAGTGTCTGCGAGTGTTCTTAGCTAGGTTTTGTGTCGAGGTACCCTCGATAAATATCGAAAATCGATAATCGAAAAAATCGGGTTATAGAAGGAGTGGTCCCATTTTAATCAAATTTGATACACTCATAGAAAAAGACATAAGAATCGATATTGTAATCGATAGTGTAAAAAATTGATAATATATATATATAAAAGGCAAGATGTTTGTGTGTGTGTCTATTTATCTGCCTGTATGTATTTTTTCAGCCCTTTATTTTAGTTTTTTTCTTCGGGTTTGGCTCTAAGTATGTATAATTGTAGTTCTTAGTCTCAGCCATGATACCATTTACTCAGGACTTATTTAGCCTTCAAAATTCAGTTTACGACGAAAAAAACTTATTTGATATTGATACCAGGAAATCAAAATTTGACTTACATCCATTCATTTTTCTTTCAGTCTACGGTTTTGCTTTAACTGGAAACAACTATTGCTTTTTAGTCTTTCGTGCCAATGTCCAAAGAGTCTGAGCTCCAGGACCATGGATTAGTTTTAAAGCTTTCATTACACCCAAGCAACGCCGGGCTATACTGCTAGTCTAAAATAATGGACCTGAAGTAAAACGTAGCTGTATTCCACCATTATCAGCTGGCATAGATCAGTAGTTATAGTGGTGAAACAGTAAATCCAGAGTCAGTGCCATTTGTAGCATGCCAAGCAATTTCCAATGGCACGCAATTTGTGTAAAACTCAAAGTAACAAAATTTATTCCGATATTGAGCAATTCGCTAATAATAAGTATTATTAGGATGTGCGTGGGTGGTGCAGTGGATATCAACTCGTAACGACAAATTGGGGAGCTGAGTTCGAATTCTAGTTGAATTCCTTGCATTCACTTATGCACAAATACCCTTTGGAAAAGTATTAATCTGTCTCTTCTCTCCAGTTATGGGTTAAATAATAGGACAGATTGGGTTCTATAGCCTTAACTGGCAACTAGTCTACCGCAGAAAGCAATGGCAACCTACTGCGGGATAATCTTCTGCCCAGTCAGTCATGTCTCTTTCGAGACATGATCGCCTTGATGGCTTTGTGTGCTGCAAGCAAAAAGTATATCTAGAGAATGAAGAAAGCAAATATAGAGAAATAACCCATTACATCAGGCAACTTGGGGCCTGAAAGTCCAGTTTTGCTAAGCAAATTGATGACTCACCCTGATAATGGAAGTGCTCTTTTTTTTTTCTTTTTTTTTTTTTAAATCATTTCACCCCAAGCAAGGCATTTCACTGCCACTGTTGCACAGGGGGTTACATAGGGGAAAGTGATGAAAGAGTGGTTAGGGGGTTACATAGGGGAAAGTGATAGGAAATGTCAGAAGGAGGGTGATAGACGGGTAAGGATACTGAGGATAAGAGTTGGGTAGATGGGAAGAGTGATTGAAAGAATGGATGCAAGTTAGTATGTTAGGAGGTGTCTATAGACCCTACATTTAAACTCCTGGAGATTCCAGCCGTCGGGGAAGCAAGTATACGGAAGGGAATTCCACAGGTGGGAAGTGCGAGAAAAGAAGCTGTTGAAGTAGAAATTGCGGTTACATCTTATCTGTTTCACTGTAAAAGGGTGGGATCTAGTTGTTAATCTAGTTAAAAAAGTGTGTATATCTATTCACATCTTTTTAATGTCTTCCAAAAATACAATCCTAGGTACAAAATACAGAAAATTATAGAATTTGAAATCTTGTCTATAGACCCTACATTTAAACTCCTGGAGATTCCAGCCGTCGGGGAAGCAAGTATACGGAAGGGAATTCCACAGGTGGGAAGTGCGAGAAAAGAAGCTGTTGAAGTAGAAATTGCGGTTACATCTTATCTGTTTCACTGTAAAAGGGTGGGATCTAGTTGTTAATCTAGTAAAAAAAGTGTGTATATCTATTCACATCTTTTTAATGTCTTCCAAAAATACAATCCTAGGTACAAAATACAGAAAATTATAGAATTTGAAATCTTAAATTCAAACACTATCACAATAATATCTGGACCAGAAAATAGCACTCGATTAAAAAAATGAATATTGAAATGTTCCTAACTCGAGCACGAAAAATACCAAACAGAACAATGATAAGGTTAATAAAAGTTTTATCTAGAAAGGTTTTGAAAGAAATTATTATTAATTTATTTATTTTTGATTTGCTGTTTGATACAATTTATATCTAAAACCCAAGATTAAAAAAGATTTTACAAAAGAAGTTTGAAAGAAATTATTATTATTATTATTTCCTTTGGTTTCTCAAGTATAAACATTTTCTTCTGGGTCCCAACCAGAGACCTAAGGTCAGAAATGGCTTCATGACATTTTCCACTGATCGTTTTTGTAAAACAAAAAGGAAAAAACACCATATCACACAGATTTTATCTTGATAAAACTCTTCATAATGTGTGAGCTGTACTTGTGAATACAATCTTTTGTATTTCTTTAAGGCATTGGTTACTAAGAATCACTTCAATGAATCTATCAGAACCTTTTTCAGTCAATCTGAGTGCTTCAAGTACATCTGGAATTAGTGATGTCCTTAGATGCCACATTTTTGAGATTCATGCATTTTGACTGCTTTTTGAAAATCTTCAAAGGTACATTACAATCTGCAGGTACTGCCATGTCAATAAGGAAACACTCTATTCTTGTGGTCTTGATCATAATGTTTAGCTTTGATTGTTCTATGTGTATTGGAAAGTCTCGTGAAATTATAACAGGTCCTATCTCTGTAATCGGGTCTGGGTGATGTATATAGCAGTTTCCTGCAGTTTCCTTCTCATAAAAGTGCAGATATTGGCCCACTCTGTTACACCATGTCTTTATATTCAATTAGTGCTAACACTGAGCAACCTGATATAATAATAATAATTATTATTATTTCCTTTGATTTCTGTTGTATATTAATTGTCTTCCGAGTCCCAATCAAAGACCTAATAAAGTCAGAAATAGCATCATGACATTTTCACTGAGTATTTTGGCCATGTTTATCATTCTCTTGTACACACTGAAATTGTTCTTTTGTACACATTATTATCATTTAATGTTATTACTTTACAGTAATCGTATAAACTCTTTCAATTCTAAAAATCCTAAATAGTTGCAGTGAAAAGTGATCAATATAATGATCAAATTTAAAATTGATCAATATACTGGGAATAATATAATGACAATGAATTTCTAGAGACACTGACAAATCAATATTTTGCACACGTAAATCTGAGTAGATTGACCAGGATGATTATTAATTTTTTGGATGGAAATCTATCAGGGATGTCCTTATTCCAGCCACCTCTTCCATCAAGAAATTTCCTCCCAGCCATTAAATTAAGCTGTGAGCATTCTCGAACAAAGTGTTTCATTTCTGAAATTATGAAGAAAAGTTTGAACCACCCCTTTTGTTCTAATGAGATCTTCTATTTGAAACATAAGTGGAAATAAAAGCAATAATTCTGACCAATCAATCCAATGGTAATAATAATAAAATAATCACTATTATTGTGAAATAATAAACCATTGGTTGAAATCATCATAATCATCATCCCTCGATCAACCAACCGATGGTTGGTTAGAAATCTATCGACAATCCCACCTCACACAAAATGGTCAAGCATTGCTGTACTCAGATCCTGGTGGTGTGAGCGGATAGCATGGACTTCTTTCAATGGCTGATACAGACGTGGATTGCCAGTCAGGTGTTTTTATATTGATGCTATAGGTTGCATCAGCCATGCTTGGTACAAGGCCACTTCCAAACATAGCCGACAATCCCCGCATTTAAAGATATCATCAGAATGTTGAAAAAAAAAAAAAAAAAAAAAATGGAATTTTGTTTGCTGAACATTAACATAAATGTGTAAGAAGAATAATAATGTTCGAAGAGAAAATGTATGTAATTGATTTTCAAAGTGAAATGTAAGTATTTAAAATGTCTGTTTGTTATCAAGGATAAGATGAAGCATCTGGGAATATTGAGGATGGAGAAGAAGTAAAAGGAATCAGCACACGAGAAAGAAGGAGAAAGAGGACAATGTCTCACTGCTTCCAACTGACTGACTGGCGCTGATTTGATCAAAGCTCTTATAGTCATTCAGATTTTCGCACTGGATCACTAAGTCCCTTTAGTCTTGCAAATCGCTTCCATTGGTCAAGAGAAAGCCAGAAACCACATGCTAAACAGGGAACAAGGGATGAGCCTCTACACCTGTTCAATAGACGTGGGTGGAGTGTGAACCGGGCGATAGTTCAGTCTATCTATTCCAATTGAAAAAAAAAAATAAGGAAAAGTGAAAAGATTGAAGAGAAAGCCGGAAACCACATCCTAAACAGGGAACAAGGGATGAGCCTCTACACCTGTTCAATAGACGTGGGTGGAGTGTGAACCTGGTAATAGTTCAGTCTATCTACTCCAATTGAAAAAAAAATGAGGAAAGTGAAAAGATTGGAGAAGAGAAAGCATATATTTGGATTATCACAGCTTTGTCATACCAGAGATTATTGCTCACGCAACTATGCATGATACTGTGCTTGAATAGGAATGTCTTTTTTTTGTTTTCCCAGCATGTAAAAAAGTTATAACCACGCTGGGAAATGTTGAAGAGGATGATGCTGATAATGTTTATAAATTATTAACAAAATGCAATATATAATTTTGAAATCCCAATGCAATGTTTCTGTTTGAGTGACAAATGTTGAAGTCGTTTGTGCTCTCAACCAGCACCTACCCTCAGAAACACATTTACTTTAGTTCAGTGGTGGAAAGATGCAACGAAAGATATTAACTGATAAAAAAATTATGCATTTTCTTATAAAAAATAAACTCGACAAAATCATAAACAAAGCATTTGAAAATGTTATTCAAGGATATAAATATAACTTTCTCTCGGTAAATGAGCTTTTTCTTCATCCTTTTTTCATAATTTAATAAATATAAATAGATCAGAGAAAATGTTGAGACTGTCTAAATGACAGCATAAGAAACAGGACAATTTCGCTAGAAACAAAGAAGAGAGTTCTGGATTGCTATGTGATGGCAGTGAATGCTGGACAATATCATTGAATATGAAGGAAAAACTTGAAGCAACTGAAATGTGGTTCTACAGAAGGATGCTGCGGATATCATGGATCGAGCATGTGAGCAATTATGAGGTTTTGGAAAGGATGGAAATGTAAAGGAAATTAATACTGAGCATCAGTAAGAGACAGCTAAAGTTCCTGGGACATGCAATGAAGAAGGAGGGCTTGGAGAATCTGATACTAAAGGCCAGATAGAGAATAAAAGAAACAGGGGAAAGCAGCAGAAAACATATTTGAAGAGCCTGAGAAGGTGGATGACAGAACGGGGGTTGTGTGGTGTAATGGGAGAAAGCGTGCTAAGAGCCACCAGGGATATGGAGATGTGAAAAGACATGATCGCATATGTCCTGAAAGGACAGGGCACATAGAAGAAGACGATTACTGGGGAGAGTGCTGATGTATAAAAAAGCATGACTGTCAATTAATCACCGGTGTGAATAAATAATAATGCATGATTTTTTTTTTTATAAGCAACTACAACTTGGTCTTGGGTATAACAATAAACTACAAGGCCTCCAATCAGGAGCTTAAAAGAGCATGGAACCACCTCTTGATTGCTATTGTTTCTAGGTCTAACCTGACCCGTAGTAGTAGCACCTGTTAGGGTCCCACTCATTGGAAAATAGTTAAACCTCAAACTGGGGCCATTTAAGAGGATAAGAAAAAGTTAAGCAGAGTAAGAGTCTTTAACTTTGGATAGCAACTTATCTAAGAGAAGGAAATCTCTGATATAAAAACCTCTACTTCTACCGTAGAATTGGGTAGGCTGAACTCTCTAACTTTGGTAGATAATCTTTCTATAGATAGTGTCTCAATAAAAACACTGAGTTTCCAGTTAAACTGGTTGGTGTTAGCAAGGGCATACAGCTGTCAAACTTGCTTTAATATTTCATGATAGTATTAGTATTTCGTGATACTATTATAGTATTAGTATTTCGTGATACTATTAACAATATTTTAAAGACAATAGTGATTTTCAGATACAAGTACTATTAGTTTACCGAAAGCTGGGGTAAGAAGGGGTGGATTCATGCCTTTCCCACGGGTATTTGTCTGTAAGTGAATGAAACAAACCCGACTAATTTAAACTTTGCACTCTGATTCCTCATTCTGAGCCATTATCCATTACATTAAACGCACAGCCTAATTGTCACAGGTTTTTGCTTACAAGCTAATTTCAAATATCTAAACTTATTTATAAATGGAACTTTGCATGTGTGTGTGTGTGTGTGTGTGTGTGTGTGTGTGTGTGTGTGTGTCTGTGTCTGTCTGCGTGTGTGTGTGTGTTCGTTACCTATAGACTCCGAAACGCCTGAACCAATTTTCTTGAAAGTTTACACACTTGTACTATAAGCATCTGCAAGTGTTCTTAGCTAGGTTTTGTGTTGATGTACCCCTGATAAATATCGATAATTGAAAAAATTGGGTTATAGAAGGAGTGGTCCGATTTTAATCAAATTTGATACACTCATAGACAAAGACATAAGAAATGATATTCAGAAGTTTCAAGATTGTAGTTCTTACAACAGTACAGAAAATTGATAATATATATATATATATATATATATATATATATAAAATGCAAGATGTTTGTGTGTTTATCTGTCTGTATGTCCTTTATACAAATCCACAATTTTTATCCGATTCTCACCAAACTTCACACAAATATTCTTTAGGCTGAGTCTGAGCTCCAGGACCATGGATTTGTTTTAAAGCTTTCATTACATCCAAGCAACGCTGGGCTATGCTGCTAGTATCCAATATATATAAAGTTGATATATTTTTATTAGATACATTAAATGAAAAATATACTCAAGCCAGAATTCTAATTATGAATCACACACATACAAAATACGCATTTTGTTTACTGTCTTCACTAAGCAAAAACTGTTGAAAAAATTGTAAAAAATTACAAAAAAGACATCAAAGAAAAGAATTTGTTAGATCATAATTGATAAAAACAATAAAATAGATAAAAGTGTATATACAACCATAATATTGCTGAGCAAAAGTTATAAGACAAAATGTTTTAAATTTGCATGTTTATTGACTATCACTAAAACTACTGTATTGAATAACATATTACATCATAATAAAGTTAAATTGTTTGGTATAATTTACTTTTGAAGTCAATGAAGAGCTTATTTTATAGCATGATGATTTAGTAATAATGCGTTTGTGCCAAGCATCTTGTCCATGTAGAATTTGTAAAGCTTCAATAAATTATAAATTTTGTAAGGTCGTACGATAACATTGATCATTGGAATTAAATTCTAACTTTCTCATTTTGGACCTAAACCTAATCTTTTAAACTTGTTTCCTCAAAAAACGGTGACGATTTGAAGAAAAAATTGTCGTTATTTAGCATGTCAAACACTAACTTTCAAATTGAGTGAATTTATTTTATAAATAGCTGTACTTGAATTTGACTAAACTTTAAGCAAACTCCATTCCTGATATCAGTGTGACACAAGCAACTAAAAAGATGAAATTTAAAATAAAAAAATGAAAAATTAAACAAAAAGTTATTAAATACATGATATTAAAATGTATTTAAGAGCACTTAATAGAAACCAGGTTCAAGCAAACTAACAATATAGAAATAAAACTGACATTTCAATCATTTGTAGGATTATTCCAGTCGTGTGCTGAAAAACCCTCACTAACAACTGGCACCGTCAAAAGTAGTATATAAGAAAACGTTACAAAAATCTACCTACTTCGCTTTTTTCATTCTTTTCCTACAAGATGTCTTAGAGATAGGATATGTCATTCTTTTCCTACAAGATGTCTTAGAGATAGGATATGTCATTCTTTTCCTACAAGATGTCTTAGAGATAGGATATGTCATTCTTTTCCTACAAGATGTCTTAGAGATAGGATATGTCATTCTTTTCCTACAAGATGTCTTAGAGATAGGATATGTCATTCTTTTCCTACAAGATGTCTTAGAGATAGGATATGTCATTCTTTTCCTACAAGATGTCTTAGAGATAGGATATGTCATTCTTTTCCTACAAGATGTCTTAGAGATAGGATATGTCATTCTTTTCCTACAAGATGTCTTAGAGATAGGATATGTCATTCTTTTCCTACAAGATGTCTTAGAGATAGGATATGTCATTCTTTTCCTACAAGATGTCTTAGAGATAGGATATGTCATTCTTTTCCTACAAGATGTCTTAGAGATAGGATATGTCATTCTTTTCCTACAAGATGTCTTAGAGATAGGATATGTCATTCTTTTCCTACAAGATGTCTTAGAGATAGGATATGTCATTCTTTTCCTACAAGATGTCTTAGAGATAGGATATGTCATTCTTTTCTAAGATGTCTTAGAGATAGGATATGTCATTCTTTTCCTACAAGATGTAGAGATAGGATATGTCATTCTTTTCCTACAAGATGTCTTAGAGATAGGATATGTCATTCTTTTCCTACAAGATGTCTTAGAGATAGGATATGTCATTCTTTTCCTACAAGATGTCTTAGAGATAGGATATGTCATTCTTTCTACAAGATGTCTTAGAGATAGGATATGTCATTCTTTTCCTACAAGATGTCTTAGAGATAGGATATGTCATTCTTTTCCTACAAGATGTCTTAGAGATAGGATATGTCATTCTTTTCCTACAAGATGTCAAGAGATAGGATATGTCATTCTTTTCCTACAAGATGTCTTAGAGATAGGATATGTCATTCTTTTCCTACAAGATGTCTTAGAGATAGGATATGTCATTCTTTTCCTACAAGATGTCTTAGAGATAGGATATGTCATTCTTTTCCTACAAGATGTCTTAGAGATAGGATATGTCATTCTTTTCCTACAAGATGTCTTAGAGATAGGATATGTCATTCTTTTCCTACAAGATGTCTTAGAGATAGGATATGTCATTCTTTTCCTACAAGATGTCTTAGAGATAGGATATGTCATTCTTTTCCTACAAGATGTCTTAGAGATAGGATATGTCACTTTCCCCACTAGGGTATCTTTATCCCCAGCAAATAAGATTTTGAATTGAATACAACACAGAAAGGACAAACATAAAAAATACCCTATGCTTAGTATTTGTCTCTACTTCTGAGATGAGGAAGTATTTACATTATTTACACTGTTCAGACTGTTGTCCTCATCTTTATGGCCATATTTGTTCTCATTCTGTGTGCAATGCCACATCCAGATGCCATGTAGTTATCTCCCTTTAACTCAATTCTAAGTTATTTGTTCACCACTGCCGTAGCATGGTATTGAACTCACAACTCTTTGGATCAAGTCACTGGAACTAAATAATGCCTATATCCACTGGGCCATGTGTCCTTGAGGACATGGAATGAGAATGATATACCCCAGTGATTGAAAGAAAGGGTTTGCTTAAAAATTCTTAGCACTTGAAGAAGGCCAGAGCGTACAATAGATGAAACATCATAAACATGGCAGTATTTAGTAAATCTAACAAAACAACCAAAAATTATTCTCAAAATGTGATTTTCTCACAATCTTTTATGGAAACTTTGCACAAATTTGTGTATGAAATAGGACATTTCTATAGACACCTTCATTTTCACATTTTACAACTGTTAATTGCTATATGCTTGAACAAGTGAAAATGTTAATGCCCTATTCGAGTGGTTGGCAACCTTCTGCTAACTATGTGCAGACTTAAAGTTTTAAAATCATTCAGTGTGCCAACAGCATACGTATTTTTCATACAAGATCAAGATCTGTTATACAATATATTTTATATAGTAATTAATATATGCAATAATATGTAAACCAACTTAATAGTAATAAACTGTTTTTAAAAGTTTTTCTAAAGATTTTATTATTAATGGGAGCCTTGCATGGTCTTAGCCAATTGCTCAATATCATCAACATACTATGTTACTTTGAATTTTACACAATTTTCTAAATGTTCTGGTGTCATTGCTTTCATGTGAGAGGAAATTTGCTCACAGGAATAAGTTGAACCAAAAGCCAAAAGAAGAGCAAAAGCAATTTTCTTCAAACAGACGAAAGATCTCGGAAGGATGTCCAACAGTTGAAAATAGCAGTAGACTTTTTTAAATTTTCGTCTTCCAGAGACTTCCATAGTTCAACAAATTGTGCCATTGGAAATTGCTTGGTGTGCCGTGTGTGGCACGCATGCCGTAGGTTGTTGACCCCTGCGCTATTCTATAGGAATTGTTGAGTCTGTGAAGGAAAACTGTCTTTATTATTGTCAAGATAAGTAACTGGAAACAAATCTTATTTCTTTTAACTAAGGTTTGTACAGAGATTTGTCATTGTGGTGAATTTGTCAACATTCTTTCATTGCCTGAAGATAAGTTGAAGTTCAAATGTGGAATCTGTGATAAGAGTCTGAAGACTTCATGCATTTTTGCAATGCCTACAGCTTTGCATTTAGACTGGCTTTCATACTATGTTGTACGCACAAAGCATAGAAGTTAACACTGATAATTTGTTCGCCCAAGGAAAAAATGAAGACATCAAGAAAATTTAAAATCTCTAGTTTCTGAACTTGTTGATGTCAAAGTTGATAAGGTTGAAAAGATAATGGACAAACGTAAAAGTCAGGGTAAGAAAGAAAAAGGGAATGCACTGAATGACTTCAGTGATGGAATGATACAATAGAAAAAAGAATGACAGCAGTTTGTACAAGAGAATGATAACAATGTGTGTAAATAATGATAATGTGTACAAGAGAATGATAGCCCAATGAAAAACAAAACAAAATAAATTCATGGAAAATATTTTGAGTGTAAGGATTTGAAATTATTCAAAATGTAGGCCAAATAACAAGCAAAAGGGATTGTTTACTGGCTTCTATGAAAAATTCAATGAAGCATGAAAGGAAGAATTGTGATGAAGATGACAGAAATGATGTTGATCAAAATTGTTTTAATGCTTTTTGGTCAAGAGTTAATATGATGGATTGCTCATTGATTTGTTTTGTTTTTTTTTGTATGTAAAATGATTTTAAAAAATTACAGGATTTATATTGAAAAGCCTTTTCTATTTATCAGAAACAGTCAAAACAATTTCTAAGAATTCATTTAATCAACTTGAGAACTAATTCTTGTGCAAAAATCAAGCAATAAAATAAAGTAAACAAATAATAAATAAATTAAACTGAAATAATTTTATTTTCTCTTTATTTCTATTTATTGTTGTAAAATCATTTTCATTTGCAATAGATTTTCATAGTAAAATCATTTCCAATGCATTTTCATTGTAAAATCACTTGCAATACATTTTTATAGTAAAAACCTTTTCCAATGCATTTTCATAGTAAAAATCTTTTCCAATGCATTTTCATAGTAAAAAATCTTTTCCAATGCATTTTATAGTAAAAATCTTTTCCAATGCATTTTTATAGTAAAAATCTTTTCCAATGCATTTCCATAGTAAAAATCTTTTCCAATGCATTTTTATAGTAAAAATCTTTTCCAATGCATTTCCATAGTAAAAATCTTTTCCAATGCATTTTTATAGTAAAAATCATTTCCATTGCATTTCAATGATTTTATTATTTAATGCATATAAGTAATTATTTGATTAAAGCAAAGTTTTAAGGTATTGTGTTTAGTAACTATCTGTTGTGGAGTAGTTTTCGCACTGAAGGTTATACTCGTGCTATGTCGGTTGCTAATTGATTTAACACACTCAGAATGTTAGGAACTTTGTAGTCTTCCACTGAAAGCTGACTTCCTAGTATTCGGCTAACTCCCAACTAATATCAACTGCCTAGTAGTTCTACTGAACTCCAATAGAAACTCTAAAGAACTCCTATGAACTTCCCAAGACTTCCTGTTAACTCTTATTAATATAGGAGGGAGAGTCCATTATCCGAGGAATAGATGTGTTTCCCCATAATACTATCCTGTCTAACATCTAAAGTTACATAAAGATCAAATTTTACAATGCTACATCTATAATAAATTATTTATGAATCAAATATATTTGTGAGTATGCATGTGTTTAATATTTTTTGTATTACTGCCTGTATAATCATCAAAGTTATTATATATTTTCTATCAATATTTTTGGGGTGTTTTTCTCCTTCTAAAGCTTATTTCTGATATACACCCGAAGACTATTGTTTAATGCATTGCATTATTAATAATATTATATATAAGAATGTATCATATATATTGTTTTCCTACAGCCCTTTACTTCAAAGTTTATTTCATATACACATCTAAAAACTTTATATGCCTTCCCTATCTTATTATAATTATTATATATCAGGATGTTTGAAAAGTAATATTGTTTTTTGACATTTTCTGATTTCAGAAAATTATCACTCACACACACACACACACACACACGCATATATATAAAACCAATTATAGGGTAGGTACGGATGAAATAAAGATCCGTACCCAAAGAAACACTATTCTCAAAAAATTCATATATATATATATATATATATATATTTAGTGTATCGAGGCAGCAGATAATATTCTAAACATATACTGTTAAATATAAGAGACAATGAATGTCTGTTATGCTTAATCATGAGCTGTTCTAAACGTCTTATTTTGGCTTTAATTTCAGTTGAAAATAAAGACAAAACTCTCCAACATTTGGATAATTTTTTATTAATTTGGTTCTAAGTTTTTGGCTCACATGAGCCATCTTCAGAGAGGATATTAAGACGGTAACAAAATAACATCCACCATCACCGACGATTTTATTTTGTGTTGGCATAAAACTCCGCTAGGCAATGGCAATAGTTATCAAAAATAACAAACGCAGTTTGCAAATTTGCAATGCAGTTCTATGGCGTCACATTGCGTGATAGCGCAAAATGACAACAAAACCATGTATTCAAATGCAATGTAATGTGTTATGACCAGATTTATCCAAATGTTGGAGAATTTTTGTCTTTATTTTCAACTGAAATTAAAGCGAAAATACGATGTTTAGAACGACTCATGATTAAAAATAATAGACATTCATTGTCTCTTATATTTAACAGTATATGTTTAGAAAATATATATACATATATATAGTCATCTGCAGACAGATCTGTTTCGCTGTATCATAGCTCATCAGTCTGATTGCTTTTTACCCAGGATTGAAATCCAAACGAATTGGCATCAGTTGGCAATTCTACTCCTGAGCTATAGGCGCTTGGTAGAAGAAGGCAGACTTTTAGCATGTGATATACCATGTATTCATACGCCAGTAGTGAGAGTGTTCTAATTCATTACTGAACACCTCACTCAAATCCCATGCCTAACTAATAAAACCACAATGCTTAAATTTGACTTTATACATCAACAAAGTCTCCTTCTACAGTGATACACTGATTCCAACACTTCTCTGAAAATTTGATGCCTTTTTTGGAGAACGATTTGTCTTTGGCCTCAAAATACACCTCAGTTTCTGATATTATTTCTTCATTGGAGCCAAATCTCTTTCCCTGGAGCATTCTTTTGAGGTCTGCAAACAACCAGTAGTCGTTGGGGGCCCGGATCTAGAGAATAGTGTGGATGTGGAAGCAATTCGAAGTTCAATTCATGTAGTTTTGCCATTGTTGCAATTGACTTGTAACATAGTGCATTGTCTTGGTAAAAGATCACTTTTTCTTCTTTATTTGTGGTTGTTTTTTTGGTGATTTCTGCCTTTAAATGCATCAATAATGCTATATAATATTTGCTATTGATGGTTCTTCCTTTCTCAAGGTATTCAATGAACAAAATACCTTGAACATCCCAAAATATGGAGGTCAAAACCTTGTCTGCTGATGCTTGCATCCTTGGCCGCTTTGGATGGTTTCACTTGCTGCTGTTCACTCAGCAGACTGCGGATTTGACACCGGAGTGAAGTGGTGGATCCATTTTTCATAATTTAGGTATTCAATTATCTGGAATTTTTAATTAGCCAAACATATATTTTTAAATCCTATCACAAGTTGTCCAGATAATAAAAGCAATACTACGTGTGAAAAAATGTGTATATATATATATATATATATATATATTCTGTTTTATGTTTTACTGTATTTTTCCAATTTTACAATTAGGTGTTGGGTATTATGATCAAAATTGTGAATAAACTGTCCAAAGTTCATGCTGTGATATTGTTTTGTTCAAGTACTTTCAATTATC